>CM076688.1:103755533-104218033 GCA_038501925.1 Xenopus petersii | reverse complement strand
CACCCAAGGAATCGCTTGGTCAGACCTCATGGCGCAGGGTTACACAGTTTGTTAAAATGTTAAATCTTCAATAAAACCAAAGTTTTTTACCAATGATCTGATGACCAAGCGATTCCTTGGGTGATCCGAAGAGTGCGTTGCCCAGAACTTTTGTGTGTGCAACATTTCGTTCTCCCTTAGCGACGGACTCAGGGCGGCTGCACCTGGGTCACAACGAAGTCCGGGTAAGATCTCATACTTCTATCCATTTGGGGAGCCGAATCCGGCGAACTCGTGAGGGGTCCGGGGCATGGTGCACCCGGACCAACAATCCTTAGGGGTGAGCTGGAACCGGCATTTGAGCAGAGAATTGAAATAGATTAACCAATAACACTTTCCCGTGTATGTTGATTTGCCATAGGACTCGTAGAAAAGATAATCATTTTTGAAGTCCCAATAAGTGACGCTGGGGGAATTGCCTCCTAGAAATAGGGAATGGCCATAAAAAAGGCCAAATGTTTAGCAGCATGAGGGCCACCGACACCTGGGCCCACCGGGATTTTTCCTGGTATTCAGGTGGGCCAGTCCGACTCTGACTACATGTACTATCACCTGTAGTGTATGTGGATAGGCCCTGTGTATAAGGGGTGAGTAGTGTATGACATCTGTAGTGTATGTAATGGGTGCGTATTCCTGTTTATGGGAGAGTAGTGTAAGGCACCTCTTGTGTTTGTGGGAGTGGGTATCCCCTGTGTATGAAGAGTAGGTGCCTCGTATCTGTAGTGTATGAGGGAGGATATTTGCCCTTTGTATGAGGGGGCAGTGCATGGAATCTATAGCATGGGTACATATTCTGTATAAAGTGGCTACGTATCAAATAAAGTACAGGCATTGGATCCGGTTTCTGGAAACCCATTATCCAAAAAGCTCTGAATTACAGGAAGGCCTTCTCCCATAGACTCCCATTTTAATAACAATAATTCAAATTTACAAATGATTTCCTTTTTCTCTGTAACAATAAAACAATACCTTGTACTGGATTCAAACTAAGATATCATTTTATATTAGAATTTAGAAGCAGCCTATTGGGTTTATTTAATGTTTACATAATTGTCTAGTCAAATTTAGGTATAAAGATACAAATTATGGAAAGATCCATTATCTGGAAACCCCCAGGTCCTGAGCATTCTGGTTAACAGGAAACTATTTAAATTATCAGTTACTAGGTTTAAAGTATGGAGGTTCAAATTATGGCAAGATTTGTTATCCAGAAAACCCTAGGTCCCAAGCATCCTCGATCACAGGTCTCATACTATGACAAGTTGACTAAAAGTCATATACAGGTATGGGATCCATTATCTCGATTCCCGTTGCTCAGAAAACTCTGAATTATGGAAAGACTATCTCCCACACACTCCATTTTAATCAAATAATTATAATTTTTGTATGTACTTTGGATGTGATTTCAACTATGATATACATATTGGAGGCAAAAGAATTAATGTTTAAATGATTTTTACCAGACCTAAGGTAATTGAGATCCAAATTCCAGAAAGATCCCTTATCCGGAAACCCCAGGACCCAAGCATCCTGGATAACAGGTCATGTACCTGTACAAGACCTGGAAAGGGAAGTATGAGTGTGGAATTTTGGAACTGCAGGTTCCATCTCCTTCATCCAGTGGCATAAGAACCTGGCATTAGAGTCCTACACGGAACCAATTTCTAAGACCCGGACCCAACCCACAGCCTGCGACCCGAACCGCAACCTGCATATTTACCCACCTTGGTCCGCGACCCGACCCGGACCCGCAACTGCCTTATCTGCAACCCCATAAAACAGGAAGTGATGTAACTTCCGGTTTGGTGCTGCAAACCGGAAGTGATCCCATCAAAAGTGGGCGGGGATAGACAATATTACATAAGATAAGAAATTTAGATAAGACCCGCGACCCACAGAACCGCATCTATACCCGCACCTGAAAATCCTCCCCTCATTCTGCAGGGTAAGCCGCAGGTACCCGACCCGCTGTAGGACTCTACCTGGCATAGAACCTCTCCTTGGGGCTTTGTTCTGCAGACATTTAGGAACCCGCTGAGCTTACTCAGGGTACCATTCCTCAAAGTGCCCCACATTTTTTGTACAGACCCAAAGATGATAAAATTTATTAATGGCACTGAAATGCTAAGCTTAGATATAATTGTAAATCATCAGAAGATAAAAAGTAAATCTTCCCCATCCCCCTGTGTATTAGAAAAGATGCATAAACATAAAAAAAATGTTTTATTTTTTTTACATGGACATACAGGTATAGGATCCGTTATCTGGAAACCTGTTATTCAGAATTATGGAAAGTTCATCTCCCATAGACTCCATTTTATCCAAATAATTTAAATTTTCAAACATCTCCTTTTTCTCTGTAATAATAAAACAGCACTTGATTCAAACTAAAATATAATTAATCCTTATTGGAGGCAAAACCAGTAATGTAGACTTAAGTTTTTAGATCCAAATTACAGAAAGATCAATTATCCAGAAACCCCTTGGTCCCAAACATTCTGGATAACAGGTCCCATACCTGTATATGATTCCACAGATTGATCACAGTGACCAGTTCCCCACCCAACCCTGCAGGCTCACAATATAATGTAACCCCTCCCTTATCTTGTTCCATTGTGAAGTGATGGATTTCGGAACTTGAAGTCCCATTGATTTTCACAGATCTGTGCACCACCCACTATAGAAAGTAGATTCCCGTGTGTTGCACCTCTATCCATCTGGCCTGTGGCCCAACCAGGTGGATAGTGGTTGGTCTGTTTTCGCCTTCACTCTTAAACCATGGCACACATTTACCTTTAAGATTCCCTCTCATCTTTCACTCTGAATGGCTTCACTTTTTCCTGTTTTGGGTCTTCATTCATTGGCTTCTCCTTTAGAACAATCTGTTAAGGACATGCTGGCTGTGCTTTGTGCCTTAAACCAATTCTTCATGGTCATGGAGAAGACTTCCCAATTCCAATAAAGTGCACAACATTGCTACTAGCTTAGAATGCTGATGAAAGGGTTCTTCCTAGAAACTACTGCTTCAAGAGTCTCTACCATATCTGGGTGAATGATTGTTGGTCCTTCTTTTCATTCTGGATACCGAATATTTGTATTTTATGTAGGGTACTGCAGGTTGGGAATGCTACATGTAGTGTGAGAAAGGAATGTAAAGGCTATAAATACTGCATGGGGTTTGAGAAGGTTACTGAAGGATGGCTATGCTCTATATAGTATATGGGCCCTGGAGGCTGCCCATGGTATATGCTGGATATAGTGTATAAATGGGCAGGTTGCATGTGATGTATAAAAAGAAAAATGGAGGCTGGGAATGAGGCATTGGGGTGTATGGATGGAACTGGAGGAAGCACAGGCTGCTTGTAAAATATCATTTGTGGATGCTAAGGATACAGCTGAAGAGCTCCATGTACAGTAGAACCCCAATATTACATTCCCGGATTTTATGTTTCCCCAGAATTGATGCAGTTTTGTCCTGGTCCCATTAAGACAAGCTGCGTTTTTTTCTTTACCTGATTTAATGGTATCCTGGAATTTATGCCATTCTACTGTATACTCCTGTTTCTATATATATATATATATATATATATATATATATATATATACGTATATATATAATATGAATTTCATATAAGAAAGGCTTTACTTGTTTAGTCCTATAAAGAACAATGAATCAACTTTGAATAGCTCCCTTGTGGCTACACAGCTGCTTATTTATATTGACTGTAATCGTGTGCCTGAGGCAAACATTTAATACAGTAGGAAAAGGAGCACTCATGGGTAATAAAGGTCATAAAGTCAGCACTAATTCACTGGGGAGGTGGCAATATATTAGGTACCACCCACTGAATATAATCAATACATTTTCCAGTGTCCAAGGGATCCTCTGCATGTTACTAATAGCATGTATGTGCAGCTGAATAAAATTGCATTGGTGCTCACTTCTCAAAGGATAACACCCTAGTCCGGTGCACTTTTCAGCAAACAGGAGCCCTTGTCCAGGGTCTAAGATAAGTGATTATATTTACTGGGGGTGCCTAACACACTGGCACATCCCCAAAACTTAACTTAAGTCCTTTAAAGAAAAAGTCTATTAGGTCAGTGTTTCACTCAGACCAGGGACCTTTTGCAACCTCCATTCTGAAAATGCTCCATGTTGTATTTGCATCAATTGCGTTTGTGTCCGCAAATGCACTTCTTCTTAGCAGTGGATTTCAGTGAGAGCTCATTGTATGAAGCGAAGATCCCTCTATGTGTTACAGCTGCACTGACGGCTCATTTCTCATGTGAGCATAAACCAGGCCATTGGGTGTCCTCCAGTGCAACCATGAATGTTGCATGCACATTGATCTATGCACTGACGCTTTGCACACGACTCTCCTATTTACTGGCTGCACAACACAACATTACGTTGTGATAAATCTGAGCATAGAAATGCCACCAGCCCCACTAATCCCTAAATCTGACAGATTACTGTGCACTCGGCAGGGCTGAGAAGGAAGAATCAAACACAAACTGCTCATCTTTGTCATCCTGATGTGTACAACAGGCTATATATATATATATATATATATATATATATATATATATATATATATATATATATATATATATATATATATATATATATATATATATATATATATATATATATATATATATATAAATATATATATATATATGTACCCACTTCATCATTCCCTTTTACTGTTACCTCCCTCTGTACTACACACCATGCATCATGCACACTGAGTTTTCCCACTCATTGTATCTCTTGCTGCACAACACGTATAGCGTAATGCACCCTATAGCATTACCGCTCATTAGACGTAATATAATCAGACAGTTTTTGAATTTTGCCTTCCTGCTGAGACCTGTGGCTGTCCCATTTGGTTGTGCTGTAATCACGAGGGGTAATTGGGGAAGGCAAATAGGTGCCTCCTGAACTTGTGCATTATTCAGACTTGCAAGTTGGAGAGCAGGGGCCAACACTGTACGCTGCGCCTCTCACAAGGTATAAAAATATGTACAGCCAGACCAGGGGCAGAAGTGCTTCCTAAATGAGCTCTAAGGCTACACGTAAATGACCCCTTAAGTTTAGGGATGTAGCGAACTGTTCGCCGAACTTCGACTGTTCGCGTCCGCCGAATGTTCGCGAACGTCGCCAATTTGAGTTCGCGTTCGATTCGAATAAAAATCGTTCGACCATTCGACCATTCGATTCCTTTGACCGCTAAAATCGAACGATTTCCATTCGTTCGAACGATTGTAAGCATTCGATCGAAAGAAAAGCATTCGATCGAATGGCTTCGATCGTTCGATTCGAACGAAAATCCTTCGATCGAACAATTAAAATCTTTCGATCGTTCGAATCAAAACGGCAGTTCGCTACATCCCTACTTAAGTTATCTCTCAATGTACTACATGCAAAGCTCCCTGTAGGGCTCGTATACAAATACTGAGAAAGAGTGCAAGGTGCAAAAGACAGTAGCAATGAATCCACCATGGTTTTCATCCCATCCCCTGTGGAATGAAGCACAATGACTTCTCTTTCTAAATGGATACTGTACTACACTTATTTATAAGGGGTTGTTGGAGGAAGCTCTTATGTGTTCCTCTAACCTGCCCCCTGACTTCAGACACACATGTTAGGAAATTCTGGTGGGTCCCGGGTGCAAGGGCACAGGACTGATAAAGAGGGCTTGGGGGAAAACTTGTTCTCCTTAAAGGAGAAGGAAAGCTAGCAAATCAGTTTATTGTCAATAGATTTGCCATATTTTCTTGGTGTGACATCACTTCCTGCCTGAGTTTCCCTGCTCACTCATAGCTCTGGGCTCAGATTACAGCAGGGAGAGGAGCAAACTGAGCATGCTCAAGCCCTAGCCCTGGAGGTTTAAGCTGAAAACAGGAAGTCTGATACAGAAGCCCATGTGTACACAATAGAAAGAAAGAAATGTGGTGTTTCTTTTGACAGAGGACTCTGAGAAGCATTACTTTGATTGTTTGCTGGTGTATTTATATAGACCTTTCTGATAAAACTTACTTAACTTTAGCCTTTCCTTCTCCTTTAATGATATTTTAGTGCACCTTGTACCCCACATTATGGACCAACTTAAATAAAACCTGCCCAATTATCACGGACTATCAGTGTCATAAATACAATTGGTTATTTATAATGAATCAAAAAAAATCTTGATTACAATTAATAACAGAAAAAAAAGACTGCTCCAAGCTCACTTTTTCATAGAAGCAGCTCCCAAAACCAAATGCTCAGTCCTCATCGTCTCCACTTACCTACATCACAAAAAAAAAAAATGCAATTAGAAGGCACTCTGTTTAAAAATGCATTTCGGGAACAACTCTTGTTCCCAAACAGTGACAGAACTAGGTGGGGGCGGGCCGTGCAGCCGGGCCCCGCTCCCCACCATCGTCTGTGCGGCTGCAGCCGACTCCAGTGGGCCCTGCGGGGGTGCGGGCCCTGGCCCAATTGCACCCCCTGCTCCCCCGGTAGTTACGCCACTGTTCCCAAAATGCTTTAGGTGATACCTATTCGCAGTCTGCTGCAATACATTTTTAAACCAGAGTGCCGTCCAATTGCTTTTTTTTGTGATGTTAAAATGTATGTATATATATATATATATATATATATATATATATATATATATATATATATATATATGATCATCAGGATGTATAGAATTCCTTATATGGAAACCCATTATCCAGAAAGCCCAGAATTATGGGAAGAACATCTCCCACAGACTCCATTTTTACAAATAATTGTAATTTTTGAAAATAATTTCCTTTTCTCCTGTAATAAAACAGTATCTTGTACTTGATCCAAATTAAGATATAATTAATCCTTGGAAGCAAAACCAGCCTATTGGGTTTAATTAAATGTTTACATGATTTTTATAGCAGACTTCTAAGGGTGGTTCATCTTTAAAGGGTTCCTGTCATCGGAAAACATGTTTTTTTCAAAACGCATCAGTTAATAGTGCTACTCCAGGAGAATTCTGCAGTGAAATCCATTTCTCAAAAGAGCAAAGAGATTTTTTTATATTCAATTTTGAAATATGATATGGGGCTAGACATATTGTCAATTTCCCAGCTGCCCCTGGTCATGTGACTGTGTCTGCTTTCTGGCAGGCTGCTGTTTTTCCTTCTCAATGTAACTGAATGTGTCTCAGTGGGACATGGGTTTTTACTATTGAGTGTTGTTCTTAGATCTACCAGGCAGTTGTTATCTTGTGTTAGGGAGCTGTTATCTTGTTACCTTCCCATTGTTCTTTTGTTTTGGCTGCTGGTGGGGAAAGGGAGGGGGATGATATCACTCCAACTTGCAGTACAGCAGTAAAGAGTGATTGAAGTTTATCAGAGCACAAAGTCACATGACTTGGGGCAGCTGGGAAATTGACAATATGTCTAGCCTCATGTCAGATTTCAAAATTGAATATAAAAAAAATCTGTTTGCTCTTTTGAGAAATGGATTTCAGTGCAGAATTGTGCCGGAGAAGCACTATTAACTGATTCATTTTGAATTTTTTTTTTTCCCCATGACAGTATCCCTTTTATTTTGAATGACCAATTCCAAGCAACTTTTCAGTTGGTCTTAATAAAATTTTTTTTATAGTTTTTAAATTATTTGCCTCACTCTTTCCATCTATCAAATGACCCCATTTAAAAAAAACAAATGCTCTGTAAAGCTACACATTTATAGTTATTGCTACTTTTTATTGCTCCTCTTTCTATTCAGATCCTCTCCTATTTATAATCCAGTCTCTTATTCAAATCAGTGCATGGTCACTAGGGTAATTTGAACTCCATCAACCAGATTACTGAAATTACTGAGCTGAGAGCTGCTGAATTAAAAGCTAAATAACTCAAAAACCCCAAATAATAAAGAATGAAAACCAAATGCAAACTCTCAGAATATCTCTCTCTAACTCAAAGGTGAACAACTCCTTTAAGGTATGGGGATCTAAATTACAGAAATATTCCTTATCCGGAAAATCACAGGTCTTGAGCATTCTGAATAACAGGTTCATAACTATTTATTTACAATCAGATTGGAAATTACATTGAAATAGTAGAATTTTGCCCTTTACTTTATACAACATTGCAACAAGCAGCTAATTCCTTCCCAACAGCTGGGGGGAAGCAAAGCAACAGGCATTCCATTGTATTTATGTCTTCATAGCTCTTTTAGATATATACAAAGAGACATTTAAGGAATGAAGGCATAATTGCCATTTTATAGGAAATATAGTAATTGGTATAGGGAAGATAATAAATAATGGGCAACACCATATCTGTATAGGGAGATGCAGAAGGCTCTATTCTTCATGTCAGGGACAGGGGTGCCGTCATTGCAGGTTATATTCAGGCAGCCACTTTCTGGTTACATTATAAATGTACTGGCTGCCTGCGCCAAGTAATAAATGTGCTTTAAAATATCTCGTTGGAACTCAAGAAGACTTATAATAGAAAGCTCACGTGTACAGCCAAAAAGCAGTGGAAAGACAAAGAGCTGGAGCAGTGAAGCGTCTAAGTGGAGCAGAACATCTTCATCAACCTGAACTGCTTTAAGTGCAAAACACAAATATCCTTGGGAATTGCTTTCCATTTACAAATACCTGGTTATTATTGTTTTTTTTTTTTTACAACCCCCCACATACACCCATAAGCAAGTCTTGGATTTGGACGCTGAAATGTAGTTGGTGGGGAGGGAGGGCAAGTTTGATTCTCACTTCCATTACTGCTCTCTGTGTCTCTCTAGTGGGTTTAAAAATAGCAGATTGCAGAAGTCCAAATGCTTACGAGAATTCATGCATATGATCATGCCAATGTCTTAAAGGGATACCGAAAAAGGCAAATAGCTTTCTCCTCTACACTGAGAATGTGCTTCTAATTCTTGTTTCCTGTATTTGGTTATATAATACACGAAAAAACAAACATGCAAATATATCCTCATAATGCATACGGGTCAGCCTTCTAAACTGTGCTCAGCGATGACCCATTGAAGCTTTTGTAGAATAAGAAGTGTTAAATTATAAAGATATTATATGTCACTTTGGAAACGCATTTGACTTAATTCTTATATATGGCCACCAACTGTTGGACTGGAGTCCACCATCAGAGGACCTCACCTCCAGGGTTCTGCTGCCCCCGAAAAATCCCTCCCTGAAAGAGAAATAAGTTCTGTCACCATATGAAGACACAGGGTTGATGCAGGTCACACTACCCCATGTATTATAAGATATAATTCACCCCTACTGTAAATTATAAGTATATTAGAAGTCACTGAAGAGTTATAAAGGAAACTCTGAGTATCACTCATGTATTATAAGGGATAATGTACACTCTGCTGTAAATTATATGGATATTAAAAGTTACCGAGTGTTTCTGTGACCATATAAAGGCACAAGGCTGTAAGCTGAGTAATATAGGGAACTCCAAGTATCTCTCATGTATTATGAGGAATAATTCACCTCCTACTGTAAATAAGGACATTAGAAGTTACTGAGGGGTTCTGTGACCATATAAAAGGCACAAGGCTGAGTTATACAGGGAACTCTGAGTATCACTTGTGTATTATAAGGGATAATGTACCCCCTGCTGTAAATTATAAGGATATTAAAAGTTACTCAGGGAACTCTGAGTATCACTTGTGTATTATAAGGGATAATGTACCCCCTGCTGTAAATTATAAGGATATTAAAAGTTACTCAGGGTTTATGTAACCATATAAAGGCACAAGGCTGCAGGCTGAGTTATACAGGGAACTCTGAGTATCACTCATGTATTATAAGGGATAATGTACCCCCTCCTGTAAATTATAAGGATATTAAAAGTTACTGAGTGTTTCTGTGACCATATAAAGGCACAAGGCTGTAAGCTGAGTAATATAGGGAACTCCAAGTATCTCTCATGTATTATGAGGAATAATTCACCTCCTACTTTAAATAAGGACATAAGAAGTTACGTAGGGGTTCTGTGACCACATAAAAGGCACAAGGCTGAGTTATACAGGGAACTCTGAGTATCACTTGTGTATTATAAGGGATAATGTACCCCCTGCTTTAAATTATAAGGATATTAAAAGTTACTCAGGGTTTATGTGACCATATAAAGGCACAAGGCTACAGGCTGAGATATACAGGGAACTCTCTCATGTATTATAATTGATAATGTACCCCGTATTGTAAATAAGAATATTAGAAGTCACTGAGGGGTTCTGTGACCATATAAAGGCACAAGGCTGCAGGAACTCCGAGTATCACTCATCTATTATAAGGGATAATGTAGTGCCTAATGTAAATTACTATGATATGAGGAGTTCTGTGACCATATGGATGTAGGCTTTATTATATCTGGAATTCCATCACTTAGGTATTATAAAGGATACTGTACTTTCTTGCTTAAATTGCAAACCAGAGAGCTGTTGAATAAAATGTTAATTACGGTATACGAAAACCGCAAATTATAAAAAATGAAAACCAGTTGCAAATTGTCTCCAGATATCACTCGCTACATCATACTGAAAGTTAATGCAAAGGAGAACACCCCCATTAAATGGTAACCTTTCTCTTTTTCGCTGCGTATACAAATCACTTGGTTGTTAAGTATCAACGCAGATTTGTCATAATGATCTTTTCGCCTCAGCCTGGCTGTAATATTATACACATATCTGTACGTTTGTGCTGTGACAAGTTGTGCTGAAGCCAGCAGGAGGCGATGTCAACATTCATGTCTATAAAAAGCCTGCGTGCCATTGTGTCATCGGCTCAGGCTAATCCTCAAATGGCTTTTACATAGAAAAGACATTTCAACTTCCCTGATTGGTCAGGACGTACAGTAGGCTTAAAATACAGAAACTGCCTAATTCCTGCTGCAGGGAATGTCCATATGGTGAAATGTCTTTAAATGTAATAATTCTGAATGCAGTCAGCTGCTTCTCGCTTTATGCAAAGGGAAATATAACTGTCTAGATGATGTGCTTTCTAAGGCTACAGTCTGCTGCATTCCCTGCACTGCATGTTGTGTACCTTCATCGTACCCCTTTAATATAGATCAGCATTTAAAGGAACAGTTCAGTGTAAAACTAAAAACTTGGTAAATAGATTGTATGTGCAAAATAAAAAATATTTCTAATATAGTTAGCCAAAAATGTAATATCCAAAATCCAACTTCCTGCTTTTCAGCTCTATAACTCTGAGTTAGTCAGCTACTTGAAGGGGGGGCCACATGGGACATAACTGTTCAGTGAGTTTGTAATTGATCCTCAGCATTCAGCTCAGATTCATAAGCAACAGTTATGACCCATGTGCCCCCCCCTCAAGTCTCTGATTGGTTACTGCCTGGTATCCAATCAGTAGAAACCAAGAGAGCTGCAAAGCAAGAAGTAGTGTCCTGGCTATTATGTTAGACATCCAGTCACTCCAGCCTTTATATATGACATTTTTGGCTAACTATATTAGAAATATTTTTTATTTTGCACTTAAAATCTATTTACCAAGTTTTTATTTTTACACCGAACTGCTCCTTTAAATGCTGATTTATTACATTACATTTTTGGCTAACTAACTATATTAGAAACATTTTTTATTTTGCACAGCCTATGTATTTACCCACTTTTATTTTTACACTGAGCAATTCCTTTAATCCCTGGATCAGTGTGTGGTACTCAGGCACAGTAGAAGCACTGACATTATGGATGTGTATTTTTCAGTTTCAGGTATTGTGTTAAGTTCAGAAAATTAGGTTCTGCCTATCATTCCACATCCTACCTAGAGGAAACCATAGCAACCTGACATTTCCACATTTACAAAAAAGTTGGTTGTGGCCTCCAGACAGTGTCTCGTATATACTGCAGCTGCAGAACTAGACTGCATAGAATTTGATATCCAGCTCAAGTCTGGTTGACCCCAGTCTTTTTGCTCCCTGGATCCCAAGGCTTGTCCTGCAGCCTGTCCCTGCCACTATAGTGCCATTGTGCTGCTGAAGTGGGTGGCCTTGGCATGCACAACAGCAGTTATAGCCCTTTTGGAGGGGGCCTAGAGGTTGCTTCCCCTTTACGCCCACAGAACTCCAGTTCAATGCTGTAATCATAACCTCCCTGACTGGTGCCACTCCAGGCAGCAGAATAAACTGGAAGGGATGAAATCAAATCCACTTGACTATCCCCATTAGAAACATAGAGGCCTGATGCTTTTTGTCTCTACATAGATACTTACTCATAGGTTGAATCATGAGCCTGTGATTAAAAGTTTGGAATTGTGATTGTAGCATAGTGTCCCCGCAAGTGCAGATTCTATATAATTCATGGAGGGGTGTGTGTATGGATGCTGGGTTTTCATTTGGAGGGATTGAACCTGGTGGACTTTCTTTTTTCAACCCGATTTAACTATGTAACTATGTAAAGCCAGTTGCACCAGGGCCACTTAATGTAGAAGGAAAGTCGTTAGGCATCCTCAAGTGATTGTATTTACTTACCTGAAACCCGGGTCGGTGCTCCTATCAGCAGAAAAAAAGATTTTGAAAGAATTATACCTGATAAAATTGAAAGAAATAAATATCAATAAAGAAAACAATAAATTGTGGAGGGGGATAGATTTTTCATGGGAAAAAACTATGGATTTTTGAATATGTATCTGTTGTATGTTTTGATTTGTTTATGACATTTTGATTTTGTTTATTGTTATTGTTCATATTTTTTAATAAAAATCCCTATCAGCAGAAAACTGCACCGGCCCGGGGTTATTCCAGCGAGCACCGTGGAGCGATCCTCTTCCATCCTCTTCTTTCTTCAAATTTCGCGGGGGAAACGCATGTGCAGTAGAATGAAAAAGCCGACTTCATTCGGCTTTTCACTCTAATGCGCATGTGCAGCCGTGAGAAGAAAGAGGAAGCCGGAAGAGAAATGCTCTGCGGTGTTCGTTAGAATAACCCCGGGCCGGTGCAGTTTTCTGTTGATAGGAGCACCAACCCGGGTTTTAGGTAAGTAAATACATTCATTGGGGGTGCCTAACATTTGGCACCCCCAAGTGGTACACGATTTTCCTTCTCCTTTACGTTTCATGGTGAGCAGTTTTAGGCTTCAGCTATAACTAAATTCTTACGCAATCCTTTGTTGCACCCAGATCTTCTATCATACCGTGTGGGTTATATTTAATATATCCAGCATTTGGGAAAGGGGTTAGCAGCATAAAATGTTTGTTGGGTGGTTGAAAGGAGACTCCTATTTTAACACTAATATATGATTTATTGGCACAGTTGAGCATCCTGAATTCCATAGTAATTTCCTACATATGTAGGGCAAACTGTAGTAGGTTGGCCAGGAAACAGACAAAATACAACATAAACATAAGAATATAATGGTGGCTCATGAAAACAATCTGCTTTTGTAGCCACCAACTTGATTCCTCTTTTGTTTTTTTCACCCTGCTTATGCATCAATGGTCTTTAAGCAGGAATGGGAGGTGTTTCTTTCTTCCTTGTGCTTTGGGAATTCCACTTTTATTATACGTGTAGTGTATTATTTTCTACTCCAATTATTTCATGATTTCTGACACTAGAGATTTAGTTTGATTGTGCTTGCACTGTCAATTGGATGTGACTGCTGTAAACATGTAATAAAAGCTGCATCCATCCAAGTGTTGAAATATGTCCAAGAAATGACAATTTTGGCCCAACAGTCGAAGTCAGATCACATCTTTCCTTTGAGGATTGTACACGTTTAGCTAGTATCCAATTAGATGTTTGCTTTTATTAGTCAAACTTCCCAAGAACAGTTAATACTGACATCTGATTAGTTATTATAGGTCTAGAGCCTGGGCAAATGTTGACCCTGTTTTATAATGCCAGTCTAAAAAAGTCTGAACCACTTTTTGTTTATCGAAGATATTCGAGGTCCTTTACATCCATGAGCGCAGTGGGTAACTTGCATATTTCCCTACAGTGAGTTGCACTTAAATCCACTTTAATTAAGGTGTTTATATCAATATGTGCTCTTCACACTTCCATATAGTTGCACTATATAGTTGCACTTCCTTCTGTTCTGAACTGGGTGCTGCTCCTATTGACGCAGAAGAAACCTGGAGCAACTGCCATCTGCTGGCCAGGTGGTGTTTCCAAGGTTGCCCTTCATGCCATGCATCAATAGGCGCCGCCCATTTGCACCTAATATTCAGTACAACTGCTCCCAATTTATAATGAAGCATTGCATCTATTTTTTGTGAATCGCCTGTAATGTAAATCGCCCTGTTGTGTCCACAGTTGTGCTAGAATTGTATTGCATTGTGGAAAGAAACATGATGATTGCACTCAAAATTGCACATTGCTTCTATGTAAGTGAATGCACCCTACTGACCTGTATGACAACAGTGTCTGACTGAAACTGGGAGCACTATCCCACCCATCTGAAAAACCTGCATTTACCCCTGGCAAGGAATTTGTAAATAATTCCCTACAAGAATCGACTTGTCACAGCAAGTGCACCTGCAAGAGAAATACGGCAAAATCAGCTTTCTTAGCATTTAGCTGTATGTGACCATTCACGCTTATTCACACTTTGCATTCCCAAAGGCCAGAGAAGTAAATGATTTGCTATGGGGAAATGGCAGAGAAACTTGTCATTCACATTTTTAGCAAAGATGTTAATCAAATTTTTGATCTTTCTGCAATTCCATAGGGCACTGTGCATCCTCCAATAATAGCATATTGACCTGGGCTTTGTAAATTCACTGTGGGCCATTCAGGATATTGGTGTGATGATGGATCAGTCACTGTGACAATAATTAAAGCGAATCCTCCATGATTTGCAATGAATGATTGGCAATTTGTATTGAGACATGGGGAAAAATAGTGCCTGTGAAACTAGCCTTTGTTATTTGAGGTTATTAGGAAAATGTTTTTAAATACACATGAATTTCGAATTTAATTATTTTTTTGTAAATGGGTATTATTGTTCTTTTCTTATCCTGCAAATGAGTGTTACCAGTGTTAGATGCCGTTTTGTTTGCCTCAGCTGCCTCACTGTCCATAGACTGGGAATATGTTATTCAGTACCATGGACAGAGCCGTGTCTTTATAAAGAGGCAAAATGTCCTGAAGTCTGGCACTAAGCTCTGTTGCCTATTAATTAATAATCCTAGGTTCTTATTTGCACATATATATATACAGATAAAGCACTGCGTATCTTGACAGCGCTATATAAATAAATGATGATGATGATGATGATGATGATACAGATCCTTGAGAAAGGTCCCAAGAGGGACCGGAACGTTGGAGCACTGTGATGTGTGAAATGAAATAAAAAGACACTTGTTTTACCAAGGGAGGTGCTGGCCAAGGAATGCTTTATTCCAACTTTTGATTATATGATTGAGAATTGGCCGTGCACCCCTGAGATTGATACTGAAGATATATTATTAATATATACTGTATATATATATATATATATATATATATATATATATATATATATATATATATATATATATATATGCTGGCCAACTACGTCAAAGTCATCCCATATCTGGCCAGTCCTATGCTTAATTTTCATCTGATTCATTGAGAATTCTATTACTTTATTATACATTTTACAAAGGGACTAGGTTTTACCTGCAACTTCGTAGGATTAACCGCAAATCCTACGATCGAACAATTCGAAGGAAAAATCGTTTGATCGAACGATGAAATCCTTAGAATCATACGATTCGCAGGATTTTAATCGATCGATCAAAGGATTTTCCTTCTATCAAAAAAAACTTAGAAAACTGATGGGGAAGGTCCCCATAAGCTAACATTGTAGCTCGGTAGGTTTAAAGTGGCGAAGTATTTAGTCGAAGTTTTTTTAAAGAGATAGTACTTTGACTGGTCGAATAGTCTAACAATTTTTACTTTGAATCGTTCGACTCTAAGTCGAAGTCGTAGTCAAAGGTCATAGTAGCCTATTCGATGGTCGAAGTACCCAAAAAAAAGATTTCTTTTACTTCAAATCGTTCACTCGAGCTTAGTAAATGTGCCCCTAAGTGTAGCATTATAAAGGTACCCCCTACACCTATAATTCTTAAGTGCAACGAGTATCATAAACCAACAGTGTCACTCCTACTCGGCTGTGTAGAATATGCCTCAGTGTATTCCTATTACTATAAATCAAATAAACATGACTATATGTGAGTCTAAATGTAATTAACATGTTCACCATCATGATTAGAAACATTGATGAATATTAAGTGCCGGATATCTCCACCAAAAAAAAAAGTTATATGAAAACTAATCTACAAAAAACACGAAAAAACTAAAGATAAATAAAAAATTTAAAAAAAGAGAAGTGTGCACGGGTCCCGATATCAGAGTCTGTTTAGTGTCTCGGAGAAAAGTTCAGTTAGTAACCTATCTGCATGTGGGATGTCTTACTAACCTCTTGTTGTCCAGGTTTAACCTGTTACTGTCTGTAATGCAAATGCATGGGGAACTAATAAACTTATCGGGTAAAGTATGTCCATTCACAAAGGTGTCATCCACAGAGAAATTGAAGTTCACACTCATTACTCCCAAAGTGATGAACGCCACAGGAGTAGATTGGAAATTATTCATAAGTCACATGACCAGGGGCAGCTGGGAAATTGACAAAATGTCTAGCCCCATGTCAGATTTCAAAATTGAATATAAAAAAATCTGTTTGCTCTTTTGAGAAATGGATTTCAGTGCAGAATTCTGCTGGAGTAGCACTATTAACTGATGCGTTTTGAAAAAAACATGTTTTCCGATGACAGGATCCTTTTAAGGTAATGGTGTTTGTTAAAAAAACAGACTCTGATATCAGGACCCTTGCACACTTTTCTCTTTTTTTAAATGTTTTATTTGTTTTTTTGTGTGTTTTATAGAATAATTTTCATATACTGTAACTTTGTTTTTTGGTGGAGATATCCGGCACTTAATATGCATCAATGTTTCTAATCATGATGGTGAACATGTTAATTACGTTTAGACTCGCATATAGTCATGTTTATTTGATTTATAGTAATATGAATACACTTAGGCATACTCTACATAGCCGAGTAGGAGTGACACTGTTGGTTTATGGTACACATTGCACTTAAGAATTATAGGTGTAGGGGTTACCTTTATAATGTTACACTTAGCATGAGGGCTACATATTCTTAGAGTCCACAGTCCTTGGTTATATGTATAGGAGGGAATCGATACACACGCCCTAATAGTTATAATAGCCACACTTGCAATGTATGGGTTAAGTTCACACAGTAATACTAACTCTTTAGGGTTCCCTAAAGGTGAGGCAACACCCTTAAAAGATATTCATTCAGAAGCTTGGCCCACACCTGATGATTAAAATATGTGAATAACCGCAGGGGCTATTATCCTGCAATCCGAGTGGTAGTTTTAAATATTAACAAAATAATCATTTATAAAATAAATATTATAAATGATGAACGAGTCTCCACGCAGGCCTGTCAATCTAACTCAATTTTAAGCTATTTCTTGCAACAGTGTTTAAAGATACTCTGAACAATCATTTAGTTATGGTGTTACTAAGTGGTTGAAACATAGTTACACAATATCTTGTTTTTATGTGTAGAATGGACACATTGTTTTAAATGTGATTGTCTATAGCTGCTATTTTTAAATGTGCTTTATAGTCCTCCTTTGACTTGTCTGTATAGAATGAGCAATATTTAAATGGCGTTACGTCTCTGTGATGATGTCACCACGTCAGATTCAATGTGTCAAGTTTCCCGCCAAACTCTTGTATTTATTTGTGTATCTACCAACTTTTAGACACTTTGAGAACGGCCTCGGAGGAGGCCGAAACGTTAGTCTCGCAATTAAAACTTTTTAGATTAAATAAATCCTGAGAGTGCGGATCTTTTTTGCTTGATATCAATTTGACTTTTTTTGAAACTGCACCCAGGCAAGTTAAACTTTTATTTGTGAGTGCTGGCTACCCCGTGTACTATATTTATTTCAGTGTTCACAAAATGTACTGAGTATTTCTATATTGAGCTAAATTGAACATCATCGTCCATTTAATTTTTTTTAACTTGTCTAAAAAGTAGGGATACCCCCAAATCCTTCACGAATGAATACCGAACCAAATCCGAATCCTAATTTGCATATAAAAAAATTAGGGATGGGAACGGGAAACATTTTTTACTTTCTTGTTTTGTTGGCCGAATCCTGGCCGAATCCGAACCGAATCCTAGATTCGGTACATCCCTACTAAAAAGCATGTTCTATTTTAAGCCTTACATAGAATGCCATTGTTTCATGCTGGCTGACCCCAAGCTTCCTTATCACATCTCTGTGGGGGTTATTTATTGAAGTCTAAAAAAAAAACAATTTTATTGGATCAAGCGAGTTTCCCTTGATCCAATAAAATGTAGCTTTTTAAATAATAAATAAGGTCAAATCGTAGATTCTAGTTTCAAATCCCTCGCGTGTTCATATTCTCTTTTAATTCACTTCAAGATAATAAGCAAAAACAGGGCCGGATTTACATAGCGGCCACCCCTAGGCTCACTGCCATTCGTCACCCAGTCCCCCCCCTTTTTCATTATTGGGACCAGAGCAATGGGGATTGGCACATAGGAAATTAAAAAGAATATTGTATCTCCTGTGCATCCCCAGTGTTTTTGAACCAATGTGGGTGTGGTTGGGCAGCATGCTGCCCCCTAAAATCCTGCCGCCCTAGGCCTGGGCCTTGGTGGCCTTTCCTCAATTCCGGGCCTGAGCAAAAAGACTTTGGGTCATTGAGTGTGCCATGATGTCATTAGGTTGTGTCCAAATGAATGGGGCCATAAAAGGTCCTCTCTATAGGGAGAATAACTCTCCCTATAGGGTTCTTTCCTAGCCTGTGTAGGGAAGTAGCAATGCAAAGAATATTACCCTGCAATACACATAATCCTGTAGAATGCTCAACAAAATAATAAACATTTTATAAACAAGGTGAAAAGATTATGGCCCAACATTGAACTGTAAAACACAGTTTAGCCCAATAATGGTCAGATTTTTTTGGCCCCATATTTGGTCAGGCCCTCCCTAGCCCCCGAACAAGGTTCCAGACATGAAATTAAAAACATTATAGCAAGGGCCATATCAAGGACCTTTCTATAACTAGGCCACATGTTAGATTGTAGGTATATGTAGATAAGGAAAAGTATTGTTGCTTGTGCAGTTATTCCCCCCTGGCATGTGACTGAAACAAGGCTCTTGCAGTTGCAAGATAATAATGAGGAAGACTCCGAAATCAAAGATGATGCATCCCTTGTCACTATTTATTGTATGTTTTTTAAACTCCATAAAGCACTAATGTGCTCTATAATATTAATTGCACAAATTCCAACTATCTTACACTCAGTAACACATTCTGTGTTCAGTAATCAGGTGGGAGAATGCACTATGATTCCCTCTTTGTGCTGAGGCCTCTCTCTCTATATCTCCAGGTACATTGGTCAGGGCACACAAATAAAGCCTGCATCCCTTGTGTCTCCATGGCAACCGGCAGAGAGGTTACATTGCATTATATTCCATCAGAGGAGAGAAAGGATCTATTATGGTGCAGAAAGCTAGTCATCAAGATTCTGTTGCTGCTCCTTAATTTAACGCTTCTTTTAATACTCACTCCTTTTGTTTTCATTGCCCTTCACTTGCGTTTCATATCACCCTACTAATAATGCCCTTTATTACTCCATGTAACTCCTGTAGTTCTGTATGATGCTGTATTATAAATCCTTCAGGTACTTAATATAAACCCCCATAACTTATTGTATTATTCTATACATATAACCCCACCCTATAACTCCTCCTTTTACTCCATATAACCCTCCCTATAACTCTTCCTATTGCTCCATATAGCCCTCCCTATAACTCCTCCTATTGCTCCATATAACCCTCCCTATAACTCTTCCTATTGCTCCATATAACCCTCCCTATAACTCCTCCTATTGCTCCATATAACACTCCCTAGAACTCCTCCTATTGCTCCATATAACCCTCCCTATAACTCCTCCTATTGCTCCATATAACACTCCCTAGAACTCCTCCTATTGCTCCATATAACCCTCCCTATAATGCCTCCAATTACTCCATATTACCCTCCCTATAACTCCTCCTATTGCTCCATATAACCCTCCCTATAACTCCTCCTATTGCTCCATATAACCCTCCCAATAACTCATATTGCTTCATATAACCCTCCCTATAACTCCTCCTATTGCTTCATATAACTCTCTCTATAACTCCTCCCATTGCTCCATATAACCCTCCCTATAACTCCTCCTATTGCTCCATATAACCCTCCCTAGAACTCCTCCTATTACTCCATATAACCCTCCCTATAACTCCTCCTATTGCTCCATATAACCCTCCCTAAAACTCTTCCTATTGCTCGATATAACCCTCCCTATAACTCCTCCTATTGCTCCATGTAACCCTCCCTAGAACTCATAATATTGTGTAATCTCTTTCGAGAATTCATTCATTGATCAATACAATACCCATTGCAAATCCATCTCCTGCTCTGTATAACTCCTTCAGTTCTCCACACCAGCCCCCCCCTCCATTCATAGAAGCCTCATGGCCTTGCCATTGGCCATTGTTTTGGTCATCCATAAAGAACACACCGCAAGTTTGTACATTGGAGAGAAATTATATTTATTAGAAAAGAAAATGATATATTATTGTAATCTCTATACAGAACCCTCCTTCTTTCACTTCATGACTACATCAAATTACACATTTCACACTTAATTCATAGTCTGCTCCAGGCAGACCAAAAAGTTACGCACACACATCCTACACTGTAGAGGTGTTTACGACTGGCAGCCATCCATCCAGTGTGTAAGAACCATTCTTCTGTTCAGGCTAGGTACACACAGATGACTTTGTCTTGGAGCCATAATCATTGTGATAAACCCTTGCCAATAGGTACTTATAGGGCATAGAGGCAAACCGCTTGAGTATCTGTAAATAGTACTAACTGATTCAAACAGGTACTGCTTCTAAAGATTATCACTATAAGGAATTTGTTTCTGCCTTTAGGCCTAAAAGTGGTACAGGGAAAATCAGGGGCTTAACACTGGGGAAAAAAGAAAACCCTGGAGATCATATGAGTGTAGAGAGTCTTGAATGATGTGCAGTTTCAACATAGGATTGCAAAATATGTCCCCCCAACCCAAAACCCTACAATTACTTTGGTATGGACCCTTTGAAATATAGTATTACATCATCACTGCAGCTGATTATATGCTGGACCATGACATCAGAAGTGATGTCACTGAGCTGTGATTGCAATAGCTTAATGGGCTGGACCACAACAATGTTAGTTTACTAAGCCTTCACTAAGGCAAACTAGAACACAATTGATGTGGATAGCTGCTAATACATTTGGAAGCTGCTCCATAGTGAAATGTTTTGGGACCGTGCATAGATATGGAGCCAGTAGAAATTAGATCACGTAATATAAGAGTCCACCTGGCAGTTCCTTATCTGTATATAGTGAAAACATGATACAGTTAACCAAATTTGTTTGGCACTCAAGGGTACAACAGCAACTAGTACAATGTAAACCCCCTTCAATTTCATATCATTGGCTAATAACCTGACCCTTTCCCCAAAGTAATGGTCACTGCCGTAGACACACCAACCCACTCTTCCTCAGCTATCTATTTTTGCTCTGGGCAGTGCAAGAGATCATATTTGACATAACCAACTCTGTCAACTTGCTTGCGTGATGTCATGCGCCAGAAGAAGCGATCCTGACAGAAGTAATATTTCCCTGCAAGAGACAAGAATTTAAGCTTGTAAACATATAAGTGAATATGTATGACAATTACATAGAAAAAGAGAGACAAAGAGATAGATAGACATTAAAACATACAGACACCTGCCAAGTTTAGTTGGGTGGTTGGTTAGGTGGTTGGTTGGTTGGGTGGGTGGCTGAATTTAATGAGTAGAATGGTACAATACTGGTGATGCCCCTGTGCTAAAATACTTTCTACCAGACTATAAGGCCAATCCTGCAAGTCATCAGTCTCCCATATACCTACCTTGGTACAGAAAAACATCATGGGAGTCACTTGGAACACCAGCATAGTCTACATCTGTCAGTCTTGGGTATCCTTTGTCGATAGTCAATGTCTTTACATTAAGCCTAAAAAAGGAAGGAGACATATTGAGCTTGGAGATATGCCCATGAGATATTTGCTAATCTCAACACTTAAAACAAAGTCTATTTAGCTTTGGTACCAGGTGGCCTTACATTTGCAGATTCTCTCTTTTGGAGAGGTCACCAAGCGAGCTGCCCCGATATGCCTAACCTGAGTGGGAAATATTGGGCTTATCCGATCGTGGGCCCTAGGGCCCAACAATTGGATCACTATGTCAGGAATGCAGCAGGTGGTCAGTGTAAGGACCATATCAACGAACCGGTGCAGTCCTCGATCCGATGGGATTCTTAAACCTGCCCGTCGGAGGGCCCATGCAGTAAGCTGCTGACTATCATTATCATCATATTGGTCTATCAGCAGTTTTCTTTGGTCCATGTTTAGCCACCTCTAGTCTGACCCCAACTGCCATTTTATTCTAACCCAAGACAGATATGAAATGATATAAAAATGATGTAATCTCCTTACCTCCAGTATCGCTCCCCGTTGAATAACAGGGCCTTTCCATTATCACGAGCAAAAGATCCCATGATGCCCTCCACATCCTTGCTCAAACCCAACTTCTCAATGCTGCGTGGACCTAAGACACTCTTCCCTGTATACTGCCAGAACTTGCGCCCTGCAAAAAGGCAATATCGACTGAGTAAACTAAAAGCAAAGTTTAACCAAGTGCCACTGATTTTCTCCCTACTTGGTCTTTTTGCAAATAAAATACACGAATAATACTGTTTTTCCATAGTAGAATTACTTTTCCTCGTTGGCATATATTTTCTCACATTTCAACCTCTGCTTGAATTAATTGATGGATTCCTATAGTACCTGAGAAGAAAAACATGTTCTTGCTGGTGGGGTCCTGGAATGCAGTGTCAATTTTAGAGGGAAGGGCTGGCCATGTGTCCGAGATTTTGCGAGGAGACTGTGGAGCATTCTTATTTTTGGAGGTCACGGTCCAAAACAACCTTTGATAGAAATATATATAGATGTGATGTCATGTAAAAAGCCCTGTTACATACACAAATGTAATCTGGCACTTATTTACTCTTTTATGTATGTTCTTAAACTTCTTGTAGCTCTATCATTTTCCATCAACTCCTCCTGTTTTTACTTACCCGTCTTTGAAAAAGTGCAGAGCTCCTTGTAGCTCTGCAATGGCGTCAAACATTTTCACTTTACAAGCATCTAGGGCAGGGTTCACGGATGGTGTCAGTGGGGTGCTAGTAGTGGTCCTGGTGGACGGGGTGGTAGTAGTAATGCTGGTGGATGGGGTGGTGGTTGGTATTGGCTTGTCGGTGGGTTTTGGTGGAGCGGGATGTGGCCCAGACCCTATAAATAGTTTCAGATGTTATCCTTATTTGAAATGACCACTATTAATGATGACATAAAAAAAAAACACAGACAGTGTGCGGAAGAACATAAATTGTTATACCATATAAATATTGGATCCCATGCACATCATCTTTATGAAGCTCGAAATCTTTCACATAGCTGTACATGGGGTACATAAGAGCATCTTTCACATCACTGTGCTCCAGACCAAGCGAATGGCCAAACTCATGGGCTGCCACCAGGAAAAGACTGTACCCTAAACAAACAGGAGCAATATCACACACAGAAGCAGGAATATAATGGATGGTCCAGTTGAGCCAGCTGAACCAGTAACACTAAGCATTACCAGGGTTTTTCCTGTAAATGATAGTACGAACCTTGATCAGGACAGAAGCCCCACTTCTTGTCTTGGTCATAGCTGGAAGTTGTAGCACACCACAACTTCCTGTCACTGCGCCCCTCACTAGTGCAGGAATTGTATCTCTTCCCCAGGAATGTGAATGGGAAGACGCAAGGATCTCCCTGGGAGTTGCCGCCAATCACAGATGTATCTGCAATAGAGTCATGCGACTGAACATCTATCTACTATGATAAAATAATAATCAGGGATCATTTATAATCCCTCAATAAATCAGTGTGATAAATTTCCTTCATCTTTGGATATCTTGAACCCCCATGTTGTCTGGTACTTTACAACATATCCCATTATATCAATGCTAGATCCAACATGAAATATAGAAGGTGAGCTATACCTCGGTTAGGGCAAAATCCATATTTATGGTCTTGGTCATAGTTGGCAGTGGTGCTGCACCATCGGTATCCATCTTGACGCCCATCCTTGGTACAGCCCTTATACGACACTCCATCAAAGATGAAAGGAAAGACACAAGGCTCACCATTGCTGTTGCCTCCATACGTGTAGAGCACTATGGAGAGTGTGAATACCTTTAGTATACATATTTGCATCAACATCCCCTAGTTATTAAACCCCTGCAGTAAATGCAAAGATGAGTGTCTGAGTAATTTTGTTACATTGTTACTCTCTGGGTATATGGATACTTACACTCGCTGGGGCAGAATCCATATTTGTTATCCTGATCAAAGTCTGGGGTGGTGCTACACCAAGGCAGCCCATCTGAGCGTCCATCACTTGTACAGGAGTTGTAAGACTGGCCATCGAATACAAATGGAAAGTGACATGCGGCCCCTTCGGCATTCCCAAATCGAGTCTTTACCACTGAAGAGCAAGGAGAAAGTAGGGTTTAAAGCCAGAGGCAAAATAAAGGTTAAGATGAATAGGTATGAGATCAGTTCTCCTTTAAGGTTTGGTATGATGGACATAAAATGTTTCCCTGCACTCAGCAGGGCCCCATAGTAGAGAAGGGAATGATGGGATTCATTAGTTATATAGGGATTTCTTTTAAACCAAGAGGCCCTGTCTGGTGAGCTGGTCTGGTCTTTCTATCACTGGCCCTTTGGAGTCCTCTGCATGTGACAAATAACAATATGGCCAGTGAATAAATAAGCACTAGACACTTTTTTTTTAAGAGTATGCAATTTTCAAATCTTTTTCAGATATGAATATACAAATTAGGGGTTGATTTAATTTGTCCTTATAGTTTAAGATTTAGTATTTAGCCAAATCCAGCATTAATTAATTTGGTGCATTCCTACTAAATAAATTTATAGTACAATTGCCCGTTCTGTCTGCTCTGTAAGGTAAATGTTCTACTTTCAAGTCCTAAAATCACCCACCCCCCACTAAAGGCATGAAAAACTTGGGTGTGAGGTAGTTGGTCTGAGAGGTGTGGCCTTGGGCAGTGGGGTTTTGGTTTATTTGAGGTGCAATAATTGATCTGGGCCCTTTCCTTAGCTTATAATAAGGCTTCAGATTTCGGAGAACATTGCTTTAACAGCAATTCAGCCATAGCTCCATGAATATCTAGCACAGCAAATTAGTGTTTACCCCAATTCATACACTAACTGACCTTCAGGATGGGCTTCATGGTATATTTAGAAAAAAGTGTGCTCTCCCCAAATCTCCGCTCAATTGGCCTTTAAGCTAAGCCACTAAACCAGACAGTGCTCTGTGCCTCCCTAGAAGGGCAAGTCCCAAAGTTTGAGAGCAACAGGTCCAGGGGCAAAGTATTCAGGTTAGGCCTCCAAATGATACTGTGTTGCTAGGCTTCACGTGATTCACTCTCAGATGATACCTGCATGTCCTACACAACCATTGCCACTTACTCATAACAGCTTTATTTTTAGCAAATTCAGATGACTTCTCACCCATGTAACATTAGCATTGACACTTTGTGTTTTGTACTACATTTCTTCCTCCCCTGTATTGTCTGTAATACATACCAATTCCAGTACCAAGTGTCCAGAACTCATCATCATCAAAGTGAGCATCGCCTTGCATTCCAGGGCCTGGTGGATATGCATGAGCCAAGAGGCCATCCTTTCCATCGAAGGGGTAAGGATCCCCATGGTCTGCAAGAGAAATTGGTGTATGGATCTGTGACTACGGCTTCTGATATCACCACATGGCACGTAGGGATATTAGAAGGCACTGAGGATCTTTTTCACTATGTAAAGGCAAAACAAAATAATATGAGTTATAACTAGAATCAAGGAACTCTAAACATCAGTCATGTATTATAGGCTGAATTCAGGAATTCTGGTCTGCCAGTGGACCAATCTGTTCAGCGGAATGAAATGTGTATGTTTGGAAATGCTGTTTGTTAAAATGAAAACTGCCCTCTCTTATGGAAAACCCTGCTTGGAATAAAACACAAATCTGAGTGAATTCCCACAATATATACGATATTTACTGCATTGTATTGTAATACTACAATAATCATTACATTTCTACCATTGTTTTTCATATATATTTATATATTTAATTTAAGGAATTCAATTATTTGATCATGTGACTCTGTATGATGTCATAAGAGGAGAAATGAATTTAAGCTCACTCTCAGTTCCAAACATAATGTTGATATCGGGTTCCCCACTGTATATACGAGTGAAGGTCAGAGGTGTGACATCACTCCAGACTTTGAATGCGCGGGCGAAGGCATCATCGGTCACATCAGGGTCCAGGTCAGGGGAGTAGTTTAGGATACTGTGAGAGAGAAGAATCATTAGCCATAGACTCTCTCACAAAAATAGCTTATTAATAGGCTAAGGCACAAGCTGAAAAACTATGGGTTGTTGGGTATGGCATAAGCTCCTCACCGATATGTGAGATCATTGTGATCCCACTTTAATTCCCCCTCAAACGTGTTGTAATTGCCAATATCTGGTACTGCACATCGAGGGGTTTTCATGGCATCCAATGTTTCAGCATCCAGGTTTCCAGTAACCTTTAGTCCCAGCTTACTTTGCATTTGGCTGAGAGCTTTTTTTAAGGAGACATGATGGTTTGAGCCCTGCTGGAGGGGCAGATACCCAAACTTCACCAGATACCACTGCAAGAAACACACAGCTGGTTATTAAGAAAGCAAGTGGAGATCTGAGAAATGAATGTGTGTGGGGCAGAAGAGGTAAGGTCAGCTTAAGAAGGTCAGAAGGTAAGGACTTAGGAGAAGACATGGGCAATTGGAGTAAATGAACAGATACTTGAATAAGTGAGGGATACATGCACTTTGAGTAATGGAATGACACAGACACTCAAAATAAAGGAAGGACATGGGCACTCATGTTAAGGAAAGACAAGGACACTCAGAGTAAGTGAAGGATCAGGTACTGAAAGTAGTTGTAGGACATGGTGACTCAGATATGAAGAAACTGATACACATGGTAAGGCTAGAATAGAGATACTCAAGTAACAGGATGTAAGGCAAGGATATACTAAGGGTAACTTGAAGTACAGATACACATGGTTATGGTTAAGGAAGCATATAGATCCTCAAGGTTACAGGGGTAAAAGATACATGGGTAAGACAAGCTCATAGGTTTCATGGTAAGAGAAAGTCAAGATTTACAAGGTAGGACAAATATACTCAAGGTAACAGAGACATAGTATAAGGCACAGATATATTCAGGGTAACAGGAGGTACGCAAGGCAAATACACAGATACATGTGCTAGCATGTTGGGCCAGATACATAGAGTCTGGTAAGAATATAGCAAGGAGGTAAAAGACACATAAGTTTAGAGACACATAGGATGAAGAGGTCGCACATTCACAGGTTAATGCAACAACGAGTTCTATAACAGGGTTGGGAGTAATAAATACACAGAAAAAGATATACACAGATATACCTAGGATAAAATAACAATATAGGTACAGGAGCTGACATGTCCAGGGTAAAGAAGACATACAGACACTCAGGGTAACAAGAGACACAGTTTAAAGCAAGGACATAACAGACACAAAGTACTAAAGGGACATAGATACTCAGGGCAAGACAGAAATTTATATACACTCGGAGTAACAGGTAATAATTCAAATGGTAAGGACACAGATACTCAGGATAACCGATGGTAACAGATACACAGAGTAACAAGAATAATAATGAGCAGGGTTCAGGAGACACAGAGTCAAATCTTACCTCCGCCACCTCCACACTAGTCATGTTTTTACGGATTTCCCCTGGAAATGTAATTGACACAGGGGTCTTGCTGGCTGTAGGAGCAGAGTGACCCCACGCACAAAGTATAGAAACTAGGACTAAAACACACAGCCCACCCATAATGACACCTAGGAATGCTCTGCCTTTTACTCTTCTTGTCTCCCTATAGGTGCCTCCTGTCTGCCTTCTCCTTATTTCTCCCCAGTATATATACACACCTCGGTGACTGATTCACCAGAGCTTCAAACCACAGGATTGTAACTCATGGCCTGGGGAGGGGAGGAAGTGTCACACAAAAACTAAGTGGGAGGAAAACAAGGAGCCGTGAGTATCACAAAGATTAAAAATAAAAACTACACATATTGCATCACTGTTGTGTAAATAGAGTGGTCACATCCTGCTCTGCACAGCAGCCATAATAAAGCCAATCTCCAGTCACATAATGACAATCCCTCTCTAGTTCAGTTACATCTAGAGGGACATGGTTAACCCTTCCCTGCCCAAATGTATCACCATTGGAGCATTCCATGGTTCAATGGTTGCAGTATTCCTACCTCCTGTATGTTCATCAGATGCTATGCATCAAAATAAAGCACATATCACCTTTTTTTATGAATCTTTAGTCCATATACTACTACAGGTCTGGGATCTGTTATCCTGAAACCCGTTATCCAGAAAGTTCAGATTTTTGGAAAGGCCGTCTCCCATAAACTCCATTATAAATCATATAATTCACATCTTTAAAAATGATTTCCTTTTTCTCGGTAATAATAAAACAGTGTTTTGTACTTGATCCAAACTAAGATATAATTAAATATAATTAAACCAGCCAATTGGGTTTATTTAATGTTTACATGATTTTTTAGTAGACTTAAGGTATGAAGATCCAAATTACGAAAAGATCTGTTATCCAGAAAACCCCAGGTCCTGAGCATTCTGTATAGCAGGTCAGAGACAGACGAGAGATTTAGTCGCCAGTCGACAAATCGCCTCTTCTTCGGGGGACTAATCTCCCAAAACTGCCTCCCCGCCGGCTAGAATCTAAATCGCCGGCACTCAGAGCGCTTTGTTTTCCGAAGGAGCCCGAAGTTGCCTCAGGAGGAAACTTCAGGCAACTTCGGAAAAAGAATCGCTCCGAGTGCCACCCTGCCGGCGATTTAGATTCTAGCCGGTGGGGAGACAGTTCAGGGAGATTACTCGCCCGAAGTAGAGGCAATTTGTCGCCGGGCGACTTTTCTCCCGAATCTTCTCATCTGTCTCTGCCCTAAAGGGTCAATAAAAACTATTTAGTAATCCTAGAATAGAAATCTGTTTTCTTATATGTCTCTATTATTAATCCAACCCAGCTGCATCCACAGGGGGGTGCCACCTTGCATTATAGGAGACTTTTTTTTTTAGTTGATGTACAATTATATTAAAAAAAAATTCTCAACTGCATTTTTTTTTTGCTGTGGTTTTGTCAAAAAAAAAAAAAATCATAAAGAAATCTTGGTTAAAACCTGGCAAGATGCAATAAACTGGGGGAACAATGCATAAAACTGAAAAAAAATCCCACTTTTCCTGAGATTTAAGCCAATTGTAGCAAAAGCCAAGCATGAGTTGTTTTTTTGTTGTTGTTTTTTTGATAATAATGCAGGTATTTTCCCTATGATTCCAGAAAAGTGGCCAGGGTGAGATGAGCCTGACTCGGAACCTGTTCATAAAAATTGAAATTTGTGAGCTTTACACATCAATGCGAATCTGTCGCAACCACTCTGAAAAATCTGTAATCTCGGTTGGCATTATTTCTGCCTCTTGGTGTGTGTGCGCTCAGCTGTGCTGGGGCAACTAACACAGACCACTGTGGCAACGCTAGAGCTTCCAATAAAAGCCCCTCCAGACCACGTTGGCAACTAATCAGCCTGTTTATGGGGAGACCAGGACATGCCTGTTGGGCCATAATTTGGGCAGATGTCTATCAGGTAGGTTTGAACCTTAATCCAGCATCAAATTTATCAGCACATTGAACTATAGGGGTTGTTCGCCTTCCAACACTTTTTTTCAGGTAAGTCGGTTTCAAATAGTTCACCAGAAATAAATACTTTTTCCAATTGCAATTCTATTTGTGACCATTTTTCTAAAGTGTAAATCTGATTTTTCACCTTTCTCAAGGGGTGGTTCATCTTTAAGTTAACTTTTACTATGTTATAGAATCGTCAATTCTAAGCAACTTTTCAATTGGTCTTCATTATTTATTTTTTATAGCTGTAATTTTTTTATTTGCCTTCTAGTTTTCAAATGGGGGTCACTGACCCCATCTAAAAAAACAAAAGCTCTGTAAGGCTACGAATGTATTGATAATGCTACTTTTTATCACTCATCTTTCTGTTCAGGCCTCTCCTATTCATATTACAGTCTCTTATTCAAATCAATGCATGGTTGCTAGGGTAATTTGGACCCTGGAAACCGGATTGCTGAAATTGCAAAGTGGAGAGCTGCTGAATATAAAGTGAATTAACTCAAAAACTACAAATAATGAAAACCAATTGCAAATTGTCTCAGAATATCACTCTCTACATCACACTAAAGGTTAACTCAAAGGTGAACAACCCCCCAAGTATGAAGTGATTGTTGGCCCCTGAGCTAACAATCCGATTTGTATGATTTGCCAGTGCAGGTCCCTATGTATGACCAGCTTAGCATCCTCATACTGTACTGTTTGTCAAGAGAAAAATGGAAGGTGATCTGTATTGTATATAGGGTATATTTCCAGTGACAATAAAGGTATAGCAAATGGATATATTCACATAGTAGATGAGGTTTGAAACATATTAAATATTTGCGGTATTATGTCATTACAATTAGCCCTCATGGTCATTATGGTTTGTAAAGACTGTCTCCCACGGACTCCATTTTATCCAAATACTCCAAATTTTTAAAATGATTCCCTTTTTCTTTCTAACAATAAAATAGTACCTTGTACTTGATCCTACCTAACCCTCTCTGCTTCAAAATAGTTCATAGCGAGACACATAAAACCGTTTCCTCTGTTATCCTTTAGATGTCAGAGACAAGGGCACACAAGCCCACAGGCTGACTCAGTAAGTCACAGCCACGGAGTCTTATTCAGCCGCACACTCAGCATCGTGCAACCACACTCCTTGTGTCTCAGCAACTCCAACAAAGGCCAGGCTACACCGATCCACTTTGATTTGGATCACAAAGCACATTTGTGTTCCTGTGTCAATATTTGGGAGAGTCTGTGGCTGGATCTCTTATTTTCTTTGTCACTGGTCACATGAGATAAAGCTTCCAGTTTGCATGTTTTTTTTTTTTTTCATTACAAAGAGGATGTTTACCTTAAAATTAACTTGTAGCATGCTGAGGGCAGTGATACGACTTAAAATTGTGTTTGTGCTTTTCTTTTTTTGAAGTATTTCAGTTTTTGTTCCGTAACTGTTCTAAACTGTTGTGGGGATAATAACCTCTGGGAAATAACTGTGGTTGTGGCAAAGCAGGTAAACTAAGGACAGAATAGGCTTATAGTATCCTATGAGAGACACTGTGACTGTGGGATAGCAGGTATAGTAGGGAGAGATGGTGCCTATAGTTACAGTGGGATAATAGTCTCTGGGAAGGGACTGTGGGATAGCAGGTATAGTAGGGAGAGATGGTGCCTATAGTAACAGTGGGATAATAGTCTCTGGGAAGGGAGTGTGACTGTGGGATAGCAGGTATAGTAGGGAGAGATGGTGCCTATAGTAACAGTGGGATAATAGTCTCTGGGAAGGGAGTGTGACTGTGGGATAGCAGGTATAGTAGAGAGAGATGGTGCCTATAGTAACAGTGGATAATAGTCTCTGGGAAGGGAGTGTGGCTTTGGGATAGCAGGTATAGTAGGGAGAGATGGTGCCTATAGTAGAAGTGGGGATAATAGTCTCTGGGAAGGGACTGTGACTGTGGGATAGCAGGTATAGTAGGGAGAGATGGTGCCTATAGTAGCAGTGGGATAATAGTCTCTGGGAAGGGAGTGTGACTGTGGGATAGCAGGTATAGTAGGGAGAGATGGTGCCTATAGTAACAGTGGGATAATAGTCTCTGGGAAGGGACTGTGGCTTTGGGATAGCAGGTATAGTAGGGAGAGATGGTGCCTATAGTAGAAGTGGGGATAATAGTCTCTGGGAAGGGAGTGTGACTGTGGGATAGCAGGTATAGTAGGGAGAGATGGTGCCTATAGTAACAGTGGGGTGACTTATAGCAACAGACTTGTATGAGCAGAGTGCTAACCTCAGCTTTGAGGGGAAGCTATAACTATCCTTTGGTCAGCTGATCACAGCTATAGGTTGTGGAGAGAGTGAGAGGGGGATTAGTGTTCTAGAGACTAGAGACTAAAGGCTAAAGTATATTGAGATATTTCTACTTACGGAGTCTGATTCCTGACTCTACTTTAGTTACTGTTTGGCCAAGTTGCTATTGGTGAGTTTTGTCTGTCCCAGTAATTCACATTCTCCTGAGCTCTGTGTGTAGCTCCCTGCTATTCAGTCAATGACAGCTTAACCCTTTCAGCTCAACTCCTACTGACTCTGCTATTTTTATATGACTGAAACCACTTGCTCCTTGCTACAGGACCTCATTGTGTTCCTAACAGTTATTTCAGGCCAGAAATGGATCCCACAGGAGCAGAAGCTTTAATGGGTTCCTTCCAGCTATGGCCATTATATTGGATGACTGTCTTGCTAGAGTAGTATTGTGCTGGCATTGTAAAGGGTTAACACTGGAGACGTTTGGTTTTGGGCCCTTAATTAGACAATTCCACTCGGGGCTATACAATGGTGTTATCTGAGTCACATGAGGTCTCTGATGAAGTACATAGTTACGAAACGCGTCAGACCATGAGCTAGCATTTCTTTTTTAACCTGAAGTAAATCAATAAAGGATGATCTTTTAACTGATAATCTATCTGAGCGATCTTTTTGACTTTGGAGTGCGCTGCAACGACTTGGATGTGTATTGTGAAAACGTCTCCCTTAGCGACAGACTCGGGGCGGCAGCACCCGGGTCACCCCGTGGAGAGGGTAAGCTGATCCTTATATTTATCTATGAGTGCAAATAACCATTGGAAATAACGTGGAAAGGATTGTGTAATAAACGCAGGGCTCGGGGCAGGTGCACCCGGGCTAATTACTACCAACTGTGAGCGGACTTTAACCGCTATAAATCTTTGTGTTATAGAGGATCAAGCGGATAGAAATTACTTATACTAATTCAGAACCTCAGAATTGGTGTTGGGATATATTTTTTGGATTGTAAAGGGTTAACACTGGAGACGTTTGGTTTTGGGCCCTTAATTAGACATTTCCACTGGGGGCTATACAATGGTGTTATCTATATCTGCCTTTTAAGACAACTGAGTCACACCATTTGGGCAAGGAAACTGGGCCAGTCGGCTCTTTGATCAGTGATCAAAAAGAAAGTAGCCGGGAGCTTAAGCTGCGGCTGGGGGGGGGGGGAGTTAGTAGAAAAATATGGATTATAGAAACAGATCCGTATCTCCTCTTGTCATATGGTTCTCACCCTCATTACTTACATATTAGTTATGAGGAGGTCATATGCTTCCTAATGATACCAAACAGGGCCAGCCTATAACCCAGCCCCACCAGTTAGGAGGGATGGCTCCTGGGGGACTGGAACATGAGACATCCCTCATGTTTGGTATCATTCTGATCGCCCACAAGTGGATCACAGCAGGCCCATATTTTCACTATAATATTGGGTGCTGGCAAGTACCAATATTATATTGAGGAATCTGGCCTTCAAATAGTAATCCCCTGCATCCTAAACTACTCCATTTTCCCCTGCACTATGGCACATGCACACGCAGGACGGGGGGGGGGGGAGTGAGAGTGGCCGGGGGGCACTAGGACCCTGAGGCCTCAGTATGCCGAGCAGGGAAATTCGGCCCTGTGCATAAAGTAAAGGTGGCTATACACTATAAGATCCGCTCGTTTGGCAAGGTCCATTGGGAGGACCCGTCGGGAGCAGATAAGCTGCCGATATTGCTGGCTTTTATTTTTGATTAACTGTTTTGCAATTCTTTAACCCTTTAAGTGCCACAGAACGTAGAATCTATGTTCTGTGGTACAGAAGTACCGAAATGTGACAGATTGTAGATTCTACGTTCCGCAGCACTTCCAGGTTCCCATGTTCTGCACTTACATTTGGGATCATAAATCACATTTAAATCCCCGCAGAAACCCCTAGGCAAATCAAAGCTGGTCATACTTACATATCACTGCCCCATTCATTGCCACCAGCAATGGATGAAGAGGGCACATGGCTATGATGTCCCCTGGCCCCCTATAAATCCAGGCCCCGGATGCCGCCCCCTTCACTCCTGCTGCATACTTGTGACTGTTAGAGCCCTCCTGCTGCTTTCCTGCAGATCTCCTGCTGGTTTGATTGCCTGGATTGCCTGCATTCGATTGAGAGAGCTAAACTACAATGCTATTACACTGTTTAGTTTCATTATTTCTTTTTAAACTCTTTTTTTTTGTCTTTCTCATTTATTATAATTGTGAGCACACACTCGCACTTACAGGCAACTTTGCCAAGCTCACACTTATACACTTTTTTTCCTTATACTTATTTTCTCTTCTTTCTTTCTTTGCTTTCTTTAGTAGTTGTTTTTTTTGCTAAAACTTTATTTCTGATCTTGTTCTATAATTATTTGATTGATTTTATTGCATTTTTTGTCGTTTTTTGGCATTCTTATTGTGTTTTTTATATATTTTATTGCAACCCTCCACCAGGGTATTCAAGAGTCCAGGCTGGTATCCCACTAATGTCAATGAAATCAAAAGATTCCTGGCTACATACTGGAATATCACTACAGTCAATCCTTTTTTTTTTTAACCATTATGCCAAGAAACCGTTATCAAATTTTACTTTGGTTTCTTCTCTTTAATGATAATGCAATGGCAGAACCCAACATTTTTTAGACACTCCAGCCTGTGGCACCATTAACAGTAACCGCAAATGCCTGCCCAGGGAATTTGTGAATAAGAAACGGACCTCAGCCTGTTATTTAAGTATTGATACCTTTCTGCCTGGATTGACCCTTTTGCCTGGTCCACTGCTCCAAACTGCGCCTTCGGCCCTTACAGTACAATTGGGCCATGGACCCTTCGGAGGAATCTCAGCCTGACTTCGGCAGAGCCTTTTGCGGATTGACTGCCTGCATGGAAGCTTATGAAGCTCGGCAGTCACATTTCGGACAGGCGTTGGAGGCCATTTTGGACAAGTTGTCTATTCTTACGCCAGCAGCACCAGTGCCAATTCCCGTTGCTGTCCCTACTGCTCCTGTGGTCGAACCACGTATTCCGGCACTTCCCCTCTACAGTGGAGATCCCCAAGCATGCCATGGATTTGTGAACCAGTGCCAGATCCAATTCGTCTTGCAACCCACACAATTTGGGTCGGAGCGAGCCCAGGTAGGATTCGTGATCACCCGTCTGGTAGGGCAAGCTCTTGAATGGGCGTCTGCTCTCTGGGAAAAGGAATCTCCCCTAATTGATGATGCCAAGGCTTTCCTCCAGGAGTTCCGGACCGTGCTTGGCGCTCCTAGCCGGGTCGTGCCTGCCTCTTCTTGGCTAATATAGATAAGCCAGGGGAGCCGCAGTGCTTCCGAATATGCAATTGAATTTTGTACATTAGCTGCATGTAACAACAAGGCCTATCATGCCGCTTTCTATAATGGGCTCTCTATCCGCCTTAAAGACTACCTAGTCTCCCATGAGCTGCCTACCCTGTTGGAAGACCTCATCGATTTGGCCGTCAACGTAGACACTCTGCAAAGAGAGCACCAAATGGAAAGGGACGGAATCAAGAGTTTTCAACCTTTGCTGGCTCCTTGCTTCCAGAAACCCTTGCTCCCCAGCACATGCTCTCTTACATCATCTTTGTCTACTGCTTCTCCTTCAATTTCTGCAGAGGAACCTATGCAGATAGGACGTCCCTGACTCTCTGAACAGGAGAAACTGCGGAGAAGCGCAGCCGGGCTCTGTCTTGATTGTGGGGGCAAATCCCATTTTGCCCATGAATGCCCCGTGAAGCCGGGAAACTTCAATGCCTAGGTAAGTTTGGGGAAACTTACCTGTGCGGAATTAATACTTTTCCCCATACATTGGCTCATCGTTTCCTTCTTCCTGTACAGATCCAACTCCCTTCCAAGACCATCCAAGTTCAAGCTTTTCTGGACTCTGGCGCAGCTGGAAATTTCTTGATCGAGTCTTTGCTTAACTTCATGCTATTCCTCTTCAACCCTTGGCTGTACCACTCAGAGTCTTGATCGATGATCAGCCTCTTTCTTCTGCCCTAATCTCCAAATCCTCTCTGGAGTTACCTTTCAAAGTGGGCACGCTACACACATAGTTACATAGTTGAATTGGGTTGAAAAAAGACAAAGTCCATCAAGTTCAACCCCTCCAAATGAAAACCCAGCATCCATACACACACCCCTCCCTACTTTTAATTAAATTCTATATACCCATACCTATACTAACTACAAAGATTAGTATCACAATAGCCTTTGATATTATGTCTGTCCAAAAAATCATCCAAGCCATTCTTAAAGGCATTAACTGAATCAGCCATCACAACATCACCCGGCAGTGCATTCCACAACCTCACTGTCCTGACTGTGAAGAACCCCCTACGTTGCTTCAAATGAAAGTTCTTTTCTTCTAGTCTAAAGGTGTGGTCTCTGGTATGGTGACCCACTTTATGGGTAAAAAGGTCCCCTGCTATTTGTCTATAATGTCCTCTAATGTACTTGTAAAGTGTAATCATGTCCCCTCACAAGCGCCTTTTTTCCAGAGAAAGTCTACCCCCATAATTTAAGTCTTCCATCCCTCTAACCAATTTAGTTGCACTTAGTCTCTGCACTCTCTCAAGCTCATTTATATCCCTCTTAAGGACTGGAGTCCAAAACTGCACTGCATACTCCAGATGAGGCCTTACCAGGGACCTATAAAGAGGCATAATTATGTTTTCATCCCTTGAGTTAATGCCCTTTTTATGCAAGACAGAAATTTATTTGCTTTAGTAGCCACAGAATGACACTGCCCAGATTTAGACAACGTGTTATCTACAAAGACCCCTAGATCCTTCTCATTTAAGGAAACTCCCAACCCACTGCCATTTAGTGTATAACTTGCATTTATATTATTTTTGCCAAAGTGCATAACCTTGCATTTATCAACATTGAACCTCATTGTCCAGTTTGCTGCCCAGTTTTCCAATTTAGAAAAATCACTCTGCAAAGTGGCAGCATCCTGCATGGAACCTATAGTTCTGCACAATTTAGTATCATCTGCAAAAATAGAAATAGTACTTTCAATGCCCACCTCCAGGTCATTAATAAACAAGTTGAAAAGCAAGGGACCTAGTACAGAGCCCTGCGGTACTCCACTAACAACACTGGTCCAATTAGAAAATGTTCCATTTACCACCACTCTTTGTAGTCTATCTTTTAGCCAGTTCTCTATCCAGGTACAAATACTATGTTCCAGGCCAACATTCCTTAATTTAACCAGTAACCTTTTGTGCGGCACTGTATCAAATGCTTTAGCAAAGTCTAAGTAAATCCCATCCACTGCCATCCCAGAATCGAGGTCTCTACTTACCTTCTCATAAAAATAAATTAAGTTAGTCTGGCAAGATCTATTACGCATAAAACCATGCTGGCAGAAACTCATAGTATTATGATTTGCTATGAAGTCCGGTATCTTATCCTTTATTAACCCTTCAAAAAGCTTTCCTACCACTGACGTCACACTAACTGGTTAGTTTTCAGGCTGAGAACGTGATCCTTTTTTGAATAGAGGCACCACATTAGCAATTCGCCAGTCTCTCGGCACTATGCCAGATCTCAATGAATCCTGAAAAACTAAGTAAAGAGGTTTGGCAATCACAGAGCTATGCTCGCCAATTACCCTGGGATGAATACCATCTGGCCCCGGACCTTTGTTAATATTAACATGTTCTAGTCTCTTTTGAATTTCTTCATGTGTGAACCATGCATCATTAGTTGTATTACTAGAATTGGGACTGTTAAGAAGGAAACCTTCACTTACTGGTTCCTCAGTTGTGTAGACAGATGAAAAATATGAGTTCAGAATCTGCGCTTTTATTTTGTTTTCATCAACCAGCTGACCCCCCTCTGATAGTAAGGGTCCCACCCCTTACTGCTTCATTTTTTTACTATTAACATATTTAAAAAATAATTTTGGATTTTTTAAACTGCTTGCTGCAATATCCTTTTCTAAATCAATTTTAGCTTGCCTTATAGCTTCTTTGCATGATTTATTGGCCTCCTTGTACCTTATAAATATTTCGGCTGTACCAGCCTGAAAGCCTTAAAAGCACGTCTTTTCTTACCCACCTCAACACCAACGCTTCTATTGAACCAAAAAGGTTTTGCTTTGCAACGACGTTCCTTGCTTACAAGTGGAATATACTGACAAGTATATTTATTAAGCAGCATTTTAAAGACTTCCCATTTTTGTTCTGTGTTTAACCCTGTGAAAAGCATTTCCCACTTAATATGTTGCAGAGATGCCCTTGCTGAGATTGTCTTTCGTCCTTATTGATTGTCCTTCAACTCCAGTGGTGCTGGGGCTGCCGTGGCTCCGTATGCACAATCCTGCCATCAAATTTCCCACTGGAGTCCCTTCTGCCGACAGAACTGTCTTCCTGCTGACTCTCTCCTGAAGCTGTCTTCTGTCATCATGGATCTTCCCTCCCTTCCTTCCCTTTATCAAGCCTTCTCCGATGTGTTCAACAAGAAATCTGTAGAGACCCTTCCTACTCACCGGTCTTGTGACTGTCCCATCGATTTTCTTCCTGGCACAATGCCCCCTCGGGGATGTACTTATTCACTCTCTCCTTCTGAAACCAAAGGGATGAAGGAGTACATTCAGGAGAATGTCCAAAGAGGATTCATCCGCGCCTCTTCTTCACCTGCTGGAGCAGGGTTCTTCTTTGTCGAGAAAAAGGACAGCAGTATATGACCCTGCATTGACTAATGGGGCTTGAACAAAATCACAGAAAAGAATAGCTATCCACTCCCCCTCCGAGTTATTCAACCAACTTAAAGGTGCCTGTTTCTTAACAAAGCTGGACCTCCGAGGGGCATATAATCTCATCCGTATCAGAGAGGATGATGAATGGAAAACTGCGTTCAACACTCGTGATGGGCACTATGAGTATCTCGTGATGCCCTATGGACTCTGTAACGCACCCACGGTTTTCCAAGAATTTGTTAACGACATCTTTCGGGACTTGTTAGGCCAAAGTGTTGTAGTCTACTTAGATGCCATTCTAGATGAACATCGGCTCCAAGTATATAAAGTTCTCTCACGTTTGAAAAAGAATGCTCTCTTTGTCAAGTTTCTAGGGTATATCATCTCCCAGAAGGGCTTTGAGAGGGACCCAGCGAAGGTGTCTACAATAAAAGATTGGCCTCTTCCCACCAGCACCAATCTATACAGAGATTCATTGGCTTTGCCAATTATTACAGACAATTTATTAAAGGTTTCTTGTCTAAAATTGCTCCGATCCTCTCTCTCATTCAGAAAGGGGGAAAAACTCAATGCTGGTCTCCACAAGCTTTGGAAGCTTTCAAGACTTTCAAGATGGTAATCCTGGAATTAGGAAAACAACAGAACTTTTATCTCGTCTGGTCTGGTGGCCTTACCTTCGAAAGGATGTTAAGGACTCTGTCTTCTTGTGCTACATGTGCTACCTCTAAAGCTGGACACTCTCCTCCTAATGGGTTACCCTTGCCCTTACCCATACCCTCTCGACCCTGGACTCATTTGGATTATAACGTAAACCTTCCTATTTCCCTTGGGCACACAGTTATCTGGGTCGTGATCGACAGATTTAGCAAGATGGCCCATTTTATACCATTACACAAACTACCTTCTGCCTTCGAACTTTCTAAGTTATTTATCCAACACATTTTTCATTTTCACGGATTTCAGGCTGAAATTGTGTCCTATAGTGGCTCCCACTTTGTCTCTAAGTTCTGGAGATCCTTGTGCAAGGCACTCAATATTTCCCTTCAATTTTCTTCTGCTTACCATCCTCAATCCAACGGGGCTGCTGAGAGGGTTAATCAAGCACTCAAGCAATTTCTGCGGTGTCATGTGTCTTTGTGTCAGGACAATTGGGCAGACCTCCTTCCATGGGCCGAATTTGCCCACAACAACACTTTGCATGCTTCTTCTGAAAAATCCCCTTTCTTCTACGGTCAGAATCCACTGGCGTTCCCTCAAGATCTACTCCTTTAAAATGTTCCAGATGCCAATGACCAAGCCGCCCACATGTCTGCTATCTGGCATGCTACAGAAGCCAATCTGGAGAAGAGTTCTCTTTCTCAAAAGAAATGTGAAGAACTTACCTGGTGGTCTAGTGGGGGGACGGCAGGGACGCCTGCCGCCCCCTCGGCGAGGACGCTCGCCGCACTGTTCAGGGTCTGTAGCGCTGGTCTGTTAGGGCGCGCGCGTGTGCGCTGACGTGATGACGTCAGCGTGCAGTGGCGTGAAATTCAAATGCTATTTAAAGGTACAGTTTTACTTTATGCATTGCCCGTGATAGGATTTGTTCCTGGTGCTTCTGAGCCTTGTGCTAAATTCTGTAACCTGTTTGATTCCTGTTTTTGACCCCTGCCTGGCTATTTGACTACTCTGATTTCTGGATTCTGACCCTTGCCTGATTACTGACTACCGCTTCTGATTAACCCTCTGATTGACTTCCTGGTTTGACCCTTGCCTGCCTGATAACGTTTACTCTCTGCCTGCCTCGACCCGGCCTGTTCTGACTACTCCTTTGCCTAACGCCTTGTACTGCGATCTTCTGTCCAAAGACTTTGTTTTACTATAGTCGTGCCCCTTTGCTTGCCAGAACTCCTCGCCTTGCTCCTCTCGAAAAGTCCAGGTGGCATCTGAGTAGGCTGAGGGCTCCTCCTGAAGCCAAAGGCGGTCACACTACTGGTGAAGCCGAGCCGAGACCAGGGAGCTTGGCATTAGTTCTGGTTTAGGGTGCCGACCGTGACATTATCACGGGCCATAAAAGATTAACGAAGAAGGTCGAGCTGCCGCTGCTCCTTCCACCACTGAGGCGCTACTTACCACGCTGTTACAGCGCCTGGAAGAACATGAGCAGAGGCAAGATTACCTGATGCAAGGTTTCCACAATTTAACCCGTCGACTGGATGCTTCTGTTCAGTCTCCAGCTCCAGTAGTCACCCCTCCTGTGGCCACTCCTGTGGGTTCTTCTGCTCCGTTGGGTAATGTATCCAAAACCCATGAACCCAAAATTGTGTTTCCCGATAAATTCAATGGGGACAGGTCAAAATTTTTTGTGTTCCAAGAGCTTTTTCCCCCATTCATTCACTACTGGCAAGGAAAAAGTGAGGTTCGTAATAACCTTATTACAGGGTGATCCCCAAGTTTAGGCTCTCAGATTGCCCCTCTCAGATCCGGCCCGTTTTTCCCTTGATTCATTTTTTAAAACCATGGCTGTACTTTATGATGACCCAGATCGTGCATCTTCTGCCGACTCCGCGATTCGTAAATTGCGCCAGGAGAAACGGGATGCGGAGGTGTATTGCATCGAGTTCCGCCGGTGGGCAGTAGAGACTGGGTGGAACGATATGGCGCTTCGTAGCCAGTTCCGTATTGGGCTGTCTGAATCAGTCAAAGATAGCTTGGTAAATTACCCTTTACCCTCCAACCTGGATGATCTCATGTCACTTGCCATCCAGGTAGATAGGAGGCAGAGGGAAAGAATGCATTCTGAGTTTACCAATGTGAAGTATAACTTTTCTAATGTGGTGTCCAATGTTAAGTCCCCTAACCCTTCCATGGTTCAACCTCAGGAGGAACCCATGCAATTGGGTATATCCCATCTAACCTCTGAGGAAAAAGCCCGCAGGCGTTCCCTTGGTCTTTGCATTTACTGTGGGGAAAAGGGTCATTTCCTGAATTTATGTCCTAAGATGCCGGGAAACTTCCAAGCCTAAATGGAGAAGGGGAGCTCCATTTGGGTGCAGAAGTTTCCTCTCCCCAGTCTACCTCTAGGATTTTGATACCTGTTAAACTCACCTGGCCTATGTGTTCTGTCAGGGTGTCCGCTTTTGTGGATTCAGGGGCGGAGGGGAATTTTCTGGATGCTACCTTTGCGGCAAAATTTGGTATTCCCTTAATCCCCCTGATTCCTCCTATGAGGATTTTGGCAGTTGATAAAAAACCTTTGGGTTCAGGCCTGGTAACTAAAAAGTCTGTGTCTCTTTCCATGTGCTCTGATAACCATCACAGTGAGAAGTTAGCCCTTTTTATCATTGAGGGTGCGTCTTCTCCTCTTATTTTGGGGTTACCTTGGCTCCAGATCCATAATCCTCATATTGACTGGGTATCGGGGAAGATTCTGCAATGGGGTCTTAAGTGTGGTGGTTCATGTATGCCTCAGGTGGTGGCAACTACTTCTTTAGAAGGGTTACCTGCAGCATATGCTGAATATGCTGACGTGTTTTCTAAGAAAGCTGCAGAAACCCTACCTCCACATAGGCAATATGATTGCCCTATAGATCTAATTCCTGGGTCTATTCCCCCTCGGGGTAGAACATACCCTCTTTCCTTGCCGGAGGCCCAGGCAATGAAAGAATATATTAAGGACAACCTTGAGAGAGGGTTCGTTAGGCCTTCTAGTTCACCTGCGGGGGCAGGTTTTTTCTTTGTTGGGAAGAAGGATGGTGGTCTACACCCCTGTATAGATTATAGGGGTCTCAATAAGATCACCATAAAAAAACGCTATCCCCTCCCGTTAATTTCTGAATTGTTTGACCAGGTTAAGGGTGCCAAGATCTATTCTAAGCTAGATCTTAGGGGTGCCTATAATCTCATACGCATTAGGGAGGGGGATGAGTGGAAAACTGCATTTAACACCAGAGACGGCCACTACGAATATCTTGTAATGCCCTTTGGTCTCTGTAACGCACCCGCCGTGTTCCAAGAATTTGTCAACGACATCTTTCGGGACCTGCTGGGGATATTCGTAGTGGTCTATCTTGACGATATCTTGATTTTCTCCTCTAATTTGGGTGAACATAGAAATCATGTTCAACAAGTCTTGTACAGACTCGGAGAATAATCTTTATGCAAAACTGGAAAAATGTACCTTTGAGGTTACTTCCGTTCAATTTCTAGGGTTTAATATTTCCAGCAAGGGTCTTGAAATGGATCCAGGCAAGGTGAGAGCTGTACTGGATTGGACCCAACCTCAATCATTACGTGCTACCCAAAGGTTCCTGGGGTTTGCAAATTACTATCGTCAATTTATTACGAATTTTTCCATTATTGTGGCTCCCATCACTGAGTTAACTAAAAAAGGCGCTGACCCCAGCATTTGGCCTCCTGAAGCTGTACAAGCTTTTGAATTCCTCAAAAAGGAATTCAGTTCTGCCCCAATCCTTCGTCACCCCGACACTGCGCTTCCCTTTATTGTGGAGGTTGACTCCTCTGAGGTAGGAGCTGGGGCAGTCCTTTCTCAAAGGCACCCGACTACTAACAAGTTACATCCCTGTGCTTTCTTCTCCAGGAAGTTTTCACCCGCAGAGGTGAATTATGATATAGGTAACAGGGAATTGTTGGCAGTCAAATGGGCCTTTGAGGAATGGCGGCATCTTCTAGAAGGTGCTAAACATTTGGTGACGGTCTATACCGACCATAAAAACTTACTGTATATTGAATCAGCTAAACGCCTAAATCCTAGGCAAGCCCGGTGGGCTTTATTCTTTTCCAGATTCAATTTCTTGTTAACTTTTCGGCCTGGTTCCAAAAATACCAAGGCGGATGCACTCTCTAGGAGTTTTGAATCCTTTTCCTCTGACTCTAGCGAGTGTACTCCCATCATTCCCAAGGAAATAATTGTTGCGACCTTGAAGTCTGACCTCTCTTCCTTGTTGTGCCCTTTACAGTTATCTGCTCCTGCTGATACCCCATCTGGTAAATGGTTCGTTCCTGAGGAGCTTAGGGAACAAGTGTTAAGAGAGGTTCATGATTCTAAAGTGGCAGGTCATCCAGGTATTGCAAAAACAATTTCTCTGTTATCCCGTCATGTCTAGTGGTCTTCCTTCAAACAGGATACTAAAACATTTGTCAATTCTTGTCCAGTTTGCCAAAGGTCTAAGTCATCTCATCATCTGTCCCAGGGTCTATTAAACCCCTTACCCTTCCCAGAGAAACCATGGTCTCACATTTCCATGGATTTTATTGTGGAGTTGACTCCTTCTCAGGGTAAGACAGTGATTTGGGTGGTGGTCGATAGGTTCAGTAAAATGGCTCATTTTATTCCTCTTCCACATCTCCCTTCTACTAAAACCCTGGCTGACTTATTCATTACTAAAATTTTAGTTCCATGGTTTTCCTGTAAATATTGTTTCTGACAGGGGGTTCAGTTTTTCAAGATTTTGGCGTGCTTTTTGTTCCTTGGTGGGTACTGAATTGTCTTTTTCCTCTGCCTATCACCCCCAAACTAACGGTCAAACCGAAAGGGTGAACCAGTCCCTTGAGCAGTATCTCAGATGCTATGTGTCCGATAACCAGTCCACATGGTCCAAACTGCTACCCTGGGCAGAATTTGCATACAATAATGCTACCCAATCCTCCTCTGGAGAGTCTCCTTTCTTTGTTGACTATGGTTTGCACCCCAAAGCGTTTTCTTTTTCTGACTCTAATTCCCCTGTACCCTCTGCCAATTCTTCTATCCTGAAATTTTCCAAAATTTGGTCTCAAGTTCATAATTCTTTATCCGCAGCTTCCCTAGCTCAGAAAAGAGCTGCTGACAAATCCCGTAGGGAAGCACCCCAGTACAAGGTGGGAGATTTAGTATGGTTGTCAACAAAGAATATCAAGTTGAAGGTTCCCTCTCCTAAACTGGGTCCTAGATTCATTGGTCCATACCCCATCATTGCAGTAATTAATCCATCTTCTGTCCGTCTTCAGTTACCTCCTAATTTCAAAATTTCTAATTCTTTCCATGTCTCTCTGTTGAAGCCTGCCAATGATTCTCGTCTTCTGTCTGTTCCTCCCCCAGTGTTGGTTGAAGGTCAGCCTGAGTATGAGATCTTAGAGTTCCTCGACTCCCGCCTCGTGAGGGATAAGTTACAATATCTTACCAGGTGGAAGGGCTTCGGTCCTGAGGAGAACTCTTGGGTCTCAGTAGAGGACATCAAGGCTGACCACCTCAGGAAACAATATCATACTAAGTTTCCCGGTAAGCCTGGGGGTCCAGTGCCCCCCCCTAGAGAGGGGGGTAATGTGAAGAACTTACCTGGTGGTCTAGTGTGGGGACGGCAGGGACGCCTGCCGCCCCCTCGGCGAGGACGCTCGCCGCACTGTTCAGGGTCTGTAGCACCGGTCTGTTAGGGCGCGCGCGCGCCTCTTCCTGGAGTTATGCGCATGCGTGCTGACGTGATGACGTCAGCGGGCAGCGGCGCGAAATTCAAATGCTATTTAAAGGTACAGTTTTACTTTATGCATTGCCCGTGATAGGATTTGTTCCTGGTGCTTCTGAGCCTTGTGCTAAATTCTGTAACCTGTTTGATTCCTGTTTTTGACCCCTGCCTGGCTATTTGACTACTCTGATTTCTGGACTCTGACCCTTGCCTGATTGCTGACTACCGCTTCTGATTAACCCTCTGATTGACTTCCTGGTTTGACCCTTGCCTGCCTGATAACGTTTACTCTCTGCCTGCCTCGACCAGGCCTGTTCTGACTACTCCTTTGCCTAATGCCTTGTACTGCGATCTTCTGTCCAAAGACTTTGTTTTACTACAGTCGTGCCCCTTTGCTTGCCAGAACTCCTCGCCTTGCTCCTCTCGAAAAGTCCAGGTGGCATCTGAGTACGCTGAGGGCTCCTCCCGAAGCCAAAGGCGGTCACACTACTGGTGAAGCCGAGCCGAGACCAGGGAGCTTGGCATTAGTTCTGGTTTAGGGTGCCGACCGTGACAAGAAATTTGCAGATAAAAGAATGTTTCTTCTCGGGCATAAGGTCTGGCTGTCCACGAGAAATATTTGTCTTAGAATACCTGCTGCCAAGCTTGGTCCCAAGTTCATCGGCCCGTTCTCAGTTGTGGAGATCATCAATCCAGTGGCGGTTCATCTGCAGCTTCCTCCTGAGATGCGGGTTCTGAATGTATTCCATGTCTCCCTCCTCAAACCAGCTACTATTTCGAATTCTTCTTCTCCAACTCCTGTTCTTGTTGACGGCCACCAGGAGTTCGAAGTAAAGAGGATTTTGAATTCTCGGGTTTCCAGAAGTGCCCTACAGTACTTAGTGGAGTGGAATGGGTTTGGTCCTGAGGAATGCTCATGGTTAAAGAAATCTGATGTTCATGCCCCTCTCCTCATTGAAAGAGTCCACAAACAGTTTCCCTCAAGTCCCAGTCATGGTGGTCCTGAGGCCCCCTGTGGAGAAGGAGGTACTGTAAGGGACACTCACCAGAAAAAGCAGTGCCTGGTACAAAAAAGCTGCAATTTGTATGATTCAAATGGCCCTTTATAATTCTTATGTTGTTTACAAGAAGGCAGTACCAGGCCCAAGATTGAATTATTACAATTATCGTCTCCAATGCTTCCTGCCCTATTATTTGGAGATGTAGAGGAGGTTCCAGATATGCCTGGCAGTGACAATGTTGCATGAATGATGGGTAAGCATTTCATTGCCAAAATTCCACCTATCCTAATAAAAGATATGCCCAGAGAGCTTGTAAGGTTTGCCGTTCCAGGGGTGTTAGAAGAGATGTGCGGTATTTTTGTCCCAAGTGTCCTAGCAACCCTGCTTTGTGTTTCCAACCATGTTTTAAGGTTTACTATAAGATACAAAAAAGGGTGTTGTGGGAGCACCCAAAAAGGCTAAGTTAAAGTATATTAAAGTATAATGGAAGTGCTACTTTTTAATGCACATTCCCTGGTCCCCTGTCTCATAAGTAATTCAGTATAAATAAAAGTGCATGTGTTTACAAAACAGAGGTTTTTAGTTACAAAGCTATGATCATAAAGTTGATAAGCCACCATACCACGTCAAGGTAAACCCCATACGGTGGTCCCTAACTTGTCTACCTCTGGTCATAGTATAAAAAGTCTTTTACTTCTCTGTATAGTAGCATTACTTGTAATCAGTGTCTCTTGAACCTTGATTTCAGTCTGAAGGCTGAATCCTCCCCCGCCAGTAAGCGGCTTTAAAGAGGGAGAGATTGGGTAGGAGGTGCTATTACAAACCACATATGAAGCTCGGCCACAGCATCCGGCTACAATACAATATACACAAAGGGGGTTGTGGGAGCACTCAAAAGGCTAAGTTAAAGTATATTTAAGTATAATGAAAGTGCTACTTTTTAATGCACATTCCCTGGTCCCCTGTCTCATAAGTAATTCAGTAGAAATGCAAGTGCATACTACTTTACTGTGGTACACTATGAGTGTACTTGAAGTCTGTGTTGTGTTGGTAGGTTAGTGCTCTCTGGGTTTGTTGGTGGTAAAAAGGATTTGGGATGCCCTAAGTTTTTTATGCACATGGTTGCAGTAACTGGCTAGGTGTGTTGGCAAAGAGTACTGTTTTATTTTTTTTGTTTTTTTTTAGTTGGGCACGTGATTGGGCTTTTTGTTTTTCAGCTTCAAGACCCCCATTGAAATATAATATTCTGACAGGTCCCCACTTTGCTTATAACTACCGTATATACTCGTGTATAAGCCGACCCGCGTATAAGCCGAGGTACCTAATTTTACCTATGAAAACCAGAAAAACTTATTGACTCGCGTATAAGCCTAGACACAACTCAGAAAAGTCTCAGAAATATCAAACAGTCTCTGGCAGGCCTGAGCAAAAAAAAATCAATTCTCTATGTCTGCACTCATTTTTATGTGTGTGTATATTATATAAATATATAGCACAAGCCAACATACAGTATAGCTGCATTTGTGAACAGTCTTTTGCCATGGGCTCCTTTGCATATTGCTATAAATTATATTTTGCTCCAATTTAATGTTTGAAAATTAAAATACTTGCTCGGAAGGACAACAAAACACACATACATTAAAAATTGACTCACTGTGTTTGGTTTTACCCAAAACAAAGTTGGACTAAAAAACTAAATTTGCTTATCAAGTGCAGGAGACAAAAAAAGGCAACTAAATATACCTCTGTTTCAGTACTGCTCCTCGGATCAGGTCTGCCAGGCAATTTGATGCTGCGAGGCTACAGCACAAGCCTATGTGCGTCAAGTCATTGTTCAAATAGCACCTTTTGTTGCTGTAGCCTTATGTGCTTTGCTCCTCGGGCAAGGCAAAGGCTCCTACTTTAAAAATAGGGGCAGCTGATGCTGGCAGGCAGAAGGGGAGAGCGCCGGGGATACAGCTTCCTGCAGCCGGCGCCGGATCACGTCGCTGAGCTGATGACGTCAGCGCACGCACGCACTCCTTGCGCTGTTGCTGGGAGCGGTATCATGTGGGATTCATCGCTACCGGTAAGCTGACCCGCGTATAAGCCGAGGTAGGATTTTCAAGCACATTTTGGGTGCTGAAAATCTCGGCTTATACGCGAGTATATACGGTAGGTTACAGATATATATATATATATATATACTGGAAAAAAAAGATATATAATTGGCCAAAAAAAATCTGCATAGTAAGATTTTCTGCTTTTATGGCATAGACCTGGGCACATGGTGAAAAACTTTTTCCTGGCCACTCCATAACAGTATTGCAATAGGGAAGTTCCTTCCATCCCTGCCCTTATACCAGATCATCCCTACCCCTAAAGTTTTAAATTTACCAAGGGAACACCCCTACCTTGTCTTTTTTCTTTCTGTCCCTGTTCAGACTGCAGGGTCATACTTAGCTTGGCGTTTATTTGTTGGATTGGCTTGAGCCCCACTAGGTGAATCCCGGCAGAGTGCTTCACCTTCCTCCCTCTCTTGTGAAGTTAGGGATCTGGCAGGTGTCTGAGTGGTCATAAAAGAAAATTCCAAAGGCACACATGAGTAATTGCAAGCAAATTGCCTTGCGGTTTTAATGCACTCCGCATTTAAAACGCAAGGCAATTTTGCTTGCATTTTGTCCTGTGTGCCTTTGGAATTTTCTTTTATGAGCATCAAATGTGAGGCAGCCGAACCTCTACCTCAGCGCACCAGGTATCTGTGACTTTATTTAAAGGGATACTGTCATGGGAAAAAACATTTTTTTCAAAATGAATCAGTTAATAGTGCTGCTCCAGCAGAATTCAGCACTGAAATCCATTTCTCAAAAGAGCAAACAGATTTTTTTATATTCAATTTTGAAATTTGACATGGGGCTAGACATTTTGTCAATTTCCCAGCTGCCCCATGTCATGTGACTTGTGCCTGCACTTAAGGAGAGAAATGCTTTCTGGCAGGCTGCTGTTTTTCCTTCTCAATGTAACTGAATGTGTCTCAGTGGGACATGGGTTTTTACTATTGAGTGTTATTCTTAGATCTACCATACAGCTGTTATCTTGTGTAAGGGAGCTGTTATCTGGTTACCTTCCCATACCTCCCAACTGTCCCTTTTTCGGAGGGACAGTCCTTCTTTTGACAGCTCAACCCGCAGTCCCTCATTTTTACTGGAAAGTCCCTCTTTTCTCTGCACTGAACAGCCAGAAAAAGAACAAAGTTTCTCACTTAGTTGGCTTTTAGCAGAGAGCCCAGAACAGCTAACAGGTGCAAATAAGTTACTTTGTAACAATTTTGAGACACAAAAACACAGTTTAGATAAGGAGAAATATTTTCAAACTTTCATAACCTGCCAAATTTTGTAAAACACACATGGTAATTAGGGGGGTGTGGCCAAAAAATTGCCGCGCTACGTGCGGGAAAATTTTTTTTGTTCCTCTTTTTACTTCCAAAATGTTGGGAGGTATGCCTTCCCGTTGTTCTTTTGTTTGGCTGCTGGGGGGGGAAGGGAGGGGGGTGATATCACTCTAACTTGCAGTACAGCAGTAAAGAGTGATTGAAGTTTAACAGAACACAAGTCACATGACTTGGGGCAGCTGGGAAATTGACAATATGTCTAGCCCCACGTCAGATTTCAAAATTGAATATAAAAAAATCTGTTTGCTCTTTTGAGAAATGGATTTCAGTGCAGAATTCTGCTGGAGCAGCACTATTAACTGATTCATTTTGAAAAAAATTTTTTTTCCCATGACAGTATCCCTTTAATTTAGGGTGTGCGAGAGCCAACTTTCTTGCAGTGAAGGTGTCTGTGTGGCGATAGCTTTTAGCCTTACTAACGTTGCTGTCCTATGCCTTATTCTATTCTTATCCTATGCCTTATTCTAAGAGGAGTAACATGGAGGTGGCCATCTAGGTTGCCTGTGTTACAAGGAATCCTTCTCCTCTTTTTTTTCCTGAGGTTCCGTACCTCATTTTGGCTGCCCTCTTCCAAGATGGCATTTGGGCTGCCCTGCCACATGTGCTTTGGGGGAGGTGTCCGCTTACCTCACAGTGACTTCAGTGTTCTTTGCAACACGTGCTTCCCTTCCATGTATGTGGCGGACATTTTGGTTTTGGGCACAAATCGAAAGTGTGCGTCATTTCCAGACCGCGACTTTTAATTTGCGGCTTTTTTTGCACAGCACAATCTAATTTACTGGTGTTTCTGCCTGGCGGTTCAGGTCAGGCTTCCCCTCCTCCCTTCCAGGTAAGTGTTTTTCCTTCTGTGCTTGGTTCTGTGCCTGTCAGGCATCTTCTTTCTTTCTTTTTCTTTTCATTGTTTTCCCCTTTAGCTTGCCTGAAGATAGATTTTCCAGGAAGTGGGGAAAAAGGACAAACATTCAGCCTCTCCAGAGTGCATAGGATGCTTTAACACTCCTCTGCGGGGCAAAACATTTTGTGGTCCATGCAGGGCCGCCATATGGGGGGGACAGGGGGGACAAGTGTACCGGGCCCGGGCATGAAGGGGGGCCCGGCAGCGCTGCATTTTTTGAAGATCCGGGCCCCCCTTACGAGCGCCCGAGCCGTACGTCTTGCCTCTGTGCTGCCGAATGCGGAAGTGCCGAAAAGCCGAAGCCGATGCGCCGAAAAGACCCGAAGTCACGGAAAAAGCCGAAGTCACGAAAACAGCTGAAGCCGAAGTCCTGAAGCAGCGCAAAGACCCGAAGTCACGAAAACAGCCGAAGCCGAAGTCCTGAAGCAGTGAAAAGACCCGAAGTCACGAAAGGAGGTGAAGTTGAAGTACTGAAGTGAGTTCAATTCTACTGAACACCAGTTTGTGTATTTTTTTTTTTTTAATCTCCTGGCCACCAATGTATTATTTTAATATTCTATAGGCCCCTGCAACCAATCTTTTTTTTTTAAAACATGTTTTTTTGGGGCCCCAATTTTTTTTTTAACTCGTAAGGGGCCCCTGACGCCAATGTTTTTTTTTTTTCAAAAAAATTTTTTTTTTTTTAAAATTTTTTTTTGGGGCCCCAATTTGTTTTTAACTTGTAAGGGGGCCCCTGCCGCCAATGTTTTTGTTTTTTTTTTTCAAAAAAAATTTTTTTTTTTTTTTTTAATTTTTTTTTGGGGCCCCAATTTGTTTTTAACTTATAAGGGGGCCCCTGCCACCAATGTTTTTTTTTTTTAAAAAAAAAAAATTTAATTTTTTTTTTTTGGGGCCCCAATTTTTTATAAGGGGGCCCTGACCATCAATAGCTTTTTACAACTTGTGTGGGGGGGGTTACTTTTTTAGCGCTGATGTCTGTGTGGTCTTTTAACTGCGATGTGGAGTGGGCGGGAAATGGGGTGGAGCTTGGTCGTCAGTGTGGGCGGGGCCCAGGGGGCCCCAAAAATTTTGTTGTACGGGGCCCGTGATTTCTAATGGCGGCCCTGGGTCCATGTGGGAAAGATTTTTGCAACTCAGCCTCAGGTCCTTCGGGCCAAGTCCCTGCTGAATCTGCAAGGGTCCACTCCACCGCTTCACAGTCTGGTTATTCGTGGGGAGCAGCTGATGAATGTCCTTCTGCAGATGTCCTATCCGATGCTTTGCAGGATTCGGATGAAGAGACTCTTTCCACAGAAACCTTTGACATATCTTGTTTCTCCACTTATCAAAGCTGTTAGATAGACTCTTGTATAGACCCTTAGGCTTGTGACACACGGGCCAATTCGGGGAGATTTAGTTGCCTTGCGACTAATCGCCTCTTCTTCTGGGCGACAATCTCCCTTAACTGCCTTTGCGTATCTTCCCGTCCGCTATAATGAAAAGCGTTCACACTTGACAAAGGGCATTTTTGCTCGAAACATGTTGTGTGAATAAAAGGATTTTTTGCAGCAAAGCTCTGCGTCTACCTTGGTCTGTTCCACCAACTATACTTTCAATTGAATGACACATGACTTTCATGCTCTCTTAGATTATGTTTCTGTATGATCCTGTACAACTTGGACATTAGTCCTTTGTGCTTGGTGGCTACTATTTCACTTTCTAGTAGTGAGCTTCTTATCTGGATTGAGGTAAGTTTTACCAGAGCTGAGCGAAGTCTCCTGTTTACGAGCCATTGTGACTTAGGTAGGCCAGACCTAGCTCTAAGTGCAGCAAATGGTATTGGATTGTTTGACTCCCATACTTCACCTATCTCGCATAACCCCAGTTTTGACCATATTGGAGGCAATGTAACTTGCCCCATAGCTGAGAAACTTATTGTAAGACGCACAGGGAGATCTCTTTGTTCCCTTACCTCCTGGCGCGTCTCCTCTTGGGTACTTGTTGCACTTCTGGGTTGCCTGCATTAAGACTCATTGACGCTGTCGTATTGATGCTGGGCGTCATGACGTCATCCGAAGGCATGGAATTCAAACTTGGCGCCAAATCCTCCTTAAAGAGCCCACTCGCTATTTTGTAAGTGCCCAAGCTAGGCTTCAGTTTACCTGTACCTGCTCAAGCATCTATTCTACTTCTTGGATTCCTGGTTTTGCCTTGAACTTTTTGCCTGACTTTGTTTACGCCTTCTCTTCATCCCTGCCGCTTACGTTCCTGCTACTTACTTCCTTGTTCACTTCCGCAGAAGAAAGCCCGGGGCCCCAAAAGGGCATCGGTGAACAACAGAACCCACCTGTGCATCCGTGGGTACATTTGCTCAACAAGGTTCCTGATAACGTGGTCGTTACAGTTAGCTTGGGCCCTTACAAAATGGCGAGCGGGTTCTTTAAGGAGGATTAATTAAAAACCATTGTTGACATGTTTTTATTGTATCTGTCTGAGACGGCTGTGAAGAAAATAAGTAATCATCCCACCTGTGACAAGTACTATGTATTACCCCATTCATTGAGTCAATGTCCCAGGGATTCTAGAAAGTCTATAGGACATAGACAGAAAAGTTGTGGACAGCTGGCCTGCTATCCTGAAAAGAGTGGTTAGGCAGGACCTAATCAAGAAGAGCTGTTAAATAAGGAAGAATGGATTGCCCTTTGTCCACGAAAGTAGTAGTTCAAAATTGCACCTATAGTGTTGCTCTAGGGGCAGAGACACTTGTACTCCTAGATATTTGAATTTATTTACTATTTGTAGGGGGCATACTTCCAGATTTTCACAAGTTGTGAGAGGATCAATCAAAAATAGTACAGATTTGGTTGGACTAAAACACATGCCAGAGAGACTGCCAAACCTGGCAGTGAGGTCTGTCAAGTTATTGACTGAGGCGTCCCTGTCCCCAGGTATACTAGGGTGTAATCCGCATATAGCTGAATTTTTTCAGTTTTACCATCAAGTTCCAGGCCTGTTATCTGTGGATGCAATCTCACTGCCTGTGCAAATGGCTCTATTGCTAGCGTAAACAAAAGGGGGACAGGGAGCACCCCTGCCTGGTACCTCTGGCTAGGTTAAAGGGGTTAGTTGAGGAAGCATTTACCCTGAGGAATGCCTGCGGCTTGTTGTATAGAAGCTTCACATATGCAGTATACACTGGACCTATACCATTAGCTGCCATTAAATCCCACAGATACGGCCATTTGATCGTATCAAATGATTTGGCAATGTCCAGCGCTGCCACTGCCCTCATACTGCTATTTGTGTGTATGAGTGTAAGGTACAGGTAAAGCCTTCTAAGGTGTAGGGCAGTTGTCTTGCCCGGTATGAAGCCTGTCTGGTCTTCTCCCGCCAATGTAGTCATAACTCTAGCTAACTAGGAGTTTGTGCCAGCATGATTTTATGCGTTATAGATCTTGCCAGACTAACTTAATTTATTTTTATGAGAAGGTAAGTAGGGACCTCGATTCTGGGATGGCAGTGGTTGTTATTTACTTAGACTTTGCTAAAGCATTTCATACAGTGCCACACAAAAGGTTACTGGTTAAATTAAGGAATGTTTGTCTGGAACATAGTATTTGTACATGGATAGAGAACTGGCTAAAAGAGTGGTGGTGCTTTTCAACTGGTTTATTAATGACCTGGAGGTGGGCATTGAAAGTACTGTTTCTATTTTTGCAGATGATACTAAATTGTGCAGAACTATAGGTTCCATGCAGGATGCTGCCACTTTGCAGAGTGATCGGTCTAAGTTGGGAAACTGGGCAGCAAACTGGAAAATGAGATTCAATGTTGATAAATGCAAGGTTATGCACTTTGGCAAAAATAATATAAATGCAAGTTATACACTAAATGGCAGTGTGTTAGGAGTTTCCTTAAATCAGAAGGATCTAGGGTTTTTTGTAGATAACACGTTGTCTAATTCTGGGCAGTGTCATTCTGTGGCTACTAAAGCAAATAAAGTTCTGTCTTGCATAAAAAAGGGCATTAACTCAAGGGATGAAAACATAATTATGCCTCTTTATAGGTCCCTGGTGAGGCCTCATCTGGAGTATGCAGTGCAGTTTTGGACTCCAGTCCTTAAGAGGGATATAAATGAGCTGGAGAGAGTGCAGAGACTAAGTACAACTAAATTGGTTAGAGGGATGGAAGACTTAACAGGGGAGACTGTCAAGGTTGGGGTTGTTTTCTCTTGAAAAAAGGCTCTTGTGAGGGGACATGATTACACTTTACAAGTACATTAGAGGACATTATAGACAAATAGCGGGGGGCCTTTTTACCCATAAAGTGGGTCACCGTACCAGAGGCCACCCCTTTAGACTTCATTTGAAGCAACGTAGGGGGTTCTTCACAGTCAGACAGTGAGGTTGTGGAATGCACTGCCGGGTGATGTTGTGATGCTGATTCAGTTAATGCCTTTAAGAATGGCTTGGATGAGTTTTTGGAGAGACATAATATCAAAGGCTATTGTGATACTAAACTCTATAGTTATAGGTATGGGTATATATAACTTATGTGAAAGTAGGGAGGGGTGTATGTATGGATGCTGGGTTTTCATTTGGAGGTGTTGAACTTTGTCTTTTTTCAACCCAATTTAACTATGTAACTATGTAATTGTCTTGCCAGTACCTCTGCCAGGATTTTTACATCTACTGTCAAAAGGGATATGGCATGATAGGACTCGCACATTTGTGGGACCTTGCCCTGTTTAACTAGTAAAGCAATGGCTGCCTCATACATTGAGGGTGGGTAGGGTACCTTGTAAGATGGCTTCTGAGTACACTTTCTGCAGGATGGGGGCTAGTGTCTTAATGTGCCTCTTGTATAGTTCAATAGGTATACCATCCGCTCCTGCTGCTTTACCCAGCAGAAATGTATCAATGGCCTGTGATATTTCTTCTATGGTGGTCTTTATAATCGGCTGGGAGGTTGGGTAGACTAAGATGGGACAGAAATTGCTGAATCAACTCCCGGCTGACGGCAAGCTTAGAGGAATACAGCCCTTTGTGAAAAGACAGTAGTATATTCTGTATCTGGGTTGGGTCTGTTTATATTTGGCCTTGGTCGTCTTTACGAGTTGTGATGGTAGTAGGGCCACTTCTTGATTTTTGACCATATAGGCCAATAGCTTGCCTGGTTTTTCTCCATACTCAAATATATTTACTTTAGAGAAGTAATGTTTACGCTGTGAAACTTATTATTATTATTAACATGTATTTATGTAGCGCCAACATATTTCGCTCTTCCCACATGTGTTGTGCATACTAGTCTTGCAAATGCTTTAACAACTAAAATAATATAAATGCAAGTTATACACTTAATGTCAGTGTGTTGGGAGTTTCCTTAAATGAGAAGGATCTAGGGGTCTTTGTAGATAACAAGTTGTCTTCTGGGCAGTGTCATTCTGTGGCTACTAAAGCAAATAAAGTTCTGTCTTGCATAAAAAAGGGCATTAACTCAAGGGATGAAAACATAATTATGCCTCTTTATAGGTCCCTGGTAAGGCCTCATCTGGAGTATGCAGTGCAGTTTTGGACTCCAGTCCTTAAGAGGGATATAAATGAGCTGGAGAGAGTGCAGAGACGTGCAACTAAATTGGTTATTTAGGGATAGAAGACTTAAATGATGAGGGTAGACTGTCAAGGTGAGGGGACATGATTACACTTTACAAGTACATTAGAGGACATTATAGACAAATAGCAGGAGACCTTTTTACCCATAAGGAGGATCACCGTACCAGAGGCCACCCCTTTAGATTAGAAGAAAAGAACTTTCATTTGAAGCAACGTAGGGGGTTCTTCACAGTCAGGACAATGAGGTTGTGGAATGCACTGCCGGGTGATGTTGTGATGGCTGATTCAGTTAATGCCTTTAAGAATGGCTTGGATGATTTTTTGGAAAGACATAAAATCAAAGGCTATTGTGATACTAAGCTCTATAGTTAGTATAGGTATGGGTATATAGAATTTAATTAAAAGTAGGGAGGGGTGTGTGTATGGATGCTGGGTTTTCATTTGGAGGGGTTGAACTTGATGGACTTTGTCTTTTTTCAACCCAATTTAACAATGTAACTACTATGTAACTATGTAACTGGTCTTGCAAATGTTTTAACAACTTAATGTTGTCTGCTGTGGGCTGTGACTGATTCTGAAATCCGCTCTTGCTAATTGTGCTTCAAGGCATTCAGTGGCCGCCCTAGCTTGCTTTTCATGATGTATAATTTGCGAAATTAGCACCCCTCTCATATATGCCTTGAATGCATCCCACAATATAAAAGTGTTTGCGGAACCTGTGTTGAGCTCAAAGTATCCCTCAATCTGTTTGTCTAGTTCTACTTGGTTATTAGGTATATGAAACAATATGGGGTTAAAAGAACATCAAGGGTGAGCAGGGGGCTGAATTAGGTTTAGGGTGCCCATCAGTGGGGCATGGTCTGAGATACCTCGAGGGAAGGTACCTAGTGGTGCAAGCTTTTTAGAGTAAGGCCCTGTTAGTAAATAGCATATCTAGTCTAGAGAGAACACAATGCGAGGCTGAGTAGCATGAATATTGTTTGTTTTTAGGGTGCTGGTGCCTCCAAAATTCAGTTAGGCCCATTTCCTGCATACGGCACTGAAAATTTGAGGTTGTCTTCACTACCAGGGACTACCCTCTTGCTGCCCCCTGTCCAGCATGGGGCTAAGGACAGTATTAAAATCCCCAGCAAGTATTGGTAGTGAGCATGGGTAATCTGCCGGACATTTGGCCCATTGCCATATGCACTCGTCCGAGTAAGGGGGTGGAATATATATGCTGGCTAGTAACTGCTCAAATTGACCTATCGGGCAGTGTAAGAATAAATACCTTCCATTAGCATATGTATGTACACGTAACATTTTAAATGGGAGCTTCTTGTGTACCAATATTGCGACTCCTGATGAGTACACTGTGTGTGTGGCATAGTATGACCAGCTAATCCAGTTTTAGGGCCAGTGTTTTGCCTCCCACTAGGTGGGTTTCCTGGCGCAGGGTTATATGAGCATCCTAATGCTTAATTAACCGCCTCTTTATGGGATTATTTAGCCCCCTAACGTTTCATGTGGTGATGTTAACCTCCATAATTTTGGCTCTTTACAGGAACCCAATAGGTTCCCCTGTCCCCCCTTGCTTGCATGTCTATATCTGTGCAATAACCTGAGCATTCAAGGTACAACAACATGAGCAAATAAAAATATGAAATATTTCCCAACAAACCCCTCCCCTTCCACCATGGAACTTTGGTGGAACTTGTACACTGAAAAAGTATATAAGATTAACTGTGCTATGTATCAATTTTAACGGGCGTGTTTAGCCTGCTGGACCCTTACAGGCTGAGAGGTGAAAGTAAGGGAGATAAGCGGCTCTGTTTTCCGTCTCAGGACTAGGATACCAGTCTATCATAGTAGTGTGGCTCTAGATGGTGTTAGCAGAGAGTCTATTGGGAGGTTTATCATAACAAAAAAGAAAAGAAAACAATCAACGTACAACCTGCGCAGGTAGAGTGGTGTTCTTGCATCCATCATGGCTCAGGTATTGTATCAATAGCATCAACTTAGGTTATGGATTGGTGCTTGTTGTGGAGTGGTACTTGCTGGCTGCTAGTTGTTCTACAGCCCAGCTGTAATAAAACCTACCTGCCCTGGTGGTCTAGTGGGGCGGCGGGGACGCCCACCGCATGGTACTCTTCCTGCTCCATCTTGCCTTCCTTAGGCGGCGTGCCTGCGTGTTGTTTATAGGCGCAAACACGCTGGCGTGAATGTGCACGTTTTTGCCGCAATTTCTTTCCCCTATAAAAGGCCCATTCTGACTGAAGACAGATGCCCATGATAGAACTTGGTTTCTAGTGGTTTCCTGAGCCTTGTGCATCTGATCCTGAATCTGTTTGTCCTGATTATCCGGTTTTGACTCCTGCTTGTTTCCTGACTATTCTGCATTCTGTATCCTGACCATTGCCTGCCTACGACTACTCTTCCAGCTTAACCCCTTGATTGACAACCCGGTTTTGACCCTTGCCTGCCTGACGATTCTGATATCTGCCTGCCTCGACCAAGCCTGTCTGACCATCCTTCTGCCTAATCCTTTTGTACCGTGACCTTCGACTCAAAAGACTTTGCTAACAGCCGTGCCCCTTTGCCAGCCAGAACATCTCGCCTTGTACCCCTCGTTAAGTTCAGGTGGCACCCAAGTAAGCGGAGAGCCCAACGGTGGTCACACTACTGGTGAAGCCGAGCCGAGACCAGGGTGCTTGGCACTTGTTCTGGTATTGGGTGCCGGTCGTGACACCAGCATTCCTTGCATCCAGCCAGTTGTTAAGGTCTTGCGTTGAGGTGAAGAAGAGGTTGATCCTGCAGTTATTCACTGGGCAAAAAGGACCACCCTGCTGATTGATAATTGCTCAGCCTTGAAAGACAGGCGTGTGGATTCACACACAGTGGCTGGGGCAGTTGGCAAACCAGCAGTAGCTCTGGATAGATAGCATTAACAGAGCCCTTACGGAAGGGGTTGACAAGAAGGAGATCTCTTTTAGTCTAGCTGAACTCAAGTTGGCCACAAGTTTTATTTTAGAAGGAGCTGTGAGCCTAACCAGCTGGTAGCCCATTCCATGGCTATTTCAGATGGGGCTTGTCTCGTCCTCTGGCTCAGGCCTTGGTCGGCAGATGTGTCATCTAAGATGAGTCTATATACCTTTCCGTTAGAAGGCCAACGTCTTTTTGGTGCTAAACTTTACAAAGTCATAGCAAAGGCCAATGGGGGAAAAGTCTATTTTTGCCTCAGGCTAAAAAGAAACAAAGATCTGTCCATTTCAAATCCTCTTTTTTTCGGGACTCTGGAAGGACAAGGCCCACTCAGCAGTCCTCTAGGTCAGAGGGGGAAGGTCACAAGCATTTTTTGTGGAGGTAGGGGTGAGCAGCCTTTCCAGGAGGTGATAAGGCCAAATCTTCCCAGTTTACCAAAAAGTCCTCATGACTATCCATCTCCTTTAGGGAAGGTGGGGGCCAGATTTACAAAGTTCTATGAAAATTGGCTTTCAACCATCTCAGACCAGTGGGTACTGGACATGTTAAGGAGAGGATATCACCTAGAATTCACCTCATTTCATCCGGAGGAGTATTTTGTAGTCTCTTCTTATCCCAGAATAGGGCAAAAAAAAAGAGAGGCCTTAGATCATCATCTGCGATGGCTAATGGAAAAGCAGGTTTCCAGTTTTGGTGCCTTCCCTTCAGCCTTTCTACAGCCCTAGGGTGTTTTCAAAGGTATTAGTAACCTTGATTGAGGCTCTTCGGCTGGAGGGCATTTCCATTTGGCACTAACTCGACAACATTCTGGTATCAGCCAAACAGAGAAGCACCCTGCTCCATCATCAGGATCGGGTTATCAACTTCTGGAAACCCATGGGTGGCTGGTGAATTGGGAGAAGAGCCAGTTGATCCCTTCTCAGACCCTGGTCTACTTGGAATCATGGTTCAACACCCAGGAGGGGTCAGTTTCTCTTCCTCCTGAGATGGTAAATACCCTCATCAGTCTGGCTTCAGGCTTCCTAGTCAAGGAACAGGTCTCAGCCAGGGATCTCATGTCCCTGATGGGCTCCATGGCTTTCACCAAGTGGGCAAGATGGCACATGAGGCCAGCTCAGTGTCTCTTCCTGGATCATTGGAACAAGTGTATTGAAGGACTGAAACCAGTTAACTCTTCTCTCTCGGTCCTTCAAAGACTCGATCTAGTGGTGGCTGTCTGATGAGGGGGTTTCCATTATGCCAGCCTTAATGGAGAGTTCTAGACACAGACAGTGTCGGGCCCTCTTGCTTCTAACCATTTGGCCTATTTCATGGTAATTCCCTATTTCTTTATGGTAAAAAATAGGTTTAATGATGGAAGAATAGAGTATAGTATGTAGAGATAAAAGACTAGGAGAATAAAGAGGTTGAGAGAGGAGAGGAGGAATAATAGTTTGGATAGTGGGCCCACGGTCTAAGTTTTTCTAGTGGGCCCCTGGCACCCCAGTCTGACACTGGTCACAGATGCCTTGACTCTGGGCTGGGGAGCATACTTGGGGTCAAAGTGGCCCTTGCGCCAAGTTGGGGTTCCCTCAAACATATTGGAGATAAGAGCTGCAAAGTTAGCGCTGCATTCTTTCACCAGAGTTCTATAGGGATCAGCAGTCAAGCTTCTGATAGACGATACAACTGCAGTAGCCTACATCAAGAGCAGGTCTGTACTTCAGGAGGTCCAACCAATCATGGATTTGGCAGAGAAGAATCTCTACCTTCCGGGGATATACAATCAAGAAGCGGAGTCTGAACACTATGTCGAGTCATAAATGGACCTTGAATCAGGAGGTTTTCCAGATGTTGGTGGGAGATGGGAGGTTCCAGAGATCGACCTTTTCACAACAAATATCAATGCAAGGCTTCCTTTTCTCCAGGAATTTTTGCCCAGCAACAAAGGGGTTGGACACTCTTCTACAGCCTTGGTCATTCAACCTAGCCTATGCCTTTCCTCCATTCCCTCTTATTCTCACAGTCCTCCTGAAGACCATTCAGGACAAGGCCAACTTGATCCTGGTTGCTCTGAATTGGCCTCGAAGGCCTTGGTATCCTCTGCTGACTATAAAGGGGGTCCTCTGTGGCCTCTTCCTAGGAGAAGGGATCTGTTATGCCAAGGTCCCCTCCTTCACCCAAACCCAGCAGCTCGTCTCTCCAGGCTTGGAAGCTGAGCGCATAGATTGGCAGGGTTAGGTTTACCTCAGAAGGTGGTTTAGACTCTTGTTTAGGCAAGAAAACACTCCACTTCTTCCACCTACTACAGAATATGGAAATGATTCCTGTCTTTGTGCTCCAAGAATGAAGACAACGGGGATGTAGGTTCCCTTTCCCAAGTATTGGGTTTCCTTCAGTCTGGTCTAAACAAATGTCTGCAGTATAGGACTCTCAAGGTCCATGCCTCAGCTCTCTCAGCCTTATCTGGAAAAACCTGGTCCGAAGAACCCTTGGTTAAAGATAAATTCAAGGCGGCCCTTAAAGGAACAGTTCAGTGTGAAAATAAAAACTGTGTAAATAGATAGGCTGTGCAAAATAAAAAATGTTTCTAATTTAGTTAGTTAGTCAAAAATGTAATATATAAAGGCTGGAGTGAACAGATGTCTAATAAAACAGCCAGAATCCAACTTCCTGCTTTTCAGCTCTATAACTCTGAGCTAGTCAGCGACTTGAAGGGGGGCCACATGGTACATTTCTGTTCAGTGAGTTTGTAATTGATCCTCAGCATTCAGCTCAGATTCAAAAGCAACAGATATGACCCATGTGCCCCCCCTCAAGTCTCTGATTGGTTACTGCCTGGTAGCCAGAGTAACCAGTCAGTGTAAACCAAGAGAGCTGAAAAGCAGGAAGTAGTGTTCAGACTGACATGTTATACATCAAATCACTCCAGCCTTTATACATTACATTTTTGGCTAACTAACTATATTGGAAACATTTTTTTTATTTTGCACAGCCTATCTATTTACCCAGTTTTTATTTTTACACTGAACAATTCCTTTAAAGTTCGTCCTCCCACGAACAAAGTGCTTCCAGCTTGGAGTCTTCCTCTCATTCTGAAGTCATTGTCCATGCCACCTTTTGAACCCCTGGAATCTGTCTCCACCTTGTACCTCACTCTCAAGACGCTGCTATTGCTAGCCATATCTTCAGCATGCAGAGTAGGAGAGTTGCAAGCTTTTTCTTCCTGTTTGGAGCACATTTCCTTCTTTTATGACAGAGTGGTTCTTAAGCCAGTGAAGTCATTTCTCCCTAATGTTGTCTCAACCTTTCATTTAAGGAAACAAGTGACTCTGCCCGTTTTTTCTACGGAAATCTCCAAAAGGTGAACCCGGTACGTTACCTGAGACTATACCTAGAGGTGTCAAATTGCTTCAGGAAATCTAACAATTTGTTCGTCATCCCAGCGGGCAGCAGAAAAGGACAGGCAGCCGCAGTTTCCACCATCAGCAGATGGATATCCATATGGATCTCCAAAGCCGATCAGGCCTAAGGCAAGCTATCTCCTGAGGGTTTGAGGGTACATTCTACGAGGGCTATTTCAACTTCATGGGCAGCCTTGGCGGAGGTACCTACAACACAGATTTGTGAGGTTGCATCCTGGTCATCAACCCGAACCTTTGTTAGACATTATCACTTGGATTTGCCTACTTCCAGCAGTCATGCCTTTGCGGCAAGAGCCCATCTGGCATTTTCCTCAGTAAACAATATTTCAGCAGCTCATTGTCTTGTGGTTTGTTCCCACCCAGTTGAGCTGCATTGCTTGGTACATCCAATTGTAATGCTGATTTGGAGTGGCCAGGAAAAGTAAGAATTGTTTTCATACTTAATTCTCCTTTCCCAACTTGGTATGGTATGAAAACAATTCTCCCTTTTTGTGCACTGTGGAAGAAAAAATATAATTGTATACTGGTTCTGTGATTGTTTAGGTCTTTTCTTAGTCTAGTCTTGGGCATTCAGCTTTTGCATTTGAGTATGGTGCTTTAGACCAGTTGCAGGGTTAAGGATAGCACTTGTATTGCGCTGGTGGTATAGTGAACTCAGGTGCTGGGTGACCGAGAGGGCGCATGATAGAACTTGCGGTGCGTGATTAATACATGAGATGATGGGCATCTCTAAAGCTGATGTCACACTATGGTCTTCTGTTTAGATTTGTTCTTAGTATAGGCATTCAGCAAACTGAAAAGTTGTGATTGAAACAATCAGTGCTTGTAGCACAAATTGAATATTTATGCTGTGTTTAGGTTATACAAGTTGCAGTAGGTCTCTGAATAGTAAAAGTACTTTGTAAAAAAGCTGGTGCCCTACTGGTTACAGGCATGGCACATGATCAAACGTCTGGTGTGCATGCTTTTATATCAGCTGCTAATGCCCCAATCTTAATTGTTGCCACCTAAATTCCTAACTTCTTAGGATACTTACATAATTTATGGGCCGAATTTACTATGGATTCTGTTGGCAAATACTGTATCTTTGTAAATGTGGTGCAGATTTTGTCATTGGTGAAATAGTGAAGTAAGAAGCAAACAAATTGGTATCGTAACACCATAGGACAGATGGAACTCAAAGATGCTCCACCAATTCAAAAAGGGCGAGTGAAATATATTTTGGGTTTAATTTCGGGTAATAGCACCCAGAAACAGATCTGAAGAGCAGTCCCGAAATTTGGGAGAATTCTTAGGAATAAAAGTAACTTTGTGTCTGTTTTTTTTTCTTTATTTCAGACCAAAGAGCTGAATTCTACAAAGAACTGCGGCTACAATTCTCCTTGTAGTTAAGCGAGAATGATGTCTCTAAATAGTTGAAGGTAGGAATTTTCAAGTAATCTATAGTTTATAGTTTGTGGGGGTTATTTCACAGTTAACGGGCAGCTTAGGATGAAAAAAGTTGAGATCTGCACATAAATTTGCAGCCCCAATATTATGCATTTTTCCTGTGTGCACCCAAACATATGGGGTATTGTTTTATTCAATGGAACTTGTAGATTTTTTGGAAGTTTCCATGGAAATTTGGGGAGAAATCTAAATTTGTATTTTTTTGCTTAATTTCAGAGCTGACTTCTTTGAAGGACTGCAGCTATAATTCTCTATGCACAACATAGAGTGCAGCCCCCAGATTTTCAACTATAATTGCCCTCATACATTGCTCCTGTTTTGGGATGTTTGTTGCCCGTATTTCTATGTGTATGCATACATATGGGGTATCATTTTATTCAGGGGAACTTGAAGATTTTGATAGTTGCCATGGAACTTAGGGCGAATTCTAACTTTGTATGCATTTTTTCTTTTATTTCAGACCAAAGAGCTGAATTCTACAAAGGACTGCGATCACAATTCTCAAAAAAACAAGTAGAAGAGCAAGAATGGCATCAGATTTTTATCTATTACCCTTGTGCATTGCTCCGGTTTTGGGGTCAAGAATGGCATCATCAAACAGCTGAAGGTGTATATGATTTGTGGGGGTTATTTCACAGCTAGGGGGTGTTTCGACTGCAAGTAGTACACATAAATTTGTATCAATTTTTTTCCTTTCTTTCAGACCAAAGAGCTGACTTTTGCAAAGGACTGCGGCCACAATTCTCCAAGTAGAAAAGCAAGAATGGCATCAGATTTTTATCTATCACCCTTATGCATTGCTCCTGTTTTGGGGTGTTTGGTGGCCATGTCTCTATGTGTTCTCTTACATATGGGGTATCGTTTAATTCAGGAGAAGTCTGTCTTTCAAATTTGCTGTGGTTTGATCATTGTTATGGGAGTATTTAGATTTGATCCTGAGTCTATGTTTACATTTTAGAAAAAAACTAAAAATGCAATAAAAAAGCTCTAAATTTCATGATGCAAAAAAAATGTATTTCTGAGTGAAAACGACAGCACCCCTAGAAACCTGAAGGATTGAAGTTATTAGAAATTCCAAACTTGAGTTATATATGAGTTATGCTGCATCAACTGTTACATGCACTTATCCACGTTGTTCTTGTATAAAATTCTACAAAACGTTTCCTTTTTTTGGGGGGGGCGGGCTACTCTTGGACAAGAAAAGTGAGGTACTGATACATATTTGGTATCGTTGGACTTGGCAGTATCAGGAATTTTACAAACAACTAAAAAAAATGTGTAAAATAACTTTTCTTTGGAAAAAACTTGTATGTATGTCTCTTTGTATGTGTTGAAAGGGAAAATGATCTCTTTATATGCTAAATTACTAGTATGGCTAGCAGGAGACTGTGTTTGTAAATGAACCCTTTGGCTGCTGGAGTGCTTGTTGAACTAATAGAATCGAACCCATAGATTATGGTTATAGAGGGCAGGGGAATAGTCACACTAGGTTTCTATCGCTTGTTAATGATAGATGTTGGCAGCGAATAAATGTAATTTTCTGTTTGTTGGTATGTTTTGGGGTGCCTGATGTTAGTCTAACCTGTGTGTAAGGTGAATGTAACCCCTTATAGCCAAATCCAAGTTTGGGGTTCAGGGGGAAAGGTTCAGTTCAGCAGAATATGCAGCACTTAGGGCTTATCAGAGGACCCATTGCCATGGAGAAACTTGTGAACCAGCTTTATTGTGATGAAAAGGGCCATTTTGAATGATATGTCCTAAGAAGATTAAAGGACACTTAAAACCTACATTCTCCTACCATGTCTATACATTGGGCACATCTCCACAACCCCGACTGCATTATTTGCACTGCATATATCCCTCCGTTCAACAGCACTGTCACATTTTTCTAAAACAAATGGCTGCTTTCCCCTGGCAGCCATTTTCCCCCCTGGCAGCCATTTTCCTTCTGACACCTCATCAGTGACGTTTACATCTGCAAACAGCACACGTGTGCTGTAAAGTTCATACAATCAATAATTCAGGCTTACATGGACACAACTTACTTTAATAAAAAGTCCTGCTTGGATTGAGAGCTGTAATGGTTAAAGGGGTTGTTCACCTTCCAAAACCTTTTTTTCCTCAGTTCTTTTGTTTACAGATTGTTTTTTGTTTTTTTTAGTTAAGGTTTGAATTCTCCTTTAAACAGAGAGAATTGGAATGGGTTTATAAACTGGATACTTGAGAACTTATAGGGTATCATTGAGGAAAGGGAACTTTCCCATTTCTTCTGAAATATTTCTCCTGGGACTTCTTTGACTATCCTGTGTATAATAACCCCAGATTTGTTGTGTTTCTATCTGAGAAAGGTTCTTAATTCTGATGTATTTATTGTTGTTTTTTATTGTACCTGTGTAGCAGTATTTCACTGATACTAGAGTGACAAAGATGAACGACTTGGTGAAAGGGACTTTCTTCTTTAGTCAGCACATGGAATGTCACCATTCTGAACATATTCATCGTTGGATATACTTGAAGCCCTGCCACTTTAATGCTATGTTATAAGTATATAAGTGCAATATTGTCCTGTGTGTATAAGATAACTCTGTCCTTCATCTAAAGATGGAATTAGAAAAACAAATGTGATCTAGTGCATATGAAATGGGTTGAAGCCTTTGTGCACATATTGCCTAGTCCTGAGTTAGTCTTGTACTTCCATAAACTAGTAGATCTTAATATGATTTAACTCTTAATATATATATATATATATATATATATATATATATATATATATATATATATATATATATATATATAACATAAAATGTTTGCTCAGCACATTAATTAAAAAGATTAGTCGCTCCTCACTTCCAAGTCAGTATTGAACTCAGAGCTGCTACTTTGCAATATCAAGGGCCAAACAATCAAGCCATTCTGTCGCACTCTGTGCTTTGCTTGTTCTATACAGTTATTTTATAATTATCATGTATTTATATAGCGCATATTTTGCAGCGCTGTAAAGTAAATTTGTTTATACAGCTAAATCACTTGAATTACATAGAACATATGGAGTTACATACATCACAACCAATACTGGTACAAAAGATGAGGAAGGCCCAGTGCAAAAAGAGCTTACAATCTAAAGGGAATAATACACCAGGTGTGGGAGTGGGCAAGATCAGATATAAGTGTGTGAGAGATGTGGTACTGTATGTGGTTTTGCATTTGGTGTGTGTGTGTGTATATATATGTATATATATATATATATATATATATATATGTATATATATATATATATATATATATATATATATATATATATATATATATATATATATATATATATATATACATATATATATATATATATATATATATATACATGCGTTTTGGTGCCTCAAGGGACCGTCTTCACATCCTGACAATGGTCCCTTGAGGTACCGAAACGCTTAGATGTTTATATGATTCAGTAAAGGACTTCTAACAACCTTTATGCCGTGAGTGCTTCCTTTTATTTTTGGACTATATATATATATACATAGATACACACATATATATATATATATATATATATATATATATATATATACACATATACATATATATTAGATAAAACAATCTTAACATAGTACTTAGGAGGGAATCAAACTCTGAAAGGTAGTGGCGCTAAACATCACGCCATCACACACTCTTCAAGCTTTGCGCATTCAGCACCTCCCCTTTCTATCCAGCGGAGTTGGAGTTGTCTCTGTGTTCATTATGACAAAGGAAAGAGGAGTAAGTTGAATGGTGGTGCAGCAGTTAGTGGATCTGTGTTAGAGAGCTTGGGTCTTGAGTTCGAATTTTGGGTTGGCTTGACTTCAAGTTCTATGTGAACTTGTTGATACTATTAAATCAAAATAATAAAGGACGGAGAACTCCAGCAGAATCTGCAAATCTTTTATTCCAGGTTACAATAAATAAAGGGTATCTCCTTCCTTTATTATTTTGATTTACTGGCACAGTGGAGTTGTTGGCACAGAGCATCTTAATTGGAAGCAAAACATTCAATTCCTCAGCTGTACCGACCACCAACAACCCTTTACCTTGAACTTGTTGCGACTGTATAGATAAAAGATAAGCATTAAAAACCTGTGCAGCTTGGTGGCGCATTGGATAGCACTGCTGTTTAGCAGTGCCTGAGTCCTGAGTTCAATTCCCAGGTTGGCTTCACTGGATGTTTTATGTTGTATGTGAACTTGTTGATACTATATAAAGGATTAGCTCTAAACCTTGTGCAGCTTGGTGGTGCATTGGATAGTGCTGCTCCTTAGCAATGCCTGAGTCCTTAGTTCAATTCCTGGCTTGGCTTCAAGTTTTATGTTGTATGTGAACTTGTTGATACTATATAGAAAAAGGATTAGCTTTAAATCCTGTGCAGCTTGGTGGTGCATTGGATAGCACGACCGCTTAGCAATGCCTGAGTCCTGAGTTCAATTCCTGGGTTGGCTCAACTGGAAGTTTTATGTTCTATGTGAACTTGTTGATACTATATAGATAAAGGATTAGCCTGAAAAGCTGTGCAGCTGGGTGGCGCATTGGATAGCGCTGCTGCATAGTAGTCATTGAGTTCTGAGTTCAATTCCAGTCTGAACACTATCTGCGAGTTGTGCGATAAATGGGTTAGCAGTGCTTGAGTTCATTCCACAAACCAAATAACAGCTGGTTGCTGTGTGATGCGGTGCCTTAATCAGGTAGCAGAGCTTGGATTCTGATCTGGGCTCTCTACCTGTCTGGAGTTTGCATGTTCTCCATGTGTGTATGGGTGGGCTCCGGCCCACCCCCCCAAAACATGCTTTCTAATTGGCCCCGCCCCCCTCATTTGAGAAAATAAAACATTGCAGATCATGCTCAGGTTAGAATTGAACTCAGAACCCAGGGCTGCAGTTAGGGCCTTATACACCTGGCCCTGACATGAGCATGGGCAATACTAAAGACAACAAACCCTGACATGAGCATGGGCAATACGAAAGGCAACAAACCCTGACATGAGCATGGGCAATTTGAAAGACAACAAACCCTGACATGAGCATGGGCAATACTAAAGGCAACAGAGGGCCTGCTAGATTAGGATACTTTTCTAAAATTTTTTTTTTTTTTTAAAGAAGAAAGATTTTTTTTTTTAAAAGAAAGATTTTTTTTTTTTAAGAAAGATTCTTTCGAAGAAAAAGATTCTTTTTGAAAGAATCTAGAAAAAGATTCTTAAGAAAGAATCTTTTTCAAGATTCTTAAGAAAGAATCTTTTTCTAGATTCTTTCAAAAAGAATCTTTTTCTTAGATTCTTTCTTAAGAATCTTTTTCTAGATTCTGTCAAAAGAATCTTTTTCTAGATTCTTTCAAAAGAATCTTTTTCTAGATTCTTTCTTTGAAAGAATCTAGAAAAGATTCTTTCTTTCTAAGAAAGAATCTAGAAAAAGATTCTTAAGAAAGAATCTTTTTCTAGATTCTTTCTAAGAAAGAATCTAGAAAAAAATCCTTAGATTCTTTCAAAAGAATCTTTTCTAAGAATCTAGAAAAGATTCTTAAGAAAGAATCTTTTTCTAGATTCTTTCAAAAAGAATCTTTTTCTTCGAAAGAATCTTTCTTAAAAAAAAAAAAAAATCTTTCTTCTTTTCTTTAAAAAAAAAAATTAATTTAGAAAAGCATCCTAATCTAGCAGGCCCTCTGTTCGCCTTTAGTATTGCCCAAGCTCATGTCAGGGTTCGTTGTCTTTCGTATTGCCCATGCTCATGTCAGGGTCTGCTGCGTTTAGTATTGCCCATGCTCATGTCAGGGTCTGTTGTCTTTCCCATGCTCATGTCAGGGTCTGTTGTCTTTAGTATTGCCCATGCTCATGTCAGGGTTTGTTGTCTTTAGTATTGCCCATGCTCATGTCAGGGCCAGGTGTATAAGGCCCTAACTGCAGCCCTGGGTTCTGAGTTCAATTCTAACCTGAGCATGATCTGCAATGTTTTATTTTCTCAAATGAGGGGGGGCGGGGCCAATTAGAAAGCATGTTTTGGGGGGGGTGGGCCGGAGCCCACCCATACACACATGGAGAACATGCAAACTCCAGACAGGTAGAGAGCCCAGATCGGAATCCAAGCTCTGCTACCTGATTAAGGCACCGCATCACACAGCAACCAGCTGTTATTTGGTTTGTGGAATGAACTCAAGCACTGCTAACCCATGTATCGCACAACTCGCAGATAGTGCTCAGACTGGAATTGAACTCAGAACTCAATGACTACTATGCAGCAGCGCTATCCAATGCGCCACCCAGCTGCACAGCTTTTCAGGCTAATCCTTTATCTATATAGTATCAACAAGTTCACATAGAACATAAAACTTCCAGTTGAGCCAACCCAGGAATTGAACTCAGGACTCAGGCATTGCTAAGCGGTCATGCTATCCAATGCACCACCCAGCTGCACAGGCTTTAAAGCTAATCCTTTTTCTATATAGTATCAACAAGTTCACATACAACATAAAACTTGAAGTCAAGCCAGGAATTGAACTCAGGACACAGGCATTGCTAAGCAGCAGCACTATCCAATGCACCACCAAGCTGCACAGGGTTTACAGCTAATCCTTTATATAGTATCAACAAGTTCACATACAACATAAATGTTCATTCAAACCATTCCAACACAAGAATTGAACTCAAGACCCAAGCATTTTAACACAGAGGCACTAACCCTCTGATCCACCACAGAACTGAAGCCTCTCACAGATCCTGTATTGACATATTGTCAGAATGACTATAGTGATAAGTTCACCTGCTGCTGGTATAGAAAGTGGAGCTGCTGAACAAACAGTAATGGTAAAGAGCATGATGGCTTGGTGGATAATTTTGTGTCCAGAGTTTTATTCCCTCCTCAGCATTATGTACAATTGTTTGCTCTGATATATATAATAATATGATAATAATAATAATGACAGAAGATAGAGTAATGGCTTGAGTATTACAGTTCCTGTATCCTGAATTTGCTTCCTGTATAGAACAAGCTAACACAAAGGAGCGACAAAATGGTTTGATGATTAGGGCTACTGCCTTGCACTATCTAAGGACCAGAGTTCAATACTGACTTCAGCTGGAATCAAAGAGTAAATAATCCCTTCAATTAATTTGCCGGGTAAACATTTTATGATATGTATCATATTAAGAGCGATATACGTGTCTTTGCATTCTAATAGTGCTAAAATACTCCAACCTTAAAAGAGATAACTCAACTGTTTGTACAGTGCTGAGGCTGGAATCACACTAAGGACTCACAAACAGCAAGCCATTGTGTCACTCCACCTTTGTTGAACATTCTACACATATTTATATAGTGGTAACATGCTTACACAGACCTTTAAAGAATGGGAATAAAACTCAGAACCTAAGACCTGCAAGAAAGCAGCACTTACTAGTGACCCATTGCCTTATTATATACAGAGCCAGTCTCCACTATATACTGTAGGTAAGTGCTGCAGTCTTGGGGGCGTTTGATGCCATTGTCTCTTTCCATATATTGCTATTATATATATATATATATATATATATATATATATTTTTTTTTTTTTCTCTTTATTTATTTTTTATTATTATTATACATACACATATTTGTTTATATACATTTTTCATGCACAAACAGGTGCATAAATTGGGATCTTTGAGCGCACCCACTACCCACACCCGTGTGTTTGGGGGCAGAAAAAGCAGCATGTGGGGAGTTACTGAACTTCAGGTTACAATGGAAGATGAAACACTATGCCAACAATATGACTGTACCCACCTGCACTCAGTCTGCACCCCTATGAGCCTGCTTCCTCTTCTTCATCTATCTGCTCACCCCCTGCACCCAAAGTAGGCACCTTGCTTGCCTAACCCTTCATCTGGCCCTGTAGTCCAGGAAAGCAGACGCACCCCTATTATACAGATATGAGATCCATTATCTGGAAACTCGTTTCCAAATTATGGAAAGGCTCTCTCATACTCAATTTTATCCAAACAATCCAATTGTTAAAAAATGATTTCCTTTTTCTCTGTAATAATACAACAGGACCTTGTACTTGATCACAATTAAGATATAATTAATCCTTATTGGAAGCAGAACCTGCCTGTTGGTTTTATTTAATGTTTACATGTTTTTCTAGTAGACTTAAGGCAAGAAGATCCAAATTAGAGTAAGATCCATAATCCAGAAAGCCTCAGGTTTCGAGCCTACTGGTTAACTCATCTCAAACATGCACTGGTAAAACATATGTTGCAAGTGCAATCTCTTGCTGTTGTTAGAACAGATCAATTGTATTATCAATGCATTTGCAGAGAGTTAGTACATAAACAACTTATTCTGCATAAGGAAATGGACAAGGCAGCAACTAACAATATCTTTATTCAGTGGAGGGACGAGCAGGTATCTGTAAGTAGAGAGGCAAGTAGAGAGGCAAGTGTCCCTGGAACCAGTAGGTTGAGTAATATATAGTAATACTATAAAGATATAGTAAAGTCTGTGGCTACAACAATTACAATTCACCACATTCCCTAGCAGATGGACTTGCCCTGTTAAAAAGTATAAGTCTGCTTTTTCCTGTGTTTTATGGGTAGGTGTCTCATATTTCTTAGTATTAGAAGGGAACCTTTAGTTTAAGGATGTGTCTGAGTATTAAGGGGAGTGGTAGGTATCCCAGATGTCTTGAGTTTTAGGAGGAGAGATGAGTGCTGTTCTAAGGAAAAGAGTAGAGGTAGGTGTACTGTTGTGTTCGTACAAAATTTGTGCCATTTTTTTACCCACAAAGCAACATCCACCCAAAATCCCTGCATTAGTGTGGTTGCCCAAAACACAACGTAAAAATAAATAAACCACAATGACTGCATCTGTAATTTTGCCCAGATGCAGTAACCCATAACAAATAGCTGTTTAAAAATAAACATCTTATTGGTTGCTATGGGGCTACTGGACATGGGCAGTCTGTGTGTATTTTATTTTTATTGGGGGTACATTCTCATTTAGAGCAGATCTTCTGTATGGGTCTTCCAGTCACAATAGCATCCATAGAAACATAGCCCTCATGAGTGACCCTCGTTGCATGCAATGTGAGAGGCGTCTGACAGATACATACTGATAACTAATCTGCATTCCTTGGAACCTGCCAATGATCTAGGAAATGCTTCACTGATGAGGCTGCTGATAACTCCAATTCCTGAACCCCAATTCCAGGCACAGGACAGTGAGGAAGGGGTCAACAATCAGTGGGATTTCCAATGAAATCACAAGGGTCAGGACTGACTTGGCCAAGTCTATATTACACTGTATTAGATACTTGAGCTGAACTGCACCAATAGGTTCCTCAATGATTAGTAGCACAGACCTTCCACTTTATACCCCAATACCCAGAAGCTTTAATGCCCATGGTCTTGATCCAGAGGAACATTCCAGCCTCTTCCTTTGAAGAAACACCAAGACTTGCAGCAGATCTGTAACAGAAGAACAGAGTATTGGCTATGACATAAGTGGAAAGTATAGTCCCAGCACAAAGGTGCAAAACAGTACATTACATAGAATGTTCCTGTGATTATCCTGCCACTACAGGCCTCCACTTTGACACTACGAGCATGACTGAGATATTGGGAGAGAATGCTTACTCAAGTTTTTTTTGTTTATTGTGGCCTTTCATTAAAGGTATCTGCACCCAAACAGGTCCCTAACACTCAAATATAGTTGCTACAAGTGTGCATTTATTTAGAAAAATGAAAATGAACTTTTGCATGGGCAGCATATAACCAGCAGCTGAATCTCTAATTGTCTGCTTGTTCTCACATTCCACAAACAAATTACATTTTGCTGGCCTGGTTCTAAAGGGGAAACAAAAATAGATGTGACCCCTGTCATTTGGGGGGGTTGTCCAGTGCCCCCCAAACACTGAATCAGCAGATCAAAATATCTGTCAAAGCAGGAAAATGGAACATCTGCTGAAACTATCCCATGCAAATGGTGGTTAGTCAATATAGTCAGACTCGATCATGCCCAGTCGCTCCATGGAGGCCAGTCTAATTAGCATTAAATGGAATGCAAACCCAAATATATAAACATTACATAATGAAACGTATGAAATGTGAGGTGAGGCAGAGCCAACTGCAGAGGAATCTGGATGCATCCTATAGAGCTCCGAGCAGCAGAGTCTTAAAGAAGTCTCAGGGCCCGTCAGCAAACTGGAACACTGCAGTAATATGGACAAAACAAAAAAGGAAAACATCCTCGGTAGGACCCAAGTCCCTCTTCCCAAGATGGTGGCGACTCATGCAGCAGCCGGGGATGCAGTGGCAAGGAGTCTACCTCGCACAGCTACATTTAGACAAGCAACAGCAATCCTCTATAACCCTGCCGCAATTTAAAGATCTACTTACCACACTCTGCTCAGACATCCAGTCTGCTTTTAAAAACACGGTAGAAAAACTGCGCTAAGATCACACAGCTTGGCGGTCACACAGACCATCTGGAAAACAAAATGGCAGAGTTAGTGAGTTTTTATAATGACCTCATAGATGCAAAGACAGCTCTTGACAATTAAGTACAACAACTAACAAACAAGCTGGCAGACAGAACAGAAAGAGGAAATAATATTAGCATAAGAGGCATCTCTGAACAAATAAAAACAGAGAACTTAACTCATGCTGCAGGACATATTACTAAATGAAAAAACTGAACTGCTTCTAATTGACAGGGTGCACAGACTACCCAAAACTAAAAATGCCCCTCCAAATATACCAAGAGAAAGGGAAGATTGTACCATACTTACCATGATCTTCCTTTCCCTGGCCCTCTCCATGTCCATACTTTCCAGGATAGCCCCTCCCTCTCCTCAACAAAGAACCCAACCCCCTAACTCATAAATTAGGATGCCATCCTTCCACCCCTCTCCTGACATGAAGATGGGCCAGGGAAACGAAGATCACGTTAAGTATGGTACAACTGGACTTCCGGAATGCACCTGAGGCCAGCAAATAACAATAGAACCACTCCTCCGGAAACGCTCCTTGCCACTAACAATTCAGGCAGTAATAACATAGCAGAACCCCAATGCTATAAACAGGAACTCAATAAGAAATAGGCACAAGACCGGAGCTGCCGAAATCAGAAGACAAGAGGAAGAGACGGAGCTCAGGGAAATCCCTTCCAATTTATATCCCAATACCCAGGAGCTTTAATGCCCAAGGCCTTGATCCAGAGGAACATTCCGGCCACTATTCCTTTATAGAAATGCCAGGACTTGCAGCAGATCTGTAACAGAAGAACAGAATATTGGCTATGACATAAGTGGGAAGTATAGTCCCAGCACAAAGGTAATTCTTCTTCTTTCAGAAATAGTGTTCTCTGGAAAATTAGCAAAAGAATGAGACAATAAAGTGGAGGACTTAGAAAATAGGTCCAGCAGCAATAACCTACACTTTGTTGGCATACCAGAATGTTTTCAAAAATGAGTCCCTCATCCCAGTATTATCGCAACAAACTCAATATTGAAAAAGAAATTCCAACTCTAAGAATTGAGAGAGGCCACAGAGTTGGTTCCATACTGAAAGTAAAAAAGAAATTCCAACTCTAAGAATTGAGAGAGGCCACAGAGTTGGTTCCATACTGAAAGTAAAAAAGTCAAAAACCCAGAACAGTTCTGGTAAAATTTTTAGACTACGCTGATAAAGTAAAAATACTACAATCCTATAAAAAAAAAAAAAAAAAGAAATTGCGGGAACCTAGAAAATCACAAAAAAATTATTTTTCAAGAGTTTCTTTCCAAAACCTGTCCATCTTTATTTAATTCAAAATTTTGCCATGCCCTATCCAACAATTAGGGATGTAGCGAACGTCGGAAAAAAAGTTCGCGAACATATTCGCGAACTTGCGCAAAATTGCGAGCGGTTCGCGAACGGTTCGCGAACCCCATAGACTTCAATGGGAAGGCGAACTTTAACATCTACAAAAGACATTTCTGGCCAGAAAAATGATTTTAAAGTTGTTTAAAGGGTGCAACGACCTGGACAGTGGCATGCCAGAGGGGGATCAAGGGCAAAAATGTATCTGAAAAATCTGCCTGTGTGTGCTTGGAAGAGATAGTGTAGGGCGAGAGCTGTTAGTGATTTCAGGGACAGATGATAGTAAGTTTGCTGGCTAGTAATCTGCGTGATACTGCTCTGTATTGGAGGGACAGAAGTCTGCAGGGATTTGAGGGACATTTTAGCTTAGGTAGCTTTGCTGGCTAGTAATCTACTGTTCTCTTTAAACAACTGCCATACGTTGACCTTGTAGGCATTGTTTGCCCAGTTTTTTTGGACGCAGCCACTGAAGCACAGTTGCCAGAAAAAATATGCCATATAAATGCTGAAAATAGTCATTTTTCGCCATACGTTGACCTTGTAGACATTGTTTGCCCAGTTTTTTTGGACGCAGCCACTGAAGCACAGTTGCCAGAAAAAATATGCCATATAAATGCTGAAAATATAAATTTTTTTGGTTGCAGCCACTGAAGCACAGAGGCCAGAAAAATTATGCCATATAAATGCTGAAAATAGTCATTTTTCGCCATACGTTGACCTTGTAGACATTGTTTGCCCAGTTTTTTTGGACGCAGCCACTGAAGCACAGTTGCCAGAAAAAATATGCCATATAAATGCTGAAAATATAAATTTTTTTGGTTGCAGCCACTGAAGCACAGAGGCCAGAAAAATTATGCCATATAAATGCTGAAAATATAAATTTTTTTGGTTGCAGCCACTGAAGCACAGAGGCCAGAAAAAATATGCCATATAAATGCTGAAAATAGTCATTTTTTGCCATACGTTGACCTTGTAGGCATTGTTTGCCCAGTTTTCTTGGTCGCAGCCACTGAAGCACAGTTGCCAGAAAAAATATGCCATATAAATGCTGAAAATATAAATTTTTTGCCATATACGTTGAGTCAAGGTATGGCAAAAAATGACTATTTTCAGCATTTCTATGGCATATTTTTTCTGGCCTCTGTGCTTGAGTGGCTGCGGCCAAAAAAACTGGGCAAACAATGCCTACAAGGTCAACGACGTTGACCTTGTAGGCATTGTTTGCCCAGTTTTTTTGGCCGCAGCCACTCAAGCACAGAGGCCAGAAAAAATATGCCATAGAAATGCTGAAAATAGTCATTTTTTTGGTCGCAGCCACTGAAGCACAGTTGCCAGAAAAATTATGCCATATAAATGCTGAAAATATAAATTTTTTTGGTTGCAGCCACTGAAGCACAGAGGCCAGAAAAATTATGCCATATAAATGCAGAAAATATGCATTTTTTTGGTTGCAGCCACTGAAGCACAGAGGCCAGAAAAATTATGCCATATAAATGCAGAAAATATGCATTTTTTTGGTTGCAGCCACTGAAGCACAGAGGCCAGAAAAATTATGCCATATAAATGCAGAAAATATGCATTTTTTTGGACGCAGCCACTGAAGCACAGTTGCCAGAAAAAATATGCCATATAAATGCTGAAAATAGTCATTTTTCGCCATACGTTGACCTTGTAGACATTGTTTGCCCAGTTTTTTTGGTTGCAGCCACTGAAGCACAGAGGCCAGAAAAAATTAAACCAGTAGGGTTTGCACCCTAGTTTGTAACGGTGGCGGAGGGAGGAGGACGCTAAAGGACAGCTGTGTGTGGAGTCATGAGGCTTGAAGAGAAGGACAGCTGCATAGAAGTCAGAACAAGTCTTCCGGCGTGCAGTAACCCTCCGAGATCCACCCCTCATTCATTTTAATAAAGGTCAGGTAATCGACACTTTTGTGACCTAGGCGAGTTCTCTTCTCAGTTACAATCCCTCCTGCTGCACTGAAGGTCCTTTCTGAGAGCACACTTGAGGCTGGGCAAGACAAGAGGTTCATGGCAAATTGTGACAGCTCTGGCCACAGATCAAGCCTGCGCACCCAGTAGTCCAGGGGTTCATCGCTCCTCAGAGTGTCGATATCTGCAGTTAATGCCAGGTAGTCCGCTACCTGCCGGTCGAGGCGTTCTTTGAGGGTGGATCCCGAAGGGTTGTGGCGCTGCCTTGGACAGAAAAACATTTGCATGTCTGACGTTACAGACCGGCCAAAGGGCTTTGTCCTTGCAGGTGTGCTCGTGGCAGGATTACTGGCACCTCTGCCCCTGGAATGTTGATGAGTTCCTGAAGTGACATCACCCTTAAAAGCATTGTACAACATGTTTTGCAGGCTGGTTTGTAAATGCCGCATCTTTTCGGACTTGTGGTATGTTGGTAACATTTCTGACACTTTATGCTTGTACCGAGGGTCTAGTAGCGTTGCGACCCAGTACAGGTCCTTCTCCTTAAGCCTCTTGATACGGGGGTCCTTCAACAGGCATGCCAGCATGAAAGACCCCATTCTCACAAGGTTGGATGCAGAGCTATCCATCTCCGCTTCCTCATTATCAAGGACTGCATCATCCACGGTCTCCTCCCCCCAGCCACGTACAAGACCAGGGGTCCCCAAAAGGTCACCACTAGCCCCCTGGGAAGCCTGCTCCTGTTGGTCCTCCTCCTCCTCCTCCACAAAGCCACCTTCCTCCTCTGACTCCACTTCTGGCACCTCTCCCTGCGTTGCAGCAGGTGCCTGGGTTCGTTCTGGTGATTGCGACCATAAATCGTGCGCTTCCAGCTCCTCGTCACGCTGGTCTACAGCCTCATCTGTCACTCGTCGCACGGCACGCTCCAGGAAGAAAGCGAAGGGTATTAGGTCGCTGATGGTGCCTTCGGTGCGACTGACCATATTTGTCACCTCTTCAAAAGGTCGCATGAGCCTGCAGGCATCGCGCATAAGCACCCAGTAACGGGGGAAAAAAATCCCCAGCTCTGCAGATCCAGTCCTACCACCCAGTTCAAAAAGGTACTCGTTGACGGCCCTTTGTTGTTGCAGCAGACGTTCCAACATAAGGAGCGTTGAATTCCAGCGAGTCTGGCTGTCAGAAATCAAACGCCTGACTGGCATGTTGTAGCGCTGCTGAATGTCAGCAAGGCGTGCCATGGCTGTGTAGGAACGTCTGAAATGGGCCGACACCTTTCTGGACTGGGTGAGAACGTCCTGGAATCCTGGGTACTTGGAGACAAAACGTTGGACTATTAAATTTAACACATGTGCCATGCAGGGCACATGTGTTAAATTTCCCAGTCTCAACGCTGCCAACAGATTGCTTCCATTGTCACACACCACTTTTCCGATCTGCAGTTGGTGTGGGGTCAGCCACCGATCGGCCTGTGACTGCAGAGATGACAGGAGTACAGATCCGGTATGGTTTTTGCTTTCCAGGCACGTCATCCCCAAGACAGCGTGACAACGGCGTACCTGGCACGTCGAATAGCCTAGGGGGAGCTGGGGGTGCACAGGTGTGGAGGAGGAGAAGGAGGACCCAGCAGCAGAGTAAGAAGAAGAAGAGGAAGAAGACGAGGTAGAGAGCGATGGAGGAGTAGAGGTGGTGGCAGAACCGCGTGCAATCCGTGGCGGTGACACCAACTCCACTGTTGTTGTTGTTGTTGAGCTACCCATTCCCTGCTTCCCATTCCCAGCCATTACCAAGTTCACCCAGTGGGCAGTGTAGGTGACATACCTGCCCTGACCATGCTTGGAGGACCATGCGTCAGTAGTCATATGGACCTTTGGCCCAACACTAAGTGACAGAGATGCGGTAACTTGGCTCTGCACATGTTGGTACAGGTGTGGTATTCCCTTTTTAGAAAAAAAATTGCGGCTGGGTACCTTCCACTGCGGTGTCCCAATTGCTACAAATTTGCGGAAGGCCTCAGAGTCCACCAGCTGGTATGGTAAAAGCTGGCGGGCTAAGAGTGCAGACAAGCCAGCTGTCAGACGCCGGGCAAGGGGGTGACAGTCAGACATTGGCTTCTTACGCTCAAACATGGCCTTCACAGAAACTTGGCTGGTGGCAGATGACTGGGAATGGGAACAGGTGGTCAAGGTGGAAGGCGGAGTGGAGGGTGGTTCAGATGGGTCAAGGAGAGCAGAGGTAGAGCAGTAAGATGCTGGACCAGAAGGAGTGTGACTTTTAGTTTGCCTGTTGCCTTTGAGGTGTTGCTCCCAAAGTGCTTTGTGCTTGCCGCTCATGTGCCTTCGCATAGAAGTTGTACCTATGTGGCTGTTGGGCTTACCAAGGCTCAGTTTCTGACTGCACTCATTGCAAATTACAATGCTTTTGTCAGAGGCACACACATTAAAAAAATGCCACACTGCTGACTTTTTGGAAGTCTGCGATCTGGCGGTAACAGTAGAAGTTGGCGGCATTGGCGGCAATGGCGGGTGCGTTGGCCGGCTGAACACAGGTGCCGATACATGTTGTTGCCCTACTGATCCCTGCGGGCTGGCCTCCCTGCTTCTTCTAAGTCTTATTCTCCTACTGCCTCTCTGACTCTCCGTCTCTCCATCTGAACTACCCTCCTCTTGCTCTCTTCTACTAGGCACCCACAAAACATCAATCTCCTCATCATCATTCTCCTCAGATGCATCAATTTCTTCTGACACATCACAGAAGGAAGCAGCAGCGGGGACCTCCTCCTCCTCCTCATCACTCATCATTATGTCCATCTCTGTCGTGTTCTCTGCCAGAATTAAATCTGGTGTAACGTCCTCATCTCCTTCATCTTCTTCTGCCAATAATGGTTGCGCATTACTCAGTTCAAGAAACTCATGGGAAAATAACTCCTCTGACTCCAGTGAAGATGGGGCACCGGTGGTGGAGGAAGTGTTACGTGGGGTGGCCATAGCAGTGGAGGATGAGGAGGATGTTGTGGTAAAGTTAGAAACGGTAGAGGATGGGGTGTGCTGTGTAAGCCAGTCAACTACCTCTTCAGCATTTTGGGAGTTCAGGGTCATTGGCTTTTTAAAACTGGGCAATTTGCTAGGGCCACAGGATTGCATAGCAGCACGGCCCCTAGCACGGCCTCTGCGTGGCGGCCTGCCTTTGCCTGGCATTATTTTTAAAAAAACAACAACAACAAAAACTCAGTTGGTTTTTCTGGAAACGATAATACACACAGCTAGATGGCAGTTTGAAGAAAACAGTGTGCAAATAATGCCTACAAGATCAACGTATACACTACTACAGCGGTGGATACGGATTACGTAAAATATATGAATGCTGCTTGAAAAAAAGTAACTCAAGTGGTTTTTCTAGAGACGATAATATTATCAATATTTAGACAAAATGTGAACAAGCTCACACAGCTAGATGGCGGTTTGAAGAAAACACTGTGCAAATAATGCCTACAAGGTCAACGTATACACAGCGGTGGATACGGATTACGTAAAATATAAGAATGCTGCTTGAAAAAAAGTCACTCCGGTGTTTTTTCTGGAGACGGTAATATTATGGATATTTAGACAGAATGTGAACACGGTCACACAGCTAGATAGCAGTTGGTTGAATAACACACTGGGCAAAAAATGCCTACAGGGCAAATAATGCCTACAAGGTCAACGTATACACAGCGGTGGATACGGATTACGTAAAATATAAGAATGCTGCTTGAAAAAAAGTCACTCCGGTGTTTTTTCTGGAGACGGTAATATTATGGATATTTAGACAGAATGTGAACACGGGCACACAGCTAGATAGCAGTTGGTTGAATAACACACTGGGCAAAAAATGCCTACAGGGCAAATAATGCCTACAAGGTCAACGTATACACAGCGGTGGATACGGATTACGTAAAATATAAGAATGCTGCTTGAAAAAAAGTCACTCCGGTGTTTTTTCTGGAGACGGTAATATTATGGATATTTAGACAGAATGTGAACACGGGCACACAGCTAGATAGCAGTTGGTTGAATAACACACTGGGCAAAAAATGCCTACAGGGCAAATAATGCCTACAAGGTCAACGTATACACAGCGGTGGATACGGATTACGTAAAATATAAGAATGCTGCTTGAAAAAAAGTCACTCCGGTGTTTTTTCTGGAGACGGTAATATTATGGATATTTAGACAGAATGTGAACACGGGCACACAGCTAGATAGCAGTTGGTTGAATAACACACTGGGCAAAAAATGCCTACAGGGCAAATAATGCCTACAAGGTCAACTTATACACTACTACAGCGAGGGATACGGATTACGTAAAATTTATTATGGCTGCTTGAAAAAAGTCACTCCGGTGTTTTTTCTGGAGACGGTAATATTATGGATATTTAGACAGAATGTGAACACGGGCACACAGCTAGATAGCAGTTGGTTGAATAACACACTGGGCAAAAAATGCCTACAGGGCAAATAATGCCTAAAAGGTCAACTTATACACTACTACAGCGATGGATACGGATTACGTAAAATTTATTATGGCTGCTTGAAAAAAGTCACTCCGGTGTTTTTTCTGGAGACGGTAATATTATGGATATTTAGACAGAATGTGAACACGGGCACACAGCTAGATAGCAGTTGGTTGAATAACACACTGGGCAAAAAATGCCTACAGGGCAAATAATGCCTAAAAGGTCAACTTATACACTACTACAGCGATGGATACGGATTACGTAAAATTTATTATGGCTGCTTGAAAAAAGTCACTCCGGTGTTTTTTCTGGAGACGGTAATATTATGGATATTTAGACAGAATGTGAACACGGGCACACAGCTAGATAGCAGTTGGTTGAATAACACACTGGGCAAAAAATGCCTACAGGGCAAATAATGCCTAAAAGGTCAACTTATACACTACTACAGCGGTAGTAAAATAAAAAAAAAGTTAAATAAAAAAAGAATGAATATTAAAAAAAAAAAATTAAAGTTGGTGCTGCTGAACTACTAGGAGCAGCAGATTAGCACACCAGTCCCACTCCCCAACACTGCTAGACTAATAGCACTGGGCTCTTATAGTAGTAGTAGTAGTAGTAGTAGTAGTAGTAGTAGTAGTAAAACAACAAAAAAATAAATAAAAGCAGTCCTTACAAGGACTATTGCTATTGCAGCAGTCAGCAGATGAGATCAGAAGCAGGACAGCTGCCCACTGCAGCTACATACAGAGCACTGCAGTAGAAGGTAGATTACTAGCCAGCAAAGCTACCTAAGCTTAAATGTCCCTCAAACCCCTGCAGACTTCTGTCCCTCCAATAACAGAGCAGTATCAAAACGATTACTAGCCAGCAAACTTTCAACTGTCCCTCAAATCACTAACAGGCAGCAGCTCTCTCCCTACACTATCTCTTCAGCACACACAGGCAGAGTGAAAAAAAGCTGCAGGGCTTCGGTTTTTATAGGGAAGGGGAGTGGTCCAAGGGAGAGCTTCCTGATTGGCTGCCATGTACCTGCTGGTCTGGGGTGAGAGGGCAAAAAAAAGCGCCAACAATGGCGAACCCAAAATGGCGAACGTCGCGCGACGTTCGCGAACTTCCGGCGAGCGCGAACACCCGATGTTCGCGCGAACAAGTTCGCCGGCGAACAGTTCGCGACATCTCTACCAACAATTCTAAAGGTGTTTTTTTCCTACAGAGACATGTGCTTTTGAGGATTTCAGAGAGGCAGAAAGATGTGTATTCAATCTTTCCTCTCATTCAGTACCTAAAAATCCTTCTCACACCACAGCTAATTCATCCAATTTGAAACAAGGTTCACCTTTCATTGATGTTACGGCTTCTGATAAAGTCCAATATTCTCAACTTTCAAGAAAAGTCTCCTCACATAACAAGAGACTCTAAACAACCGCATAGTCAGTGGTCCAGATCCCCACGCGGCTCAAGGATCTTTTCCAACAATACCCAGAGATGGACACCCAATGCAATTTACTAAATATTGTCACTTGAATTAGTTATCTACTGCCTTCAATTATGTCATCAAAATGGAGGATGAGGATATGATGTCTACTGTTTAAATCCTATACAGGAATTTATTAAGTTGATCTCTCTAGGAAAAAAAGTGAAGTGTTCATGTTTAACTACACTTTATTCTGTTCAATAAGTAATACTGTAGTGCAAATGCACATGCTATTTCCAAAAAACAGTTTTCGTGCTATTTTCTAACATTGTCAATGTTATTAATCGTTTAATAGTTTTTCCTTGCGCGGCTACATTTATGAACTTAATATATACAACTCTATACACGCAACATTTTGTTACCTATTGTGTTCCTTTACTTATGATGTTACATATTGTGTTCCTTTATTACTTATGAGAAAATAAAGTATCTACTTGATTCTATAAATTTGCCTCAGATATCTCAGGAATATTTAGTCAACTTAAAGGCTCCAGTTACAGAACTGGAAACAAGAGGTTATTGCCTCTCTTTAACACTACAAAGCAGGTGGCCCTGATTGTCTTACAGGCCCTTTTTATAAGTGCTTGATAGAGGAACTTCCTCCTTTCTTCGTTCACCTATTCAATAATATAAATACACAGAAACAGCCACTGCCTTCTAGTCTGGACTCTTTAATGCGAGTTATCCTCAAACAAGGAAAAGATCCCACTCAAATCAGCTTCTACAGACCGATTACCCTATTGAACCAAGACCTTAAAACTTGACCAAAATCCTGGCAAACTGGCTTTCATTAATCTTACAAAAACGTATCTCTCCAGAACAAGGCAGTTTTCTAAAGGGAAGATTGGGAACAAAAAACATAAGATCCATTATACAATCCATTCATGCAGCCAAAAATGAAAAATTTCCCAACTGCCCTAGTGGGTATCAATGCAGAAAAGGCATTCCGTTTTCATGGTCCCATCATAGATGTTATTCAACCATTATACTCCTCCCCCGCAACTCATCATTGCTGCAGGAGAATGGTCTGGAATTATTCATTTAAAGAGAGGAGCCAGACCAGGCTGCCTGCTCTCCCCCATTCTCTTTAAAGGGATACAGTCATGGGAAAAAAAAATTCAAAATGAATCAGTTAATAGTGCTGCTCCAGCAGAATTCTGCACTGAAATCCATTTCTCAAAAAAGCAAACAGATTTTTTTATATTCAATTTTGAAATCTAATATGGGGCTAGACATATTGTCAATTTCCCAGCTGCCCAAAGTCATGTGACTCCCCAAACGCTTTCTATTTATTATGGCAATGTCCTGAAATTCAGAATTTTTGGAGGCTAATAGAGAATTTTATATACTCTAAACTACATACTCCAATCCCTCTATCACATAACATGACCCTTCTAAGTGATCTTTCTCCCATCTACCTCATTCAATGGACCCACAAAAATAGAGATTGGTTATCATCACCTTTGGTAGCTTTCATCAGTCTGACTTTGGCTGTAGCTTGGGATCCATATTAAAAAAATGGTTGGACACTTCTCCTCCTACCCCAGAAGAAACATTACTGGAACTAACATTATGCACTTATGAAGCTTTCAACAACAGATTTGAGGACTCCAGAGGAACTTTACAATTTTTCCACCAAATGAAAATATATCTTCAGTCCTTATCCCCTAAGGACAGAGAGAAGATTAAATCCATTTCTCAAAACCATTTAGACATTTAGCTTTTTGCTTTATCAAAAATGAGACTTATTTCTTAAAGCTTTTTTTAATTATTTCTTTCATATTGGTTAACCAGTTCCAATTCACAATGCATAAATATACATTCATATTTGTATTTTATAAGTTACTATGTTTAAAATATGCTTGATCGCTTTGTTGTTTATTGTAAAAACTAAGAAATAAATTATATATATATATATATATATATATATATATATATATATATATATATATATATATATATATATATATATATATATATATATATATATATATATATATATATATATATATATATATATATATATATATATATATATATATATAACAAGCAAGGGGAAGTTGTGCTCAACCACTAACTTAAAAACATTAAGAGGGGGTGCAATGAGGTAGTGACCACAATATACATATAGTAGAAACAAGAGATCCTCTGCACTCAACCCATTATCAATATATTTAAGACAGAGACACTTTGTGCATACTGCTACTGAAAAATGCCTTACCCTTTAAACAACACAGGGATTGTTTGTCCATATATTGCAATATATTTAAGCTGGCCAACTACATCAAAGTCATCCCTTATCTGGCCAGTCCTACTCTCCATGTTGTAGCCCCCACCCTTCCCAGCTATAGTCAGGTGATCCCACTGGTGTCTAATAAAAGGGCATCCAAAGTTTGGAGTTTACTTTGAAAGCAGCAAGTAAGTTGCGGGTAAAACTTAGTCCCTTTGTAAAATGTATAATTGAACAGTAGAATTCTTAATGAATCAGATAAAAATTGAGAGTAGGACTGGCCAGATAAGGGATGACTTTGACGTAGTTGGCCAGCTTAAATATATTGCAATATATGGACAAACAATCCCTGTGTTGTTTAAAGGGTAAGGCATTTTTCAGTAGCAGTATGCACAAAGTGTCTCTGTCTTAAATATATTGATAATGGGTTGAGTGCAGAGGATCTCTTGTTTCTACTATATATATATATATATATATATATAGATATATATATATATATATATATATATATATATATATATATATATATATATATATATATATATATATATATGGTACAATCTTCCCTTTGTGAAGCTGGCTGCTGCTTTGACCCTTTCTTTTCACTCCAGGCAAAACAAAAAGTCTGTCTGATTTTCAAATTGCTGAAGTTGCTTCATAGTACATCTTCACATGCTCTGCCACATATAGTTCCCCAATTCCAGATCTGGATTCTGATGGGCGAATGTAGGGACTACAATTTCATCCTTGGAGAAACCACCTTTGGTTTGAACGAAGGACAAAATCTATAGACACCAGGGAGGCATAGTATGAACGACTGAAAATGTCCCAGCTTGGGCATGTTGTCATGCTTAATGGAAAAAATCTGATAGCAGCCTTAAAGAACTGGACTTTGGCTCTACTCGTGACTTTTCTGCTGAGCAGATCTGCCACTCTGTTTAACTGGCCTGGCACGTACATGGCTGTAAGATCCACTAGAATGTCTTCTGCCCACTGGAATATGGGTTGGACTTCCTCCAGAAGCTCCAGACTTCTTGTGCCTCCCTGTCTTCTTATAAAGGCTACTTCAACTCTGTGCTACCCTGGATCCCAATTCTGCTCCCCAGCCTAGACCTGAGGCATCTGTAGACATTATGACCCAGGCGTTTCAGTATAATTTGGTGCCTTTTATCAGGCTGATCTCTTTCCACCAAAGAAGGGATATTGTCACCTGTGGTGACATTCTTATCCGTTGAAACAGAGATTCCCCATCCCATTGTTGCAAGAACAACATTTGGAGAGGCCTCATCCTCCAATGTGCCCACAGGACTAACCCGATTGTGGAAGACATCATCCCCAAGACTTTTAGAAATCTTTGGTCTTCTGACACTCTTCTGATGTCCATGATACACATCCAGTACCCCGGAAGTTTTAGCCAACTGCACAAAATCAATGGACTCCATTTTGAAATATTGGATTCTCAATACCTTGTTGACCCTTCCTAGGTCCAGTATTGGTCTCCATGCTCCTGAGGATTTTTGGACTATGAAGAACAGAGTAAACTCCTGTTCCTCTCTGGTCTGGTGGAATGTGGCCTATCACTTGCTGTTCTTCTAGCTTGGAAAGACAATCCTGTAAAGCAACCCTCTTGGAGACATCTGCTGGTATTGGAGATGTGAGGAATCCTGGAGAAGGAGGACCGGACATGAATTCCAGAGTGTAACCTTGTTTCACAATCCCTAGAACCCATCTGTCATCTATGGAAAGTTTCCAGGCAGCCTGAAAAAATGAAGTCCTCCCCCTAGAGCAGGCCTCTGGGTCGCACCACCTTCACAATTGTTTGCAGGTATTCTCTCTTGCCTTACTCTTTGGAAGGCGAGAGAAACCAGATTGCCCTGTCTTACAACTGTCTCGTCTTTAGGTTTGCCTTCCAGAATGAAAAGTCAGACAGTCATATGGCGTAAATCTAGCTCTGACCAAAGACTTTCCCCTTGATTGTTGCTTTCATGGCTGGCATCTTCCTCTGAGGCAGAAACCCACCTCCTGAGGCCTTGGAGATAAGATCTTCTAGTCTTTTCCCAAATGAAACCTGGCCTTGGAATGGTAGGGAACATAGCACTGACTTGGAGGCCAAATCCACTTCCCAAGCTCTAAGCCATAATGCCCTTTTTGCTGAAATAGGGCCAAGGAGTTGGAAGCCAGCCTTATCTAGTCTACAAAAGAGTTGACCAAAAAAGCTGATCCTAGCTTTAATTCTTTAAGGCCTTCCAAAATTTCAGATGTCTCCTGACCTTCCTGTAGGCTACCTTTAGATTAGCCAACCATACCTCCATGGCCTTGGCTACTGAAATGTTAGCAATCTTTCCCCACACAGTAGGAAAATACAAAGTCTGCATCCAGGCTCTAATCCATTGAATCTTTCATGAACGAATGATCTTCAATGGGTAATATATTTTTTGAGGTACTTGGAACTGGGGCATCAACTATGGCATGGTGCAGAAGTACTTTACTTCTTTATCCTTAAAAGGATATACAGTTAGGCCCATAAATCTTTGGACAGAGAACTTTTATAATTTTGGTTCTGTACATTACCACAATGAATTTTAAATGAAACAACTAAGATGCAGTTGAACTGCAGACTCTCAGCTTTAATTCAGTGGGTTGAACAAAAGGATTGTATAAAAATGTGAGGCACTAAAGCCTTTTTTTTAACAATCACTTTATTTCAGGGACTCAAAAGCAATTGGACAAATCAAAAACTGAAAATAAAATGTTCATTTCTAATGCTTGGTTGAAAACCCTTTGCTGGCAATCACAGTCTGAAGTCTTTAACTCATGGACATCACCAGATTCTGGGTTTCCTTGTTTTTAATGTTCTGCCAGGCCTTTACTGCAGCAGCTTTCAGTTGCTGTTTGCTTGTGGGTCTTTCTGTCCGAAGTTTAGTCTTCAACAAGTGAAATGCAGCTCAATTGGGTTCAGATAAGGTGACTGACTTGGACATTCAAGAATATTCCACTTCTTTGCTTTAATAAACTCCTGGGCTGCTTTGGCTGTATGTTCTGGGTCATTATGAAACACCTCCCAATCAATTTTACTGCACTCGATTTGAGCAGACAGTATGTCTCTGAACACCTCAGAATTCATTTGGCTCCTTCTGTCCTGTCCTATTTTTCACATCATCAATAAACACTAGTGTCCCAGTGCCACTGGCAGCCATGCACGCCCAAGCCATCACACTGCCTCCCCATGTTTTACAGATAATGTGGTATGCTTTGGATCATGAGCTGGTCTACGCCTACTTTTTTCTTGCCATCATTCTGGTAGAGGTTTTTTTTTTTTTTTTTTTTTTTAGCAAAGTCCAATGTAGCCTTTCTATTCTTGATGCTAATGAGTGGCTTGCACCTTGCAGTGCACCCTCTGTATTTACTTTCATGCAGTTTTCTCCTTATGGTAGACTTGGATATCGATACGCCTACCTCCTGGAGTGTTGATCACTTGTTTGACTGTTGTGAAGGGGTTTCTCTTCACCTTCTAAATGATTCTGCGAAAATCCATCACTGTTGTCTTCTTTGGACATCCAGGTATTTTTGCGTTGCTGAGTTCACCAGTGCTTTCTTTCTTTCTTTCTTTCTTTTCTCAGGATGTACTAAACTGTAGATTTTGCCACTCCTAATATTGTAGCAATTTCTGTGTTTGCAGCTTAATGACGGCTTGTTTCACCTGCATGGAAAACTCATTTGACCACAAAATCATCCACATACAAGCAGCACCCCCCCAACTCAAATCAACTGCAGGGCTTTTATCTGATTCATTGATAATGACGTAAAGGAATTGCCCACACCTGCCCATGAAATAGCCTTTGAGTCCAGGGTCCAATTACTTTTGAGCCCCTGAAATGAAGCGATTGTGTTAAAAAAGTCCTCACATTTTTATGCAATCTTTTTGTTCAACTCACTGAATTAAAGTTGAAAGTCTGCAGTGTTTCATTTAAAATCATTGTGGTTATGTACAGAGCCAAAATTAGAAAATAGTGGTCTATGTCCAAAGATTTATGGGGCTAACTAGCTTGTTGCTTCTAGATTGCATCGTACTGCGTTTTTACAGAATATCCCACTCCATCTTAATAAGATTCACAACAATCTGTCCTGATTTGGAACATGGCAAAAAGGATGAGGCAGATGAAGCTTGGTTAACATCCTCCAAGGTTAGAGAAGCCCTTAGTGCCTTGTATCTTGGGATCTAGGTCCAATTCCACCCGAGGACCCCTAGAAGTAGCACTGGACATCTCTTTAGCTACTGCTTCCTTTATCCAGGCCAAGATTCCTGCACTTGGGCCTGCCTCTAAGCCTGAAGCAGCAATTAGGCATGCCTGACAACTTCTTGTCAGGTAACTGAGGTTCCATACATGCCAGCCATGTGATGGCCGAAGCCTGCTGGACATCCTCTGTCTTCCAAGATCTCCTATCTTCACTTTGATGTTCTCATGATGACACTATAAGTCAAAAATAGAAATTGTAATAAAAGTGCTTCAGAAACCTTGTAATTTTTTTTCTTACCTCAACCAGGGGAGGAAGAGTTATTTGGGGTGACAGCTGGGATGAAATCAGGGCAAGAAAAACACCTGCAACAAAATCAGAACCTCCAGGGATTCTGGGTAGGTCCCCTTTAAAAACATCCCTCTACCTCCCAAAAGTTAATATCTAAATTATATCACAACTTATTAGCGAGTGTCCCCCCTCCATTCCACACGGCACAAACTAAATGGCAACTACTTGTACCTGAGCTCACTCAAGAAGACTGGGAGGAAGCCACAGGGTCAATGTATACCAACTTAATATCCGTGAGAGATAAACTGATTCAATACAAAACATTCCATCAAATATATACGACTCCGTTAAAACTCAAGGCCATGGGTAAAAGAAACGATGACAGCTGCCCTAGATGTGGTGAGATGGCTGCGAACTTTCTCCACATGATCTGGGCATGCCCCATGATAATTGCATATTGGTCCCAGGTAATGGCTGTCCTAGCAAATACCCTAGATTTTCCTCGGGTGAACTCACCCCAAGTGTGTCTACTGGGGATAGTGGAACAATTAATACCCATTGCTCATGTAAGAGCAAGGTTTCGAGCCTTGCTATACTATGCTAAGAAATGTGTTATGCATTGGATGGGACCCAACCCACCCACCAGGGACTCCTGGATAAAATTAGTGGACGAGGCCATTCCCTTGATTAAGCTTACGCATGAAACTAGAGGTACAGCACGTACATTTGATAAAATATGGAGCCCCTGGTGGGAGTCGGGCCCGGGTCTGCAATCAAGGAGTAACTGGAATACGGATTAGGATGCCCCTCAGATGATTCATGTAGACTGCATAGTAGGTTGTTATGCAAAGAGAGAACTAGCATGTACCAAGCATGATATAGTACTTGTGATGACACAAAATTGTTTAACACTGTTTAATGTTGTGAATGTTTTATGTGTTTAACTGAATAAAGCATTACCTTTAAAAAAAAAAACATCCCTCTACCTACCTAGCAGAGCACTGCAATGAACGACCCGCACTATGGACGCCACAAGCCCAGCGCAAGGCACATAACTAAATAGGAATTCCTGCTACACCCCGATGACTTGCTAAGCCCAAGCTGGCTACTGGAAGGAAGAGTGAGAGAAGACTCATTGGATCCACGCAAGTACATATATGCCCCTAGAACCCAGAGTCACTGTGATAGATGCCAATGTTTCCACCAAAAACATGGCGGGCACCCTTCAGTAGACACTCCCAGAAGCAAATCCACAGTACTCTGCCACTACATCTAAGCTGCTGCCACCCCGGCTGTTGCCTAAAATCAAGAGATGGGCTGGACAGGGGACAGCCCCAAGCTGCCGGTGAGGTGCCCTTGGTGAGGCAGGCCGGTTAAGGCACAGGGAGGTGCAGCTATCCAGCTCACAAATGTAAGGTAAGTTGCAGAGGTGAAAACCCTAGTCTCTGGGACACTTACCCACAAGCCCCTGCTTCCTCCCCTGAAAAACAAAATAGGAGTGATGAGAAAAAGAACCCAAATGAGACACGTGGGGGGGGTGTAGCACGGCCTCCTAATTTATGAGTAAGGGGGTTGGGTTCTTTATTAAGGAGAGGGAGAGGCTATCCAGGAAAGTGTAGACATGGAGAGGGCCAGGAAAAGTCATTCACCCACTGCACTTTTTCACATCAAAGAGCTGCTAATATACATCACTCCAATGCTTCCCGGATCTCTCAGCACACACTATGCAAAAAAAGGAGAGAATTTGCTCCCATAACTTCAACTCTTAGGGAAGCCAAAATCTCTTATAGATGGCTTTTTCCTGTAAAACTAAGGGTGCTGCACAACACATCATCACACATTGTAAACACACCTCAACAAGGCATGCAATTACTAAAACAGTGGCAACTCAGCCACCACCAAACTCGCCCCAAAAGAGGCCACATAAAATGCCCAAGCTGCAATAAGACTGGGAGACAACCAAAACGACCCCACAAAAAGAAACCTTTGACACCACCTGATGTACAACCTACACAACAGACGGGATACCAGCGACAAACTATACAACACTTGGCCCCTACCAACGACAAACTATACAACACTCGGCCCCTCACAACTGCTATTTTATTCATGACCCCGTGACAGACATCTAAGTTCTAAACCCCCCAACCTTGACAGCAAGGTACAGCAACTGGAAAATGCAACCAACCCTTAGCCCTCAATGTTCCGCAAAGCCCAAGTGGCTAAACGTTATAATACTAATTCTTGTATTGCTGTCAATAAGTTTGATTTCATTAATTATTTTTAATGCAATCTCTTTTCGCTGCCAGACAATTTGGCTGATTTGGTACTTTTATTGCCAGACCATTTTTGAACATTTTGTACTCTTACTTTAAGGGCCTTTCCTGGGGGGGGGGTCTTTTAGTTTACCCAGGAAAACAATATATGGGTTTTTCAGGACAACCTGAGCTTTCAATATATTCTTGAATTTTGGTGCAATTCCACTTCTGTAAAAAAATATAGGCTTAAAAGTGCCTAATAAAATGAAAAAAGCATGTTTCACATAGTACAATTACATATATCAGAAACATTTATTTTATGTATGAGAACACAACCGATTTGGAAAGGTCTTTGTCTCCCAAACACGGCAGTACCAAATATAAATATAAATATCCACAAAATGGCATACTTCTGATTTCAAGACCAAACATTCCAGTAGGTTCACCCCAGAAAACCATATATTTTCAGAAAGTACACATTTGCCTGAATCTAAATTGGGTATGCATGTCTTTCTACTCCAAAGCACCAAGCCGCAAATCTTTCCTAAATTTGGCAATTTTGGGGACATTTCCAAAAATCACCTCAAAACTTCCAACCTGCAGCACCTTATTTTGTACATACTATTCGGTATCAAGATAAATCATCCCAAATATGAAAGCCTGGGGTCCTCTTTACAGTTTGATGCTCAATGTACATAGTATTATCGAAGTACATGGCATGTAAAGACCCCAGAATCTACCTTGTGCATACTTATTTGATGGCTTACATTTACACTAATTTCCGAACATTACCAGTTTTATATGGGTTAAGCGCTACAAAAAGTTATGGTGACCCCTAAAAACCATATATTTTTGGTAAGTACACATTTTGACAAATCTAAAATGGGTAATTATGTCTTTCTACTCCAAACTACCTTACTGCAAAGCTACGGTAAAGGCAGTGGTTTTTATGACATTTCTGAAAATGGTCTAAAAATATTGCAATTGGCCACATTTATTTCACCTAATTTCTTACATACAAGTCTAAAACACCCTAAATATTGACGCCAAGGGTCTACCGAACAGTTTGATGCCCAATGTGCATAGGTATACCAAAGCAGCTGGCATGTGCGGACCCCCCAAAAATTTGTGTATTTGAATTTTCTCCGCTGTCTTTTCGCCTTCTGTGAAGAATGACCCGTGACTGCCAAAAGACCCTCCTAATAGCACAAAGACCCCCCCAAAATCATATTTTTGGAAAATTACACATTCTGACGAATCCAAAATAGGTAATTATGTCTTTCTACGCCAAACTACAATACTGCAAAGCAACACTAAAGGCAGCAGTTTTTATGACATTTCTGAAAATTGTCTAAAAATATTGCAATTGGTCGCATTTATCTCACCTAATTTTAGACATACAATTGTAAAACAACCTAAATATTGACGCCAACAGTTTGATGCCCAATATTCATAGATATACTAAAGCAGCTGGCTTGTGCAGACCCCAAACAAAAATAGTGTATATGAATTTTCTCGGCTGCTGATTTGCCTTCTGTGAACAAAGACCCAGACTGCTTACCGCACAAAAACCCCACAAAACATTTTTGAAAAGTACACATTTTGACGAATTCAAAATTGCTACAAATGTGTTTGTGCTCCAAATGATCAAAGAGCAAATGATGCTAAAAAAAAATGTAAGGAACAACTATGCAAGCATAAAAATCACAAAAATCAAATACAATTAGGCAAATCAATAAAATAACAAAATAACTGATCCGGCAGCGTGATTAGTGGTCAGAATGCTTGATCCAATAGCCACACTGGAAAATCAACAGTTTTTAGGGGAATAACAAAAGGGAAACTGATAAAATTTAAAAAGTAAAAAAGATCCTATAATTGTGTGTTTGTGTATACATGTGTGTACAGCTCTAACAAGTGTATAAGTGTGTATATCTATATGTGACTCTGTAAAATACAAATAAAAGCCAGAAAATGATAAAAATACCTTTAGTTATGTGTGTGCTGTGTATGTGTAATTGTATGTATGTATAATTGCATGTATGTGCGTGTGTAACTGTGTAAATAGAAGGGCACTTACCTTTTTTTGGAGAAGAAGGGATCAGAAGCAGATCTGCAGACTCCAGGATCGCATAGAACAGCAGCAAGTCTGTGGGCGGAGCGTCACATGATGTCGGGTCCAGGTAGAAGCAGCACTGGGGGAGCAGCATACAGCACACAGGAGGAGGTAAGAAGTCGGGTCATGCAACAATCGCATCACAGGACCCGAGTGGCACCAATCTAGGCTCATTGACTAGAGGGTTGAGCAGCCAGGAGAGCCTCTCTGCACTTCGATTTTGGCAGAAGTGCAGAGAGGCAGCTGTTTAAACAAAGAACGTAGCTCCTACGTTCTTGGCACTTACAGACTTTCTTTTTAAAGAAGGTAGGAGCTATGTTCTTGGCGTTTAAAAGGTTAAACGTTAATGGACTAAACAGCCCAAATAAAAGAGCCACACTCCTTCACTGGGTTACACACACACAACAGAAGAAATATGCCTCCAAGAAACACACCTTACATCAGACCACCCATCTAGGTTGAATTCCACAGATTATCCCACTCAAATTTATGTAAACAGACCCACCAAAAAAAAAAAAAGGAGTAGCCGGTATGGATCCATAAATCCATCACCCCTCAAATCTTCAAACATTTAGATCCAGCCAATTGAATTGCAACATCAACCATACACAATAGCATCAGTATACACCCCAACAAAAACAATCCTTCTACAGAACCTTTTTTAAAAAAACTGGACAAGCTAAAGCAATACCATGTTATCATAGGAGGTGATTTCAATAACCCCATGAATCAACAGAATGACACAAAAAGAAGGAACTCCCAAACCTAATCATGAAACCCTTACACACAGCTCCAACCTGCACACCCTATATCAAGGGTGTCCAACCTTTTGGCTTCCCTGGGCCACATTTGAAGAAGAAAAATTTTCTGGGGCCACACATGAAATACACAACACTTTTGATTTATAAAAATAAAGGAAATACACAGAAATTAACTACAATACCAGCTAGATAACCAGATTGAGCTATACACTGGAATATGGGACAAATAGAGCAACCTTCTCAGGGTTGCAAGGTCTAATTTTCAAAACCAACCCTTTAACTAGCCAAGTGGCACTTCAAAGGTAGCCCAAAAATAGTTCAATATTTGCAGTAAATAAAAGTCTAAAAAATAAATGAATGTATGTGAAAATATGACTTAAATTTTCACTGTTTTGCTAATTTTCCAACAAAGCAAAATGGTAAGTACAGACTTGACCATCACCAGGGGCGTAACTAAAAGAGGCCCGATTTGTAACAGGCGTATTTTCATAAAAAATTATTTATTTCACTGCACATAGTGCCATGTTTGGGCTACTTTTGAAGTTGAATAAACAATTTATTTATAATTCATTTTCAGTTACAAAATTAATTCTCTATTTTTGATACTATGAACTGTGCATTTAATTAAGAAGTGATTATACATTACAATGCACTTATAAGCTATTAAGTACATTTACCTCATAATTAATTATCTTAAAAAACAAATCAATTGATTATTGGGAATCACAGGGGGCTTAGTTTAGTAAAATTAATAATTCCAGAAAATTATGGAATAGGTATATGGCCCTATTCCATAGGTATACCGACCTATGGAATAGGTATATGGCACTAAGCCAGACTAAAACAGTAAAAAAATTCTGTACCTGTAAAAATACTGTGCAGGTGTATTGTGCTGAACCAGGGGAGCTGAGGTAATAATAATTGGTTGCTGTGGAGTGCAAGAGTACCAGACTTGCCAGTAAGCTGCAGGCTGAAGCTAGCCTTTCATTAGGCAGGAGAAGAGCCACGTTCCCAGCAAAGCCAGGAAATTGGCGCCAAAAACTAGCTGCTAGCTAGCAGCAGCTAGCAGCTGTTGGGGAGACTGGTGCGTAAAACACAGGCGGTGACGTCATACGCAGAGCGCCGGCGCTGATGTCACACGCACCGCGCGCTCAGTAGAGAGGCTGCAGCCAGTCCAGCAAAGCTGTGGGGAGAGGAGGCGTGCCTTTGCTCTGACGCGCAACATGGCAAACAGATTGCTTCCTGCTGGGCCGCACAGATCTCCATTCCGGGCTGGACACCCGTGCCCTATAAGATACATGGAGAGAAACACACCCAATGAAAGGATTTTACCTACTACTCTCACCCGCACACAAAATAGGCTGGTATTCCATTGACAAAGCACTACTATTACAACTGTCATGCAAATATAGGATTGAGAACTTGGACAGATGAAGCACCAGTGGCAGATACCATTGTCCTTACCAAGCATACACCATCCACCACATATTGGAGGCTCAACAAATCACTACTTTGTAATAAAGTAATACAGCTATGCACCAAAGCAATATAGCTATGCACCAAAGCACTACAAGACTATTTTGAGCTAAACTCCAATGGCGCTGTCTCCACAGCCACTATGTGGTGTGCACACAAACCTGTCATTCAAGGCCACTTTATCAAATGTGCATCATGAGCAGCAAGGGAGCGAGCAACCTGGACTAGGGGTAGGCAAAGGTAATAACTAATGGAACATTTACAAAAACAACAAAATAAAAACACATCCAAATAATAAAACAGCCAAATTAATCAGGGAAACTGATCCATGAAATTGATCTAATAAAATTCCTGGTCATCCCCACAGCAGCATAATAAACATACGGGTTATGTTCCCTCACTGGCAGTCAGAAGAAAATATCCACCAAACATGGAATAAATCATCCCCTTCTCCCTTATTTTGTTCAAAGCTGAAATACAAACAAATACATTGGGTATGGGTAATACCATAGCGATAATCCATCAGGGCAGGGAAAAGAACAGACAATAATGCTAAAACACTAATAAAAAATTCCCAGAAGAGCCACTATATCATCGATACTTAAACCAGACAAACCTCCAAAACAATGTACAAATCTTCGCCCTCTCTCATTATTGGATTGTGATATTAAGCTATACGCAAAAATATTGTCAAATAGGCTAAAAGAAATACTACCCAACAATATTCATCAAGACCAATCAGACTTTAATAAAAGACAAGGCACAGACAACACATGAAAAATTATATCCCTACCGGAAAAAGTAATAAATCAAAAGACCCCAATTATATTGCTACAACTTTCAAGGAAGTATGCTGCATGCCATATTAGCACTATATACAAAGCCCTCCACTAAATCACTAATATGGGATTCCGATCAGAAACTTTCAATACTACCAACAGGACAAGGCACGGATGCCCACTGCACCCCCTAATCTTCAATTTGCTTCTGAAACCCCTAGACACAACAAGATCAGGAATAAAAATTGGCCCTGCTAAATATAAACCAACTCTTCATAGACTATATCATATTGTCTCTAGCAAATCCAATTCATTCACTTGAGGAAACATTCAAGAACCTAACTACATACAACCAAATCTCATATTACAAGCTCAACAGAACCCAAGCATTACAAGCCCACTACAAAGAAAAAAAAAACTACCTTTCAGTGATAGGAACACACCATATCATAGCTGGGAATCAAGCTGGGTAACTCCATAGCAAGCCAATAGAACTTACCTCCAAGTCAAAAACAATGGATACAAATAGAACAGTAACAAATATGCCCATAAACATTACAACAACTTTTGTGGTCCTCCCTGTATGCCCTCCCTTCAATGCTACTAAACAAGTTATCCCACACCTCTACCACAGTTATTCAGATATGGAACCAAACTAGAATCAAAAAATAAATCCACACCTTTCAAGAGGAGCAATTATCTATAAAAATACTAGAAGCAATGATACCGAATCCCAAAATCAGAAACTGGGAAACACTTGGCATAAGAACAATGTCACTATGGTTCACAACCACTGGATTAAAAACCTATGAGAATTTACAAATCCAATATAATTTACCCAAACTCTATTATACAAGTACTTTCAAATATGGCAACTAATAACCCAGCAACAGAAAGGACCTTTAAAACAAGAAACTGAATTTGAAAAACTATGCTTCCAAGGACTATCGAAATTCTACAGAATACTTTCAATCAATCCAAGCAAAGATAAATCAATGAACATCCAAAAATGGGAGCAAGATCTTAACCAAACATTCACAATGCCGCGGTTGATACTAGCAGCCAACCTATCAAATACTCCAAGTGCATTAAAGGAAAACTATAGCCCCAAAATGAATACTTAAGCAACAGATAGTTTATATCAAATTGAATGACATATTAAAGAATCTTATCAAACTGGAATATATATTTACATAAATATTACCCTTTTACATCTCTTGCCTTGAACCACCATTTCGTGACTATCTGTGCTGCCTCAGAGATCACCTGACCAGAAATACAACACTAACTGTAACAGGAAGAAGTGAGGAAGCAAAAGGCAGAACTCTGTCTGTTAATTGGCTCATGTGACCTTACATGTGGTTTGTATGTGTGCACAGTGAATCTTACGATCTCAGGGGGCGGCCCTTATTTTTTAAAATGGCAATTTTCTATTTATATTTACCCAATGGCACATACTACTAAAAAAGTATATAATTATGATAATGGTTCATTTACATAAAGCAGGGTTTTACACATGAGCTGTTTTACTCAGTATCTTTTAATAGAGACCTACATTGTTTGGGGGGTATAGTTTTCCTTTAAATGCACACAGAATGCCAGAGAAAATCCTATACAGATACAATACACCCTCATAACTACAGCACATATTACCGTCAACTCCCAAAACATGCTGGAGATTCGATAAAACAGAGGGAACGATGTTAGACATTGGGTGGTCCTGCCCTACTCTGGCACTATTCTGGAAGGTGCTCTCACAAATGTTCACCCAAACATCATATCAACTGCACTAACACCAGCAATGGCATTACTAAATCACAAGCTACATATCTTCCCACCCAATCTCAGAATCTTAACATTCCACATCCTCACTGCAGCCAGACTATAAATACCCAGATTATGGAAATCGAAAGACATGTCAAGAAAGGAAGATCTAATTCAACTAAAAAAAATCCTACATTTTGTTCAAAAAACTTCTGGCCAGAAGTAGGACATCTATAGTACAAACTCAAACCCTCCTCCAGAAATGGCAAGAATAGAGAACCAAACACTCCAACTAGCAATGGAAACAAAGGAGAAAGAAAAACATGTGGCCAAAGGTAGCAAGTAGCAGCAAGAAGCACCAAATTACCACAAGGACAATCCCACCCCCCTCCCTCATCACTTTACTTACCTATCCTACCACTTTTCTTCACCCTATTCTCTCGTTTCCATCTTCAGGATTGACTGTTGCATTTGAGGAAATTCTTACTGGCAAAATGCAAAATCAATAAAAATTCAAGTTTAAAGAAACCCCCAAAAAACATATGAAATGCGTGACATTACCTTTATTAACAGCAGTTAGATATTCTGTAACCAAGGCTCCATTACCCACAATAGTCTGCGTAGTCGGCACCAGCAGTGCAGAGAACAACAAGTACCACATGCAGTTTCTTGGCAGGGGAATCACTACCTGCTCCTTGTCATTTTGTGCGAATGCCCTGGGGAAAAAGCCAAAGCGAGTGTTTGTACCGGTTTCATTATTGCTCTCCCTGAGCACAACTCCATTACGATCAATCAGCCTTGCTCATTAATTTGGTTAACTCACCATTAAATGGCTATTTTCCACTTGGTGATCCAACCCATCAGTCTTGCTCTTGACCCTGTAGAGGGACAGGATTAAAGGTTGTATTAGCCTGCTGAGTTCATAGAAGCTCTCTGGTTGAGTATAACAAGGTCAGTCCTACCTTATTTTATAGCTGTTGCTCAGTAAAGCTAAGCAGCATTCTACCATTTAAAATGAATTACAAGTACAATCTGGCACCTGGGCGCCCCACATATATCTCATTTTAACTTTGAGAATATAATTACTGCTATGTCATACAACATGCAAGTAGCCTTGTCCTACACATATGCTGAATCACAGTCACATACAACGCAGCACGTGTGCACGTTACAGGTTCCCAGGGGAGTTTTGATTGGTTGCTATGGGTTACTAGGCCTAGAACCACTTTTGTGCCTTTTACTAGAAAACCCCAATAAACTAATCCACACCCACAAAAATCTTTTTTTATTCACACACTCAGACCCCCCTCTCCCCATAAACAAAACCAGTGTCTGACTGGCCCACCAGGATACCAGGAAAAGTCCCGGTGGGCCCAGGTGTCAGTGGGCCCTCCTACTGCTAAACATTTGGCCTATTTCATGGCCATTCCCTATTTCTATGAGGACAAAGAGGCTAAATAGATGGAACAGTATAGAAGGAGAAAGAAAAGACCCTAGGAGAATAGAGGTTGAGTGAGTAGAGGAATAAAAATAGTACTAAGAGTGGGCCCCTGATCTAAGATTAATTGGTGGGCCCCTGGTCAAAGGTACAAAACATTCCCATAATTCTACTATAGGTAGTAAGAGATAATATAAGCAACTAGTCTGGAAGTCTCAGCCTGCTTACACTACAGCTCCCAGCATCCCTTCCCCTGAAGGCCAGTATAGCTGTTGTATGTTCTGCTACTCCCCCACACAAAGAAACATGGGGCTCCTAGTGCTTGTTGTTTGGATAGCCCCATTCCAATTAAAGCTGTTTAAGGAGTTTATGAAATAAAGAGACAGATAAAAACAAAATTTGGGGCTTAGATTACTAAAGCAGAAATACAAACAAGCAAATTGAACAAATACTGTGCTGTGTATATAAGCATATCATAAGTAGTCCCTGCCATGTTTTGTTGAGATTCTAACTCATATCCATACGCTGATCTCTGTAGTCACCCAACCACATACAACAAGCCAAGCCCTCTGCTACATGTGCAACTTGTCAGTGTCTACTTGTAACACAACAAATATTATAAATATAATTACAGGTCATTCCACTCAAGTATTATAAGGGTAAATGTGCCCCCAACTGTAAACTATAAGGATATTAGAAGTAGCTGAGGAGTTCTATGATCATATAAAAGCGCAAGGCTGCAGGCTGAGTTTTACAGGGAACTTGTGTATTATAAGGGATAATGTACCCCTACTAGGGATGCCACCTGGCCAGTATTTTACTGGCATGGCTGGTAAAAAATTATGCTTGATGCCAATGTTATTAATAGGAAAAAACAGCAAGAATACAGGAAGGCTGTTTTTTTTTTTTTTACAGAAAAAATGGCTACCCTAACCCCTACTGTAAAGATTTATACAGGGAACTCTTGAGTATCACTCATGTAGTAGCAGCTTATTCTACCCCTTTAAAAATCTATTTTAGGTGCAGGCTGCTATTTTAGTATATTTTAAAGCAGATCTTGGCCCCAGAGTTCTTTGCATGACAGAACTGTTTGCTTATAACCCACTGTCTAACACTGAAAATAATAAAAATCCATCCCACTATATGGAACCAGCTCATTAGCACTCTTGCTGGACTGTTATACCAGCCTGATCTTCCAGGAGGCACCGGCATTTATTGTGCAGGGGGGGGGGGATTGGTGGCATGGTTGAGTATATATGTAACAAACATTCAGTTGTAGCTTTACTAAACCTCCCAATTAAAATTTTGCTATCAGGTCGTGGGAAGTTGTAATTAAGCACCTGGAGAGGCTTCCCTTGCTTGTGACTCATAAAATCATAGAGAAACAAAGAAAAGCCAGAACCTTACCTGACCCAGTTGGTCCCTGCTGAAAACCCAGACATGAGACTGCAGTCTGCAGATCTGCTCTTAATTGGGAACTGCCCACAGCTGAGAGCTCTCCATGAACTGTGGGGGAATGGAATAATGGTCCCATCAGTGGATTGGCAGTTATGAGTTGGACCTAGTCCAAATTTACTTACATTAATAGGGGCAGATAATGGGCTATTGTTGGAGGGGAAGCTACTGAATTATTGTGAATATCTCAAAGGGCTGCTGATCTGCTCTTAATTGGGAATCCATACTTCCCATCATTTCGGAAATAAAAAGAGGAACAAAAAAGTTGGCGCGCATCGCCCGCCACATTTTTTGACCATGCCCATTTTGTTGCCACACCCCCTGGTCATTTTACAAAATTTCGCAGGTTATAAAAGCTTGAACATATTTGTGCTTTTTTCAGTTATTTACAGTTTTGCTAATGAAGGTGAATTGCCCTTTAAGCTGTGAGTCTAAAGCTGGCAATAGATGTTGAGATTTTTAAAAGATCCAATCCTCATCGTGAGACCACGAGTTTCTCGGAACGATCGTACGGATTGACCATCAACTAAAAAGACCAATTTGCCAGGAAAACAAAGGGGAGCTGCCTGCTTGGCCCTGCAAACATAGATAGATTGCACTGGGACCAACAAAGGTTTTTTGACCTGGTCGATCAATTTTCTGACAGATGTCGGCCGAAAAATCGTAAGATGTACGATCGTTCGAATCCCACTAACCACACGATAATTTCGAAGGATTGGTCGGACTTCGCTAAAATCGGTCGTTTGGCAAGAAGAATTGTCGCGTCTATGTGGAGCTTAACTTTTCCCACTTTATCTTATATTGTTACAATTACTTATTTGCTTATCTAGATACATTTGAATTGTTATACATATATCTTCTCTTCTGTTGTGGCTGTTCTAGGCTCTCTGACAAAAGCCAATTAAATTAGAAACTCTTTCTCGCTTTCAGCACAGAGAAAAACTGGACTTTCCAGTACAAATGAGGGACTGCAGGTTGAGCTGTCAAAAGAGGGACTTGTCCCTCTAAAAACTGGACGGTTGGGAGGTATGGGAAACTGCTCACAGCTGAGAGGGGATTGGCTAGATTTGCCCAATCTTTATTTGGGAAGGACACACCTACCAATGGGTAAAAACAGACACACGCTGCCATTTCGGGAAATTAGTCGCCCAGCGACAAATCGCTTCTTCGGGTGCCTAATCTCCCCGAACTGCCTTCCCGCCGACTACAATGTAAATCACGGCGGGATGGCACTCTGAATACTTTGTTTTTCGAAGTCAATCAAAGTTGCCTCACTAGGAAACTTTGGGCAACTTCAGAAAGCCGAAGCGATCAGAGTGCTTTCCCGCAGGCGATTTACATTCTAGCCGGCGGGAAGGCAGTTCGGGGAGATTAGGCACTCGAAGAAGCGATTTTTTGCTGGGAGACTAATCTCCCAAAATAGCAGTGTGTGTCTCTGCCCTAAAAGGGAAAGGGATATATAAAAATAAATATAGAACTAGAGGGTTGCAGGAAGGACATCACAGCCTTCCTGCAATAGCATGTATTCCAATGCAGGTCAGGACTGAAATTCAAAATAGGCCATGGCAGGGTTGGACTGGGCTGGAAAAAACCCAGGGGGCGCCGCCAGTCCGGACCCACTTCCTTTGCCACCGCTGCGGACCTCCCTACCTGGCCCCCGATTTGGCCGCATGAAGGAAAAGGTAAATGCAGGGGGGCGGAGGGAGGTTGTGGCTCAGGAAGGGGGGGGTTGAGGAGGCTTTGCAGCTGCAGTGGGGGCCCAGGGCATTTCAAGTACACAGACACAAACAGCCCTCCACAGGCCCAATAAATAGTGACTGTGTATGGGATATTACAGCAGCAGAATCTACATATTGTCAGTCCAGGCCTCAAGGTTGAACTGGATTCCCAGGACACTGGGAGAAATCCATGTCAGCTCTGGACATAGTGGGACCCAGTGCACCTGGCTGCTGCCCCCCAGGATCTTAAAGGTGGGGGAAGTGGGCCTAGGGATTCCCATTCCAAACCTTAATGCCACACAGCTTTGAAGCACTGGTCAACTGAATCAAAATGAATAAGTTGGTTTACAATCGGAACAGAATGAAAGGAAACCAAAATATTCAGATGAATCAGTGTGATTAAAGCCAACTGCACATAGAACAGTGAAACCAAAATCTTGATTGGTTGCCATGGGATAATGACAAGATGCAAATTTCCCGGAGTTGGTAAATGAGCCCCAATGTGTTATAACCTTTATTTGAATTATACGGCCTGTCTTAAGGTGGCCATAGAGTATATGGTTTTTAAAAGATATTTGTTATTGTAGGACCTGAAATTATATAGTTTAAATGTATGATATGTCCATCAACAAAAAAAGATTATTTCAAGCGATATTGTCTAGTTGAAGCTAGGAAATGGTGGGTAGCTGCCTGCTTGGCCCTGCAAACAATTGGACAATGGATTTTTAGATTTTACTAAAAACGACTAATATTTTCTAACCTGACCAATCTATTTTCTGAGCAATGACAGATGAAAATCATTAGATGCACGATCATTTGATGTCCGGTAACCTCAATAATTTGACATTTGTCGGATCTCACGAAAACTGGTCCAAAATTCTTAATGTCTATGGCCACCTTTAGACCTTCTGTACCTGTATAAAGATCATATTAAAATGGTGCAGCAGGCCAAGACTGAACATGTCCATCAATTTTAGTTATTGTGGCCCAGACATTCTTTTAGATAATATACAGGGTAGGTTATGTATGCATTATGCAGAAATTAGTCTGGCACACATCACTATTGCACTTGCATGTAAACTAGCAGATGTGTTTAAATTTAAGTCCTTAAAAACAAATTGGAGACAATTGTGCTGAAAAGGTCAAAGTTCAAATGGTGTCTGTATGGTAATACAAATACTGGTACAGCTCCCTTATCCAGAAAACTTCTGGTCCCAATTCATATACCTGTAATAAAATGTTTAAAAATATACAGTGAGTAACTTTAGACATTGGGCACAATTACTGTCAGGGGTTCTGTTGGATTGGGAAGAAGGGGGTGGTGGTGGGTGGGTTTGGGATGTTGGCTCAGTGGGAGGAGAGGGCTGCAGCCTATTTTCAGACCCAGGGGCAGACAAGGCACTGAGCCAAGTAGTATCTCCTTGGCCTTGTTTTGCATTAGGGTTTTCTACATCAGCAAAGCTACTCGCTCAATGGCAAGGCATGGCAACAAGAAACTAGGAGATTTCTGCTTGAAATCAGAGAGCCTATTTCATTAAGATATTTCATTGGCCAAAGTTTAAACCCTTCCCATCTGACCCTGTGACACTGCTCTGTCAGTCACTGCTTGATATACAACTTAAGCCTCTACAAAAGTTTATGCATAAGTTACATAAATTGCATATGTTTAGGGGCCCAATGATGCTGTGGCGCCCAATATATTCAAATTAATTGAAAGGTGAACTGCCCCTTTAAAAGGGTTGTTCACCTTCCAAACACTTTTTTCACCAGAAAAAGACATTTTCTTCAACTATTTCCAATCTTTATTTTTTACAATTTCTTCCCACAATTGAAACTTAAAAGTTTAATGTTCCTGTCTCTGGTGTTTGGTTCTGGCAGCTCAGGGATCCAGTCTAAACTGTTACATTTTTTGCTCCATTAGTTGATACATTTCTCAGCTGCATGTGTAATATTGGCAAATATTGTATCAATCCTAACAGCTGCCTTAAGGAAACTCATGGATTCCGTTCAGCAGGTACAAAAATAAGAAATGTATCAAGTAATGTATCAATTTAGAACAGTTTATGAGATTGTGGCTGGTTCTCTTCAATATGGCGCTATCCTTCAGAAAGTTAAATGTTAATATTTAGTTCAATAAAGATCATATGGAAAAGATTTCCTTTAATGCCCTCCCAGTTTTATCCTTTGAAATAATTTTCGGGTACCCCAGGCTAGTTCAGAATAATCCTAGGATCAATTGGGTCACAAGTGTTTATGGTTCTCATCCTATTTTACCTGTAGAGAGTTGCTCTACCAATCAAATCAATTGGATTCTTTCTAGGCAGTATCAAGAATTGAGTGGTGGTTTTGATAACAGTAGCAAAAACGGTCACTTATGACTGCCCTATCGAGATACTACCTGGGGCAAGATTTACGTATAAAAAGAATTTGTAATTTATCTGAGCCAGAGCTTAAGAAGCTCAAAAAATACCTAAAAGAGAATTTAGAAAAAGGTTTCAGCTGCCCTTCTTCCCCTGCTGGGCCTCTTCAGCTATTCAAAAGACCATATTTTTTGCAAATTATGGATTTTAACCATAATTTATTATTTTTATCATTCGAGAAAAAAAAGTTTTTAAAATGTGGATTTGGATAAAATGGAGTCTATGAGAGATGCTTTTCCCATACTTCGAAGCTTTCTACGTAACAGGTACGTAACAGGTTTCCAAATACTGGATCCCATACCTAATAAAACAGTAATAAAAACCTAATAAAAACAGTAGCCTGTACTCGATCCAAACTAAGATATAATTAATCCTTATTGGAAGCAGAATCAGCCTATTGGTTTTATTTAATGTTTACATTTTCCAGTAGACTTACAAATTACAGATCCATTATCCAGAAAACTCCAGGTCCTGAGCATTGTGAATAACAGGTCCTATACCTGTACTAAATTGGGTCAAAAGTTCATTGGGCCTTTACAAATTCTGAATAAAATAAAATCCTGCTGCATACCATCTGGAATTACCTTGTACAGTGAAAATGTATCCATGATTTTATGTCTCTCTTTCAAACTAGATTTCATGCATCAGTTGCAACTCCTCGGTCATAGTTGATGGCAAAGACAAATTTGTTGTTGCTGAGATCCTTGACTCTTGTTTTCATAGAGGCCATCTTCAATAGCTGGCTCATTGGGAAAGATATGGCCCGGAAGAAAGATCCTCGGAGCCTATCTGAAATATTCATAGTGACAAATTAACACCTGAATTCTATCCAAAACTCAAAAACCTGTACCAAATATTGACATTTTGGGCCTTACTGGGGCCTTTGTCAAGATAATGCAATCCAAATAGCAAAAGTGAATAAATAGACTCACCCAAATGAAAGCTTTCCCCAGTAATCATGTTTCTGCATGTTACACTACCTGCGAATTTGTAACATCCAAGTTTTAACTGAAATGGTTTCTTAACATAGCAATTACAGTAATCAGTGGGCATTAGTTTATCTATTAGGTTCTTCCCCCCTTTTATAACCAAAAAGTGGTTCTCTTTTCAACTATTAGGTAGATTTTTGTCGCTGGCCAATATTTATAACATGTAGGAAGAGCCTGTAGTATATTCTGATATTACAAATATTTCTGTTTATTTGCCTCCCCTTCTACAGTATCTCAGGCTTTATTTAGCTTGTTGAGAGTAGTTTATTAAGTCATATTAAGACATATGCCAACATATTTCAACAGTTTACAAATAAATTCAACTGGGAGACCATTATAGCAAGTGAACTTACGCAATATAGAATGTACTTCTACACCATGATCATGGGGAATAATCGCGTACAAGCTATTAACATCAAGTGTAGCCAAAATTACACTGAAAGAAATATCGAAAAAATATGGGTTGTCTGTCAAATAAAAAGACAATGCTTGTACAGATTCCTGTAAATAATGCTATCTCTCTCTCTCTCTCTATATATCTCTCTATCTATCTATATCTCTATCTATCTATATATAAAAATAGGCAATGCTTGTATTAACAATTACATCATCAGAGCTGGCTATAGATCTCACACATTGTTTTACCCAGCCAAAGTGACATCTGAATAAGATGTAATTAAATATGGAAGTCATCATTTTGCCATGGGATCAGTTGCCAGTTATGTCAATACAGGACAAAACAGTTATGTCCATCTCTGTTTTTAAACTGCTACAAACATCTAATGTCTATTTCAGGTCTCTCAACCCCTAAACTCCTGTATTTTATGTGCTGAGCACAATGTCTCTATCAGAAAAATGTTCCCTTCTCTGTCCTTAGCATCAGCCCATCTCTTCTCTCCAGGTACATTGGTCAGAGGCAAACAAATAAAGCCTGCACCCCTAGTGTCTCCATGGCAACTGGCAGAGAGGTTGCATTGCATTATATTCGTCGTCAGAGGAGAGAAAGGATCTATTATGGAGCGGAAATGTAGTAACCAGGAGTCTGCTCCCACTCTCAGACTTAACACTGCATCCAACACTTGTTCTTTTCTCTTCATTTTCCTCATCTCAATAGCCTACACCTCTTCTAATAAGTCCTGCTATTTCTCTCTCTCCCTATGATTTCTATCGGTTCAGCTATCCCTTACTATAACTCATCCTATTGCTCCATGAATTTCTTTATATAACATGTCTAATTACTCTCCTTCTAACCCTTTCCTAGAACTCATATGCATCCATGCAAGCCTCTCTAACTCTGTACTCTAATATTTCATAAGCTCTATATTACTCCTGCTTTTGTTCTAAATCAGAGCTGTCCAACTTCTGTGGTACTGAGGGACATCATTTTGCTGGCCTACATGGTAGAGTGTCGATAAGCCTGTATTGACCACTCCCTGTTTTTAAACCACACCCATGTTACCACTAGAACTTAAGACCATGTCCACATTAATGGTGGTAGCACACCAAAAAACAAATGGTTAGTGCCCACTGCAGGGATATCACTCATATGTGAAAAAATGATTAAGACATACCCTTAAATCCATATGCCCAATCCTCACTTGTGGATAACATCAGCAACCCTTAGCACATGATGAAACACCTTGGGAACCCATAAAAAGTATTTCCAAATGCTAACAAACCCCCACCAGGATCACCTCCGACAGGCAGAGTATGTCACACACAGGCAGCATAGAGCAGGAAGAATACAACACACACAGAGCATAGGGGCAGACCGTATGTCACACAAAAGGAGCATAGGGCTGGCAGAAAAAAAGTTTCCGCCTAAATATTTGGAAGGGGTTTTTTTACAATGAGAGCTGTGAAGATGTGGAATTCTCTCCCTGAATTAGTTGTACAGGCTGATACATTAGATAGCTTTAAGAAGGGGTTGGATGGCTTTTTAGCAAGTGAGGGAATACAGGGTTATGGGAGATAGCTCATAGTACAAGTTGATCCAGGGACTGGTCCGATTGCCATTTTGGAGTCAGGAAGGCTTCAGATTTTTTTTGCCTTCCTCTGGATCAACTGGCAGTTGGGCAGGTTAAAAAAAAGTCAAAAGGTTGAACTTGATGGCCGTGTGTCTATTTTCAACCTTACTTACTATGTTACTATGTAGTATGGCATACACAGGGAGCATCGGGCAGGCAGAGTGGAGGCTGATGAAGGGTTTATACAGCCCAACAGATTCGGCAGATTGTGTGAAGAATATGGGCGTGAACTCTGGATTGGCAATTCTAAATGGGGCTGATCTCTCTAACAGCCGGGAGACCAGTTTCTATAGTAGTGGTGAGGAGGAGAGCAGAGTCAGGCCTAAGCAGATTGTGATTGTAGGCGATTCAATTATTAGGAAAGTGGATAGGGTAATCTGTCGTCTGGATCGCTAGAACCCAACAGTGTCGTCTTCCTGGTGCCAGGGTTCAAACATTTTTTATTTTGCACAGCCTATTTACCCAGTTTTTATTTTCACACTCAACTGTTCCTTTAAAGACTGAGTTGAGGGATCTAGTGTAATGCTGGTGAACCAGGAACCCAAGTAGACTGCTAGGAAGCACCTGCCAGTGAACAAGGTCACCCCTGATGACCTTGGTCTTCACCGACTCCATTTTGGTGCCCTGGGCTTTCTGCTGCAGAATCGACAATAAACCTGAACACGTAAAGGATACTCGAAGTACAGACAAGGAGAAGGTGGAATCAGCGTCAATGGCCAGGCAAGGGTGGGGACAGGCAGCACGGATCAGAATCGAAGGCCAGAAAGTCAGAATATCAAACAGACAAGATTTAGATTTAGGAGTCAAAACCAGATAATCGTAAATAAAGCTTTAGCAGGAACTGAACTAACAGAAGCCAGCTTGGGCAAGGAGGGAACAAGGAAGAAGCTATTTAAATGCAAAAGGACCAATGGGAGAAGAGAACTCAAAATAGACAGGGAGGGGAACCAATAGCAGAAAGGATCTGAATGAATCAGCGTCTAATTAAATGCAGGCGCCAATACTAGTTAGCAGAATGTGCCAGGCACGCATGCGCTGAATCATAACGAGCCGAGCACATATTTGCAAATTGTGCATGCACCAGAATTAGACACACAGAGTGCCTATTGACAGCGGATGTGCTTCAACCCGTGTCTAAAGGTAAGTGTGGAGGAGCGACCGGGTTACAGTACCCCCCCCCTTCAGGAGGGCTTGTCTGGAAACCTCCCATAAAATTGCTTGAGTAGGTGTTGAGCATGAATATCCCTGGCATCAACACAAGACCTCTCCTTAGGGCCAAAGCACTACCAATGAACAAGGTACTGCATCTTACCCCTCAACCTGCGAGAGTCGATCATGTCCTGTGCCTCAAAATCTTGATGGCCATCCAGAAGCACAGGTGGAGGAGGAACAAGGTTCTGCCCAAGGAAGGAGTTCTGACTAATTGTCCTGATTAGAAGAAATAAAGCAACGTAAAATCTGTTCAGAGACTGATTGGTTCTCTTTGTGAGTCCATTGCTTTGTGGATCATACACAGAGGAAAAATTAAGTTGGATTGCTAAAAGTTTAGCAAAAGCTCACCAAAATTTGGACACAAGCTGAACACCATGGTCCGACAACAGAAGCGGGTACACTGTGTAGCCAAAAATTTTATAATAAAGATTTTGGCTAAAACAAATGTAGAGGGTAACTTTTAATGGAACAAAATGAGCCATCTTTTAAAACCAGTCTACTTCACGAGAATGCTTGTCATATCTGAAGACTTGGGTAGATCCACAATAAAATCCATGGTGATATCGGCAGTAGGAACCTTCTGCTGGGCACAAATACTGCAGTAGGAAACAAACTGGTTAATTTCGTGTTTCAGAGTTTGCCAACGATAGTATCTTAAAACAATACCAGGATGTCCGGCTAACTTGGAAGAATAGGCCCATTGTAAAACCTGGGACACAGTAGAATCTGAAACAAAAGTCTTTCCGGGAGGACAAACATGTGGAGTGGCAGAGACAGGGGCAAAAATTAAATCAGATGAAATAATAGTAGGCAGATAATCCATTCGCTCTTTAGCAGAAAACGATCTTGATAGGGCATCAGCTTTAGTGTTCTTGGATCCAGTTCTATAGGAATAAAATTAAACCTTGAAAAGAAGAGAGCCCACCGGGTCTGACAGGATTAAGCCATTAAGCCATGCAAAGGCAGAAGATATGTATTCAAGATTCTTATGGTCTGTGAGAATGGTAAACAGCTCAAAAGACCCCTCCAAGTGGTGATGCCACTCTTCCAAAGCTAACTTGACTGCTAAAAGTTCTGTCACCAACGTCATAATTCCTCAGTGAATGAAAATATTTTGTGAGAAAAAAGCACAAGGGTGAAGTGATTCTTGAAAACTATTACATTGAGATACAACTGCTCCAATGCCCACATCCAAAGCAACAACTTCAAGGATAAAAGGTTGGAAAGGATCAGGATAAATGTGGATAGAAGCAGAGCTAAAGGCCTGCTTCAGTTTTTCGAAGGCCAGCTGGGCTTCAGAAGACCAAAACACCTTGGGAGCAATCAGAAATTCTTGATAAACCTACGATAAAAATTGGAAAACCCCAGGAAAAGTTGAATGGCTTTCAAATTAGATGGAGGCCAGTCCAAGATAGCAGAAACTTTAGCTGGATCCATCAAAAAACCTTAAGCAGAGATAATGTACCCCAAATAAGTTTTAGACTCACTTCTCAATCTTGGCAAACAGATGATTCTTTAGAAAACGAAGAACTTGTTGGACATGCAAAATAGGAATATTCTCAGAAGGGGAAAAGATTTAAATATCATCGAAGTAGATGACCACAAAGGAATGGAGTAGGTATTGAAAACATCATTGATAAAGTTGAAATACCGCTGGGGCATTGCAGAGGCCAAACGGCATTACCAAGTCTCGTAGTGGCCATCACTAGTATTGAATGCCGTCTTTCACTCATCACCCTGTCTAACGCGAATAAGGTTATATGCTCCACGTAAATCAAGCTTAGAAGTTCAGCGTCAAAGTCCCTGTAAAATGCTGGCAATGATTCAAGAATAGTTGACAAGGAGGAAATGGTACATACATGACTATGATCAAAAGAAAAGTTTGAGAAATTGTAAGGATTTCATGCAGTGATGACTGGATTATGGACTTGCAGCCAAGGCAACCCCAATATGACAGGAGTGGCAGGGCATGAAATGACCAAGAAGGAGATCTTCTCAGAATGCTGAACACCGATCTGTAGAAATAGAGAGGGAGTGGTGGAGGTAATAAGACCTGGAGCAATGGTTCTCCCATCCACAGCCTGGGCAGTGAGAGGGAACTGTAATGGAAACAAAGGCAAACCAGAAACCTTCGCAAGTGTCTGATCAATAAAGTTCCCTGCTGCTCCAGAATCCACAAAAGCTTGGCAAGAAACACACTTAGCTTGATATGTAAGAGTAACTGGAGTAATTCTCAACTTGGGGAGAGGCCCAGGAGAGACTACCCTCTCAATCCTAGGCATTGGAGTCTCCCTGTGGTCGAGAATTAAGCTGGTTAGGACAAGCCCAGACGAAAGGTCTCTCAATACCGCAATATATGCACAAACCGGTGGTTCTTCTCCGGATCATCTCTGGAGACAATTTAGTTGCCCCCAATTGCATGGGTTCCTCCCCAAGGGAAGGTAATGGAGAGGAGGGTGCCTATAACTTTGTGGAAAGGACCGGTTCAGGGACCATTCTGTGAGTGTGAGGTTTCTGAGCTTGCCTCCCTAATTCAGGAGTCAATTTGGATTACCAAGGAAACCAAATCCTCTAAGAGCAGAGGAAGATCCAGAGCAGCAAGTTCATCTATTAAGGGTTTGTTATGGCCTTTCCAGAAAGCAGCCACCAAAGCATCAATGTTCCAAGAAACTTCAGCTGCCAATGTACAAAAAAACGATGGCTTACATAGTCTTCACCGGCAACCTTTTAGGGCCTGTGCCTTCTCCTGCAGAATCGTCACGGAACCTGAAAACGTATAAGATACTTGAAGTACAGACAAGGAGAAGGCGTAATCAGCATCAATGGTCAGGCAAGGGTCAGGACAGGCAATACGGATCACAGTCGAAGGCCAGGCGGAACTCAAAACCAGAATATCAAACACGTACAAGGTTTAGGCAGGATCGGAGTCAAAGGCAGGCAGCAGTCAAAACCAGATAAGTAATTATGAACAAAGCTTTAGCAGAAACTGAACAAACAGAAGCCAGCTTGCGCAAGGAGGGAACAAGGAAGAAGCTATTTTACTTCAAAAGGACCAATGGGAGAAGATAACTTAAAATCGACAGGGAGGGGAACCAATAGCAGAAAGGATCTGAATCAGTGTCTAATTAGATACAGGCACCAATACTAGTTAGCAGAATGTGCCAGGCGACCGGAATTAGACTAGCTGAGCGCGTATTCGCCAGGCTCCTAGTCACCAGAAGACATTGCGGCGGATGTGCTTCAACTAGGATCCACTGGTCAGCGCATCTGCAGGGCGGGTTACATCTAGGCTCTAAGATTAAGGGAAGGTCTTCCAATGTCATTTTTCTGAAATTTTGCAAGTTTAGGGAGACAGCGGGAGCTTAGGGAGCTAAATGGCTCAAGTCTTGGTGTAGGAAGGAAGGGTTTGGATTCTTATAGCAATGGGCTGATTTTTCCTTGAGGTACAACCTATACAGTCGTAATGGATTGCACCTCAATGGAAGGGGGTCCTACTGTGCTAGGGGAAGGAATGGCAAGGGGTCATGGGGGAGGAGTGAGGGGGCATACAGTTTTAACAGCTAAGGAGGTCCCTTAGGAAAACAGACTAATACTAACTTAACATATAATTCTCCACTAAGTAATGCAAATTTCAAAAGTAATAACCTCCGTTGTCTGCTGGCAAATGCACAGAGTTTGTCAGGTAAAATGATGGACCTAGAACTAATTGCATGCACTAAAAATTATGATATAATTGGTATCACTGTGGTGGGATGAAACGTGACTCAACTGAATTCAAATGGTTACACCCTTTTTAGGAGGGACAGAGGGATTTAAAAGGGTGGAGGAGTGCGTTTGTATGTAAAGCCTGAATTAAAGCCATACACTAAAGAAATAACCATAGATGGCACTGGTGAGGGTGTAGAATCCCTCTGGGTAGAGATTTTGACTGGGCAAAAGGTTACAAAGAAAATTATTGGTGTATGCTATAGACCACCTTGTATGAGTGACTAGTATGAAGCCCAGCTACTTTTACAAATAGAAGCGGCTTCACAACTAGGTCAAGTTGTTACTATGGGCAACTTCAATTATCCCGACATTGACTGGGGTAATGGGTAATTGGAGTTGCCAAGGCAGAAAAAGCTAGTAGGTTTGTAAATATGCTGAATGACAAATTTTTATTCCAGCTCATTCAAAACCTACTAGAAAATAACTCACTTTTGGACCTTGTAATAACTAATACTGAACTCATCTCTAAAATTTGTGTGGGGGAGCATTTAGGGAATAGTGATTATAACATGGTCTCCTTTGAGATTCTGTTGCAGAAGAAATTCTATAAGGGAGTAACTAAAACACAAAATTTCAGATGTGCAAACAGTATAAGGGCATCTCTGCAACATTAAGTGGGAAATGCTTTTCACTGGGTTAAACACGGAACAAAAATGGGAATTCTTTAAAATGCTGCTTAATAAATATACCTGTCAGTATATTCCCCTTGTAAGCAAGGAAAGACGTACTTTTAAGGCTTTCAAGTTAGCTGGGACAGCCGAATCATTTATAAGGTACAAGGAGGCCAATAAATAATGCAAAAAAGTTTATCGGGCGAGCTAAATTCAATATGGAAAAGGATATTGCAGCAAGCAGTAAAAGAAAAAATTATGAACTCATTTTTCACCTGTCCACACAAATGAGGAACTAGTTAATTAAGATTTCCGTCTTAATATTCCCAATTCTAGTAATAGAACTAATGATGCATGGTCCACAAGAGGAAATTCAAGAGACTAGAACATGTTAAGATAAACAAAGGTCCGGGGCCAGATGGTATTCATCCTAGGGTAATTAGCGAGCTTTGCTCTGTGATTGCCAAACTCTACTTAATTTTTCAGGATTCATTGAGGTTTGGCATTGTGCAGAGAGACTGGCGAATTGCTAATGTGGTGCCACTATTCAAAAAGAGATCCTGTTCTCAGCCTCAAAACTATAGGCCAGTTAGTCTGACATCAGTGGTAGGAAAGCTTTTTGAAGGGTTAATAAAGGATAAGAAACTGGACTTCATAAAAAATCATAATACTATTGAGTTTGTGCCAGCATGATTTTATATGTAATAGATCTTGCCAGACTAACCTAATCTCTTTTTATGAGAAGGTGAGCAGGGACCTCAATTCTAGGATGGCAGTGGATGTGATTTAGACTTTACTAAACCATTCAATACAGTGCCACACAGCTGGTTACTGGTTAAATTAAGTGATGTTGGCCTGGAACATAGTATTTGTACCTGGATAGAGAACTGGCTAAAATATAGACTACACATGGTGGTAAATGTAGTGTCCCCTAAGACACTAAGTCATAGGCTTGAATATTGACAAACATGGGCTCATATTTAAAGGATCAACCACCAGTCACAAAAAATTTGGGGAGGAGAAACATGCAGGGTGTGTTTACAGTTCTTAAAAGGAACACGTACCCCATTGTGGGGGATATACATTAAGGGCACGTTAAAACACAGAAATACAAAAGGTTAAGACATACCTTGATACAAAAATAAAACCATAGCACAAATATGGGAGTTTATACAATCCACATGGTGTCCCAGTATCATCGAACCTCTTATTCAATAATGTTAATGTTATGGTTTATATTATACATATGTACCTTGTTTAGGGTTATTATAAACATTACTAGAATACTTATTATTCAATTGTTTGTCTATTTGTGTATTAATTAGTTTGACCGTTAAATCATGATAGCATAATACAAGGAGACAAAACGAACGAGTAAGGATTTACTGTTCATATGAAGTATGAAATATAGACATGGCTATATAGATCGAGATGCAAGGATACATGTACCACTCATCACAGGGACCAAACATGGAAAAAATACCCTATCAAAAAAGTGAATTTAGCATATGGTGTACAACAAGACAAAGGATCCCACAGAATATAAGGGCACAATTAGATGTAAAAATTTATAATTTTGAATACAGAAAATGCAGAATATACATGCACCAAAATGTGAATCTAATGGTAATAACAAGATACGTCGAATTCAGAGTTGATACCTTTGGGTAGCCTAGTATCAAGGGTAAATATCCAGAATACTTCACGTTTAAGTATTTTCTGTAGCATGTCTCCACCTCTGTATGCGGCTGTGCATCCTTGTATTTGAAAATAATCTAGATTCCCTTTACTACAGGATGAAAAATGCTTTGATACATTTGTAGGTTTTTCATTCCGAATAGCAGAGATATGTTCTCTGATTTTGGGCTCAGAATGTAGGTTTGTAACTAGGAAGTGTGATACATTAGCAAAGAGTTTGTCACCAAGTAACATCCGGAATACAGAAGAAAAAATACCAACTTGGCTTACATATCAAAGCACTTTCAAATGTGGTTCGCCACGTTGTAAATTATGCTCTTTTGTACATTGTGATGGAGATTTTATTTCAAACGTTACAGGCAAAATTTACAAGACAAGGCAGTACATTAAATGTACTGTAATACAAAAAATGTTGTATATTTGATTACATGCGCCAAATGTGGCTCACAATACATAGGACAAACTTCACATTGCAGTATTTTTTTTATTGTTAGCCAATATATCACTTCTACAATACTTTTCAAATACAAGGGATTGAGCGTCACAGCCCCATACAGAGGTGGAGACATGCTCCAGAAAATACAAACGTGAAGTATTCTGGATATTTACAGATTATTCTAGACTACCGAAAGGCATCAACTCTGAATTCAACGTATCTTGTTATTACCATTAGATTCACATTTTGGTGCATGTACTGTATATTCTGCATTTTCTGTATTCAAATTTATAAATGTGTACTTCTATATTTGTGCCCTTAGATTCCGTGGGATGTTTTCTGTCTCGATATAGATATATAGATATAGATAGATAGCTCAAGACCCTGCTAAAGTAACTGGCTCATCTGGATAATGACATCTTCCTCAAAACCTGCAAAAAGGAAAATCTCATTCCCAAAGGGCTTGCCCTAATGAACTCTGTTAGAAGTACTTACAACACCCACTTTACTCAACAACTTTGTACCAGAACTTCCAAGAGACTATGTAACCACCTCATCAGTTTTTTACAATAAAAAAAGGATCATAAAACAAGAAATTGCCTCCCTTCAGAGATCTTTTTACAGGAACAGAACCCAAGTAAATTAACCAGGCACTGCAACTATACTACAGAAAACTACACACACTGCTGGTAACTAACAAAAAGAAAAAACTGCAAAGGCTTAGATTTCAAAGCAACTGCTCTACAGATCCAACTGATATGCAAAAACACTAAAATTTGACTACTCTCCTACTAAAGAGGAAATTACAGTACTTTCAAATGGACTAACATACTGCCCTACAAAAACAATGGATACAACTGAACTCTGCAAAGACATGGAGGAATTCTTTAGGAAACTTCGCCTTAAGGATTTTTTTCATGACAGGCCATAAAATGATTGACACATCCATACAACAGAGACAATATAAAAAAAAAAAGTCAAGTGGACACCTCCTGCAGGCATGAATCCCAAACTAGATCAATACATAGACTCATTTAGGGACAGGGTCAAATCAAACATCCTGGCCAAGCAGAAGAAACAAAACCACAATTTGAGTGCCCAAGAAAGGAATGCTATTAAATGCCTCAAGAACAACATCATCAAACCAGCCGATAAAGGGAGTGCAGTGGTCATTATGAACACTTTGGACTACATCACAGAGGCCCACAGACAGCTATTAAACTCCAATCACTATACTGAATTAGATACTGACCCCACAACTGCCTATTGAAAGAACACTTACTCAAGACACTACCAGCCACACAATCACATCTGATCGATTTGGTACCAGAGAATTCCAAAACAGGCACCTTCTATATGCTTCCTAAAATCCACAAAGAATGTAACCCTGGATGACCTATAGTATCTGGGATCGGTACTCTGACAGAGGGCATATCAGGATGGGTTGAGCAGATCTTAACCTGTTGTAAGGGGCACAACAAGATATTTACAGATTTAAGATTTAAGATATTAGATACAACTGATCTGCTAAACAAACTTGCAGGCATAGGACCACTTCCAGAGTGTACCATTTTGGCAACAATGGATGTGGAATCATTACATACAAACATTCACACAAGGATTTTATAGATGCCTGCAAAACATTTCTGAAAAAGCATGAGCTACCATCCCAAGCTGTTGTACAACTGATTGAGTTTACATTAACACACACCTGCTTCTTTTTTGGCCAGGAAGTATTTCTGCAATGGATGGGAACCAGTATGGGTACACTCTTTGCACCCCAGTATGCCAATCTCTTCATGGCAAAACTAGTAGAGGACTTCCTCTCCACCTGCAACACCACGCCTCTGACATACCTCTGCTATATAGATGACATTCATAATCTTGACAGATACTGAACAAGAACTTATTCAGTTTCACAAACAGTTTCAAGACTTTCATCCAACTATCAATTTGAAAATGAACTACTCTCCCACATCCACTTTCTGGACACAACCATTCACATCAGGGAAAATACTATTCAAACTACCATATAGCAAAAGCCAATGGACAAACCATATCTAATGTATGACAGCTTTCACCCTGACCACACTAAACACTCAATCTACAGGCAAGCTTTCTGGTACAATCATATGTTCGGACACTGATGAAAGGTATCATCTCAAAACACTCAAAGCAGATTTCATCAACAGGGGCTAAAACCCCATGATTGTAGATCAATACATTCATGCAGCCACCAGGATTCCCAGAACTCACCTACAATATAAACAAAAACGTGAAATAAATCGGGTTCACATACAATCCACAACTAAGGACCCTCAGAAAAATAGCCAAAGATCTACAAGGTACACTTCATAAGGACGAGAGGCTCAAAAGCATATTCCCAGACCCACCACTCCTAGCATTCAGACAGCCTCCCAACCTAAAGTCACTAATAACAAGAAGTGCCTTATTGCGCCCACCAAAAAGGAACATACCCTTGTGGCAAAAAAATGCAAAACCTGCCCACACATCCTGACTTCAGACAAAATACCAATTCCAGATACATTAGAGGAATACAGCATCCATGGACACTACAACTGTTCTACTTCGAATGTGGTTTATTTAATACAATGCACTAAATGCATAACAGGGGGACTATATATAGGAGAGACTGGGCAGAGCGTGAGAGAGAAATACACACCACTGATTAACTATAACCAATAAAAAAACTGGACACACCAATAGGAAATAATTTCAATGGCCCTCATCACTCCATAAAGGATTTAAGAATTTTGGTTCTTAAGGGCAATTTTAAAACGGATAATGAAAGAAAATTGTGGGAATACAAATTAATGGAAACTTTCAATTGCCTGAAGGGACTAAACCTGGGACTTGGATTTATGGCTAATTATGTGGACTAAGGACTGCACCAGGTCAGAAATATCAACATGTCTGGATATGGACTAAGATCATATGGGATGCCTTTAATTCTACACTCCAATAATTCAGCCCTAATTTATACTCAGCCCCTTTATGTTGTACCTTATCTGCTTGTCTCTTGCAGATCCCCTCGACACCTTACACAGATTGATATTCCTTTTTGTTGGTCATTTGACCTATGAGCTGAATGTTGTAAATATACCAGAAAACACCACAGCTTCAGTGTAATCAGCTTGAAAAAGGAACTAAAATGTTCTGAAAGCTTGCTATGATATATTAGTTAGCCAATAAAGGTATCACCTTTATACCACTTTTTTTTTATTTCAAAAGGGTTGCCCTGTAACATTTTTTTTCCTCATACAACTATACTCGTACACCAATTAATTAATTACATATTGATATATATCTATTTTTATATTTATCTTATAATATAATTTTCTACATATCTATACAATATTTAAAAAACACTTGTATAAACTCATTTGTGCTATGGTTTTATTTTTGTATCAAGATGTGTCTATGTATTTCTGTGTTTTAACGTGCCCTTTATATGTATATCCCCCACAATGGGGTATGTGTTTCCTTTAAGAACTGTAAGCACACCCTGCATGTTTCCCCTCACCTAATTTTTTGTGATTGGTGGTTGGGCCTTTAAATATTAACCCGTGTTTGTCAATATTCAAGCCTATTCAAGTGTCCTAGTGACAAAACGCATTAGGCGTGAGAGGTTTATATAAAGTCATATTTTTACTTTTTGGTCTTATCTGTGTGTGACCTTACAGAGTGCCTTGCTCCAACTTTGTTGATTTGATTACTAATTCTGGGCAGTGTCATTCTGTGGCTACTAAAGCAAATAAAGTTCTGTCTTGCATAAAAAAGGGCATTAACTCAAGGGATGAAAACATAATTATGCCTCTTTATAGGTCCCTGGTGAGGCCTCATCTGGAGTATGCAGTGCAGTTTTGGACTCCAGTCCTTAAGAGGGATATAAATGAGCAGGAGAGAGTGCAGAGACTAAGTGCAACTAAACTGGTTAGAGGGATGGAAGACTTATTATGAGGGTAGACTGTCAAGGTTGGGGTTGTTTTCTCTGGAAAAAAGGCGCTTGCGAGGGGACATGATAACACTTTACAAGTACATTAGAGGACATTATAGACAAATGGCAGGGGACCTAAAGTGGATCACCGTACCAGAGGCCACCCCTTTAGACTAGAAGAAAATAACTTTCATTTGAAACAACGTAGGGGGTTCTTCACAGTCAGGACAGTGAGGTTGTGGAATGCACTGCCGGATAATGTTGTGATGGCTGATTCAGTTAATGACTAAGAATGGCTTGGATGATTTATTGGACAGACATATCATAAAAGGCTATAGTGATACTAAACTCTATAGTTAGTATAGGTATGGGTATATAGAATTTATGTGAACGTATGGAGGGATGTGTGTATGGATGCTTGGTTTTCATTTGGAGGGGTTGAACCTGATGGACTGTCTTTTTTCAACCCAATTTAACTATGTAACTATGTAGAGTATGTCACACACAAGGAGCAATGGCAGGCAGAGAATGGCACACACAAGGAGTATAGGGCAGGCAGAATAGAACAGGAGTCAGGGAAGCCTATTAGGACCGCTAAGATGAACAGTTCATACTGTGCTACATACAGTGACAATGCTGGTGACACTTAAGCAGTTTGTATGAGGTGTGAACAATGTGGGCACTTTCAGTCTGAGTTTGAGGTGTGAACAGTACAGTGCTTTAGGGGTGTGAACAATGCATGAGTTTACGGTCTGAATTTGAGGTGTAAACAATGTATCTATAGAAAGACGTTTAAAAGCTTACACGAGATAAGCATTTGCAGCAGGCAGACTCATGTGGGAGAGGCAAGCAGGCCGCCAGTTGGACAGCACTATTAAAATACAAAAATGGGGGGTTGTGGATGCACACCTGAGGCCAATTTCAAAACGTTTAGAGCCCTGTCTAAATGATTCAAGTAAATATGCAAGTGCATGTAATTTTGAAACAGGGTATCTTGTTACAAAGTTATGATCATAATATTGATAAGCCACTATACCACGTCAAGGTAAAACCCCACATGGTGGTCCATAACTTATTTACCTCTAATCATAGTAAAAAAGGAATTGTACCTCTCTGTTTAGTAACAATTCTTTATGTAATCATCTCCTGTGCCTTGGTTTCAAACTGTGGGCTAAATCCACCCCCAACTGCTAAGCGGCTTTTAAGAGGGAGAGACCTAAACCAACGCCCATTTTAGAAAAAAAAGAAGTAAAGTGGTGTAATTAAAAACAAAGTGGAGTGATATGTGCAGTTGCACAGTAGTGTGTATACATGTATAAGTGAAATGTGAAAGTGTATGGTGGTTGGTTTGGTCAGTCTCCCTTTTAAAAGCCGCATATGCAGGTGGCGGGGGAGGATCTAGTCCACAGATTGAAACCAAGCCTCAGGAGATTTTTACTCCAAGTAATGCTGTTAAGCAGAGAGGTATATGACCTTTTATAATTTTTTTTTTACAGGTAAACAAGTTAGGGACCACCATATGGGGTTTACCTTGACGTGATATGGTGGCTTATCAACTTTATGATCATAACTTTGTAACAAAAAACCCTGTTTTTCTTTTTTAAATACTTGCATATTCATTGAATTATTTAGACAGGGGTTTATTGTATTTAAATATGTTTTTATATGGCCTTAGGAGTGCACCCACAACCCCACTTTTTTGTACTAGCACTGTAAAAAAAACACCCCATAACGCCTATAACCCATCTGGGCCTACAGTATAACCTTACAGTATAAACCTATAACATTGTTTCATATAACACTCCCTATACCTTTTTACATTGTTCCATATAAGCATTCCTGTAACTTCCTATTGCTCCATATAACCCTCCCTATATCTCCTCCTATTGTTCTAAATAATCCCACTACATGACTACTATTTTATATAACCCTACAGTACAACTGCTCATAATTTTCCATGAAGCCTTCTTACTGCCCTTTATGGTTGTCCCTTCAGAAAATATATAATCTCTTACTATTTTGTTCAGTAAAAGTAACAATAGAGCTGTGTAGACTGAGCAGAAATGTTTTATTCATATTATAGTGATAATAGTACATGTAATTCAGAATATACACCTGATGGGTAAATCATAAGACACACACGCAACCTTAGAAAAGCACTGATACACAATTTCACACTGCAGTTACCTATAGCAGACAGTCCGATCTTTGCTTTCATTTTCTCGTTTCCCACTGGTTGCTATAGGCTACCTCATTGGAGCAGTTCAGCCCAGATGTTCTTTTAAGAATGGCAGCCATCCCTGCATTGTGCAATAATAACCCACTCTTGTACACTTCTAGATGCATTAAAATAACTGATTAACATTATGGGAAAAGAAAACTGCTATTGGGTAAAGGGCTTTGGAACTATCAACATCAGAATATTGGGATCCCACAGCCCCATTTGCCCCAGCTCCCCATTTAATTCTGGGGACATTTAAGGAGGTCAAAGCTGACATATCCAACCATGTCTTGTTGCTTTCGTGATGTCACACGCCAGAAGTATTGATCCTGGCAGAAGTAATAGTTCCCTGTGGGTGGCAAAATTTGAATATGAAAACATATGTATCGCATTATCAAAGCAGGGTATCGTAGTAACATTATGGCACACCTTATTAAAGCATTTAGACAGCTTGTAACCTGACTGTTGATAAATGATACACAGATGGATGGGCAGTGGGGGAGAAGGATACATAAGTGGGATGAATGAACTGTGTGGGTATTTGGCAGGGTTTATGAAGTGAAGGAGGGAGCAGTGGATGGATGGACCTGCCAAGTGAAGTTTAGCATGGTAAATTAATGGAAAAATAGTTGACAGAATTTTAACAAATTGATGAATGTACAGGTGAGTGGATGGACAGGTATATTTCCTGATGAACTTAGAGATACTGACACCAGAAATTAAACAATTTTTACATATATCATAGTATTGGCTTTGTTTGCTGCTTATAATTTTGCCATAAAGTATTTGCTCAAAGCTTTACATTACCCATCTGACTCCCCGTGCTCCTCTATGAGGGGGCTGCCATATTTGTGCAGCAGAAGTCCATTAGCATTAGAAACTTTAACTGACAGGCTGAGATGGGACAGTCAGGTTGGCAAAACAGTCAGGTTTAGGAACATCAACTAAAAAGTATTTACAAAAACAGACCTCTGCAAAAAACGATCAACATAACCTATAGGTAACTTTTAATGTACATTCATATTTTAAAAAGTAGTTTTTTAGCGTCAGAATCACTTTAAGGTGGCCATACAAGAGCCACTCGTTTGGCTTTCCCGATATGCCCAACAGCAGGGCAATACCGGGTTAATCCAAATGTTTGGCCCTAGGGCCAAACAAATGGATTATACGAAGGAAATGGGTGCCAACGGGTCGTAACACCGAATCAACTTAATGTTGTCTTTGATCACAGGAAAAATCAAACCTGCCTGATCGTTATCTGACCGATATTTGGCCTGATATAGAACGGAGAGAGCCGTCAGAAGCCCCCACACATAGGCAGATAAGCTTCTGAATTGGTCTAAAGGACAGATATTGGCAGCTTTAATCTGCCCGTGTATGGCCACCCTTAAAGGGATGATAGATGCATGAAAGGAATGATAAATAGGTAGGGAGGGTGGATTGTATGGCTCATTGGAAGGGCAAATGAAGGGAAGAATACACAAGTGAAAGAATATGGTGGAATGACTTGATTGAATGATGGATGGATGTATAGATAATTTACTTAGTGATGAGGACATATACATAAATGTATGGATGGGTCATATGGCTACTTGGTAGGGTAGATGAAAAGACAGAGTGAGCAAACAGGTAGGTGGTTATGAGTACAAGGAATGTAATTTGTTACTGGATAGGGGGGCATATATATCCATGTTAAACCTCTGAATTTATGACATTCTACACTTAATTGTACAACTTTCTCTTTATTCTTTATTGGTGCGGTGTCTTTGCTATGGAGTTGTAGTATAGCAATGCCCATCAATTTACAAATCTCCAGTATACCTACCTTGATAGAGGAAAACATCATGGGAGTCACCTGGAACGCCAGGATAGTCTGCAGCTGTCTGCCGTGGGTACCCATTATCAATAGTCAATGTTTTTAAATTAAGCCTAAAATAAAGGGAAGTGCTGTAATAATAAGCCTTATGACACGAGATCTTTTTCTTACATTCAATTATGACCTCTCCTCTGGTGAAGAAAGTTGTTTATTTCCGGACATCACTCCCCTTTAGTATTCTTGCAGACAGATCGACCAAGTGATAACAATTTTATGTTTTGGGAATGAGGCTTCATTTTAAAAAAATTAATTGGAATGAACTGGATAGCAAGAAAGCACAGGTAAATGAAGTTATTTTTGTAGTGTTCTCGTATCTAGTCGCCTTATATGGCTCCAATGTCAGTCCTCTTACCTCCAGTATTTTTCTCCAGTGAATAACAGGGCCTTTCCATTATCACGAGCAAAAGATCCCATGATGCCCTCCACATCCTTGCTCAGACCCAACTTCTCAATGCTGCGTGGACCTAAAGCACTCGTATTCGTGTATTGCCAGAACTTTCGCCCTGTAATGAGACCGAATATGATTCGACACAAGTTCCACACTAGCTCAGTATATTTCCATTCCACCGTAGCTCTATCTTCCTGATCCACCTTTTCTCAGGTAGCTTGCTCTTGATATTGAGAAGGCTCATTAAGGTCCTTGTGTCCTAGACATGACTTTCACTTTAGTGCTCAGATGTCTCGTATTTTATACTAGATTAAACCCTTCTAACTCCTATAATTTAGTATATTCGTTTAATGAATGCATTGGCCTATTGTCTCATAACTAACTCTCTGTATTAGCATTACATCCCAGTCACAGCCTTAAATTAGTTGCTTCCTACTATACCCGAGAAGAAAAAAATGCTTTTGCTGGTGGGATCCTGGAACGCAGTGTCAATTCTGCTGGGGAGGGCTGGCCATGTATCCGAGATGTGCAGAGGAGACTGAGGAGCATTCTTACTTCTGGGAGTCACAGTCCAATACAATCTTTTGGACAGAGGGAGGAAAGCACATAGTTATTTCTATGAAGACCTTTCTCAAAGTAGAATGGACTATAGAGTTTAACAGGTACTCACAGGTCCCCCAAACAGGTATTGATAATGATCCTTTATTACAAAAACATAGGTACAAATAGCCATGCTTTTTGGTTCACCTCATACTGTACATCTGGGGCATGTGGACATGGCCCCCACATTTCTATTGGTGAACATTCATTTTTAAGTAATTACACTATGATATACACTTACAACTGTGTTTACCCATTCCCATATATCGCTAACTTATTGTAGCTATAGTTCTTCATTCATGTCCTTCTTAACTTACCCATCTTTGAAGAAGTGAAGAGCTCCTTGTAGGTCTGCAATGGCATCAAACATCTCCACCTTACAGGCATCTTGTGCAGGGTTCACCGGAGGTAAAGGTGGGGTGGTGATCCTGGGACGTTTGGTAGCCAATGGCTTCTTGGTGGACTTTGGTGGACTGGGGGTTGTACGGCCACCTGAACCTGATTACAGCAGGCAAAAATTATCTTGAGAAGTAACTGTCATTAATATTTTATATACAATAGATTGTTGATTTATATTTAGACATGTAGTTAAAAACATAAGCACTTAAGGAACTACCAGTAAGAGTAAATTCTGGAATTTAGATGGGGACCATCCGGCCAGTTAAGTAAAAAAGCACAGCATATGGTGTCCAGATATTATTCCTTTTAAGCTTATCTATATTTATACATATGGGTTACACAGCAGTGAAAATAGACACATGTTCCTCAAGTTCAACCCTGTCAAAATAAAACCTAAACTGCAAAATAAAATTTTTTTAATAAAAAAGTTCCTCAGAAGGGTAAAAAATATTCCTCCAAAATGATTTTAGGTAGGACTTCAGGAGACTGCTTATGTTCTTTCCTTGATAAACCTGAAACCTTGCAACCCTGGTCAATTAGGGACATTTAGGGTCAACACCTATTTGCTGTCCTATATATTTTTATGACTGATATACCAATGTTGTCTCCTGTATTTATCGGTTTATGGATAAGGGATCCCTGGATGTAATTTTGTTACTCCCTAGTAAAACCAAATATACAGTATCAGCAACCTTTATATGAACTAAAGGGGGCCCTGACCAAAGGTTGAACTGAAAAATCCAGCAACCACTGATCTTATTAAAACGACTCGTCTGATTGCTACAGAAGGAGGCCTCAGCTAGTTTGGCTAAATCAAATGTGTAAATGCAAACATGAAAATAGGGAATTTGGCTTTTCTATGGAGTAACAGTGGAATCCATTATCCAGAGACCTGTTATCTAGAAGGCTCTGAATTATGGGAAGTCCATCAGACTCCATTTTATTGAACAGTACCTGTGATGTGCGGTTGGATTTTTTCCTGACCTGCACCCGCCTGAAACCTGTCGGCAGTGCAAGGTGGTGAAGAGGGATGCAAGGTCACTAGATCACTAGACACACTACAGTGATCCACATTACAGAAAGATTTCTTATTAGGAAAACCCCAGGTCCAAAGAATTATGGATAATAGACACTATACCTGTACCATAAAGATATTGGATCCCACGCACATCATCTTCATGAAGCTGGAAGTCTTTCACATAGCTGTACATGGGATACATAAGGGCATCTTGCACTTCGCTGTGCTCCAGACCAAGCGCATGGCCAAACTCATGGGCTGCCACCAGGAAAAGACTGTACCCTAAACAAGAATAGAAACAATAGATGTTGAAGATAGGCTGGTAATAGTGTGTATTCTACCATTGTGTATATTTTTAATATTACTGTAAATTTAAGGTGGCTGATCTACCAGGTATAGGTGGTGGTAGAGAAGTACAAATAGTACAAACCTTGATCAGGGCAAAAGCCCCACTTGAGGTCTTGGTCATAGCTGGAGGTAGTGGCGCACCACAACTTCCTGTCATTCCGGCCATCAGCAGTGCAGGAATTATATCTCTTCCCCTGGAATGTGAATGGAAAGACACAGGGATCTCCCTGGAAGTTTCCACCAATCACAGATGTGTCTGCAATAAAGTAATGTTACTTAAAACTAAATTACAGAACACCTACGATGACACTATTGCCTGGACACTCTCCTTTACTGCAGTACTTAAGGGGATGATAAGTTCCCTGCTGACAAATTTAAGTCTGGTAGGCAGGTGTTTTGTGCCCATATAAAAGAACAAGACAGCAAGCGTGATCATGAAGCCCAGAGTACTGTTGGCACCTTTTACTATATAAATAAGCATGACACTTGACACTCAACGCTTTCAAAATTACCTAGGTTAGGGCAAAATCCATATTTCTGGTCTTGGTCATAGTTGGCAGTAGTGCTGCACCAGCGATACCCATCTTGGCGGCCTTCCTTGGTACAGCCACGGTATGATTGTCCATCAAAGATAAAAGGTAAAACACAAGGCTCCCCATTACTGTTGCCTCCATATGTGTAGAGCACTGAGAAGAGATGTAAGTACCTTACATGTATGGGCCTTACGTGTATCTAAATAACTTATACAGTAGGTTGAGAAAATCAGATTTTCAGATATTAAAACAATTACTATAAAAACTTTTTTTTAGACAATGTGTATATACAATAGTTATTTTTATGGATTGATCTCGAAGGTAACCTTCAAACACAACCACGGGATCAGCATGAAAAGTTACAAATTGCACATTAGTCTCCCGTTTCATTATGTTACTGTGATACTCACACTCGCTGGCGCAGAAGCCGTATTTTTTATCCTGATCATAACTAGGAGTGGTGCCACACCAAGGTAGCCCATCTGAGCGTCCAACGGTTGTACAGGTGGAGTATGACTGTCCATCGAATGTGAATGGGAAGTGACACAGGGCCCCTTCAGCATTGCCAAAGCGAGTCTTTACCACTGTTGGATGAAAAGAGGTTAAAATGTGGAGGGTGAAGAGTGGGGGATGAGTGAGGGGTGAGATACATGTATATTCATTTACTAATAGATACAATAGAGTACCACTATACGTTAATACTTTCTTGTAAACTAGGCCATTAAGTTGATAGAGTGCCAGTCCTATACTAATGCATACATACAGTAAGTGAATCTCAGAAAGAGTACTGTATGCAGTGTGCAAACTATGAAAAGCATCTTGGGTATGTCCAATGTGTTGATTTATTGATTATGACACTTGTTTTTACCAGTACACTAAGAATTATTGATCTTATGGAGCCACTGCATTCTTTCTCCAGTAACTATTGTCAATGGGACTTTAATTGGACTATATAGATTGAACTTTTCCTGTGGATTTAATTGGACCAATTATGGACTTTGCAGAAGACACATTGATGTCACTAATTAATGGTTGGGCTTATTTACCCTAACCACCACGTGGTCTTTAAATGTATGTCAGTCACTTTGTATTAAGGCTTGAAACGGGGTTAAGTTTAGCCAAAAATGTCGCCTCTGGATTTTTTTCTTACATAGTTAAATTGGGTTGAAAAAAGACAGTCCATCAAGTTCAACCCCTCCAAATGAAAACCCAGCATCTATACACACACCCCTCCCTTAAAATATCTTTTACTTTCTTATAATACTGTGTTAAATGAAGGGAACTACCTAAGCTGGCATGGTTTCATGCCATCTCTCTGTACATCCTTCAAGCAAACTTGGAGGTAATCCTGCTAATATTTTATTTGATGCTTCTAGCTTCTTATAAGGAAATTATAGTTGAGATTTGAGAAGGAAAGGTACCAGTAATATCCACAAAAGTTATACCATTTTGTTTGAACATGTAGCACACTGGTTTGTATTTTGTATATTGTTTTGTTAAATTCCCAATAAGGAGAAACAGATTACATCTGCCCCTGGGTATAATTAATATTGCCAAATTGTTTAGTGCCTAATTGGAGTGCCCTCCGAATCATTAGTAATAAATTGGTGCTTGTCTTTCTGACTAATTCTCTCTGATGTATGCAAAACTTCTTCTGTATGGGATCTAGTACTTACCCGTTCCAGTACCAAGTGTCCAAAATTCATCGTCATCAAAGTGAGCATCACCCTGCACCCCGGGGCCAGGAGGATAAGCATGAGCCAAGAGACCATCCTTCTGATCAAAGGGGTAACGATCCCATTGCTCTGCAAGAGAAATTGCAGCGTCTGACATCACCATATGAAGATTTAGGACCTAATTGATCGAAAGGCAATATATGAGGCATAACCTAGTACATTTTTGTATATTAAGGAAATAAATGTATCTGTTGATCATGAACCTGTAGATAAAACATGTTTTATTTTAGAGTTTTACATTCGGTCATCTTATAGATAGTCATGACCTCCGTTTATCCTTCAGTAAAAAGCGTGCCATACATAGGCCAATAAAAACTGTCAAGTCAGCACCTTTTTGGCTCATATTTGGCCCACCAACCTGCCTGATCTGGTAATAATTGGCCACATATCTATTTGCGAATGGCAATAGTTGAGAACTGTAAGTAAACCACTAATTGTTTGGTGTTGATGGTTTAACATCATTCTTGTATTTTAGGAAAGGTGACACTGTATGGTCTTAAAAGTTGGGAAACATTACCTTACCCTCAGTTCCAAAAAGAATGTTGATATCGGGTTCACCACTATATATACGAGTAAAGGTCAGAGGTGTGACATCACTCCAGACTGAATGCGCAGGCGAAGGCATCATCGGCCACTTCAGGGTCAAGGTCAGGGGAGTAGTTCAGGATACTGTCTGAGAAATTGAGGTTAGAAGAGTGCAGTAAAAGTGAAAAATATTATGCAATTACATAGTTAATTTAATCAAGATGGAATATATATAAATCAGAGAGTTCATGCATAGCAACTTCACCGGTAAGTGATATCATTGTGATCCCACTTTAAATCCCCTTCAAATGTGTTAAAGTTTCCAATATCCGGAACCCCACAACGAGGTCTTTTCATGGCCTCCAGTGTTTCGGCATCTAGAACTCCAGTCTCCTTCAGTCCCAGCTTCTGTTGCATAAGGGCGATTGCATTTCTTAAAGTGGCATTTGAGCCCTGTTCTTGGGCAAGATACCCAAACTGTAAGAGGTAGTTCTGCAAGAGAGAAAATGACAATGGACATGGACTATAAAGTGAGATCTATTAAATAATTTGAAGTAAGGGAAGTTCCCAGTTACATTGGACAATGCTAGTCATATGACAAGGCAAAGGCACCAGGCAGACAGATCAGGGGTAATACCAAGTAAGGAGAGGTTAAGAGTAGAGTAAAAAAGGGTCCAGCGCTAGGGTCAAACAGAGAAACGGGATGTTATGAGAATACAGAGTGTAAGGTTGAATAAACATCTATTGCAATCTGGTGGATTAAGAGTAGAGAAGAGCGAATAATGAAGGAGGAATCTGTATCTCACCTCAGCCAGTTCCACATTACTCATGTCGCCCTGGATTTCCCCTGGAAATGTAATTGTTAAAGGGGTCTTGCTGTCGGTAGGAGCAGAGTGACCCCTGGAACAAAGGAAGGTCATTAAGATTAAAACTCCCAACCTACCCATGTTGGCACCTAGACAAACTCTAAACTTCACTATATGCGACATTATGGGTCTAACCGTCCTGTTTTTTCTGTATATTTATATATATATATATATATATATATATATATATATATATATATATATATATATATATATATATATATGAGAAAGTTGTAGATTTACCCAAGACACAGACCACAGGATTGTAACATAAGGTGAGATAGATAGGGGAAGGAAGTTTCACAAACATTTTAGGGGAATAAAAAACAAGGAGCTTTCACACGACAAACATACAAAACAGAGCGATTGCATCATTGTTGTGCCAACAAAGTAAAATCAAATACAGGTATGGGACCTGTTATCCAGAATAATCAGGACCTGAGGTTTTCCGGGTAATGTATATTTCCATAATTTGGGTCTTCATGCCTTAAGCCTACTAGAAATTCATTTAAACATTAAATAAACCCAATATGCTGTTTTGCTTCCAATAAGGATTAATTATATCTTAGTTGGGATCAAGTACAAGCTACTATTATTACAGAGAAAAGGGAAATCATAAATGGAGTCTATGGGAGACAGCCATTCCATAATTCGGAGCTTTCTGGATATTGGGTTTCCGGATAAGGGATCCTATACCTGTACTGCCTTGTCTGAAACGTAAACATACTGTATATGTTTATATACAAACTATACTTTCTTATTCAGTAGGTACGAGATGAAAACCTGTCAGTCATTAAAAGTGGCTTGACACTTGCACACAGCAACTACAGTGGCTCTTGGGAACCCAGGACCTGCCCAACTGATATCTGGCCAAAAACCAGTCACATTTATCGGGTAGGTTTTAAAATCCCAGCAGGTGAGGACCACAGCACGTTGATGTAGTCCTTGTCCAATGGTAGGGGAGTAACTTGAGAGGAAGCAGACCCTACAGCTGCAGTGCTGCCCAAAAGGTATAGCCCCCTGCCCATGAGGCTCTAATTAATTAAACATTTCAATATATATTTGTAAAACAGGACAATCTCTGGATATGTTGGGGGCCCAAAAATTAACTTTCGGTGGGGCTCAGTAAAATAGAGTTACGCCACTGTCCAATGGGACTCTGTAGGTCCACTGTATGATCCGACACAGCAACGACAGTGGCTCTTGGGAAAAATTTAAATGACTTGTGAGAGTCAGACTGATCATATATTGGACAATAAAAGCAGCCAACTTGGTCTCTCCAGACTGTCACCAGCTTATCAGCCCATGTATGGGACCCTTAGGAGAACCTGCCCAATGGATATCTGGCAAAAAAACAAACCTCGGGTAGGTTTTAACCCTTTAAGTGCCATCCTATTTTCGCATTTCATTTGCACCTAGTGCCAGATGTTTAAGCATTTGGTACTTGTCCAGTTTAACAAGGTTTTTGTGCAGGAAAACCTTTATGAAACTAGGAAAATGATATATTGTTTTTTTCGCCGTAAATTGGGCTTTGACATGCAAGTATAATTTTGCAACTTTTTGGGTGAAATATGTAAAACAAAATAAACAATTATGTATATCGAGTTTTTTTCCATAGAAAGTTTGTAAAACACCAAACACCCCAAAATAGGAGCAATGCATTACGGCAATTACAGTTAATCTGGGGGCTGTGTTCTGTGTACAATTTGCAGTTTTTCAATCTAAACAGCTCCAAATTGTGAAAACCCCCACAAACCATATTTTTCCAAAGAGTACACTTCAGCTATTCAAAGATGCCATTCTTGCTTTTATACATGGAGAATTGTGACTGCAGTCCTTCGTAGAAGTCAGCAATTTGGTCTGAAATAAAGGGTAAAAAAACAGTTAGATTTCTCCCCAGGTTTCCATGGAAACTATCAAAGACCTGCAAAAACAGGAAATTGTTTATACATACCGTAATTTCTGTTTCCTGTTCACTCTCCATGGCAGCATTCACCGAATGGGTTAACATCCCCGTGGGCCAGCAGACAGGACCTCCCTCAATAATAAAAGGCTGCACCTCCCATACTCCATTAGTCTAGGTATAAAGCTGTCCCCAAAATCGGGATGGGAAACTGCCCGGTGAATGCTGCCATGGAGAGTGACCAGGAAACAGAAATTATGGTATGTATAAACAATTTCCTGTTTTCCCATAGTCACCCATGGCCAGCATTCACCGAATGGGAATTCCCCAAGCTAAAAAATGAGGGAGGGAACGATTTGCATAACAGAAATTTTTTTAATCAACAGTATGTAATACAGACTGCAATATTCTTCTCCCAAACAAAGCTTCTTGGGAGGACAAAACATCCAACTTGTGTTTTACAAACGTATTGATTGAAGACCACCTTGCTGATCTGCAGATGCTCTCCGGCGACACCCCGGCCTCTGTTGCCCAGGAACTCGCGAATGCCCTGGTAGAGTGTGCCTTCAACCCTCTGGGAACCTTCCTGCCTGCAATATTGTAAGCCTTTGCGATAGCTGTAACAATCCAAGAACTAATTGTTAATTTAGCTGGAGCTTGACCTCTCCTTGAACCATTTGGGATTACGAACAATCTTTCTGATTTTCTCCATGCCTTTGTCCTTTCCAGATAAATCTTTATGGCTCTCACTAGATCCAGAGTATGCCATAATTCTTCCCTTGATGATTTAGGATCTGGACAAAAGGAGGGGAGGATTATTTCCAAATCTAAATGGAATTTTGAGATGACTTTTGGTAAAAACCCAAATGCAGGTCTTAATATCACCTTGTCTTCAAATATCACCATATGCGGCTCTGAGGCTGCGAAGGCTGATATCTCTCCCACTCTGCAGGCTGAAGTCACTGCCACCAGCAGAACTACTTTCAGCGTCATGTTCCATAAGGAAGAGTTTTCCAATGGCTCAAATGGTGCTCCCATCAGGATTTTCAAAACAAAGGGAAGATCCCAAGGAGGAATAAAACTTTTCTTCATCGGTTTTACTCTGATAAGGGCATTAAAGAACCTTTTCACCAGAGGTTCTTTTGCCCATGCTTTACCAGTCAGGGCTGATATCGCTGACACTTGGCCTTTTAACGTACTGAATTGTAAATTCTTCTCAAATCCCGAGAATAAGAATCCTCCCAAAACTGCTGGAGAAGGAGACAAAGGATCTTCCTCTTTCTCTGTCACAAATTTTGCAAACTTTTCCCAGATTTTATAATATTGGGAGGAAGTACAATTTTTTCTAAACTTCATTAATTGATTTCATCTGGAAGCGAGAAGCTCTTCAATCTTTCCCTCTCAACCGCCAGGCCATCAAAGATAAATGATTGTGTTCCTGGAATTGGATTGCTCCCTGTGACAACCACCCCAGAAAGATCAGAATCATCATAGGTTCTTCTGTTGCCAACTTCTGGAGGAGAGGGAACCAAGGCCGCCTGGGCCAGAAAGGAATGATCGCAATTGCCTCTACCTTCTCTCTCTATCTTTTTCAGTATCCTCCAAATAAACGGAAAAGGAGGAAAAATGTAGATCAGACTTCCCGACCAACTTTGCCTTAGGCCGTCCACTGCACAGGACCCTTCGTAAGGGAATCTCGAGTAATACTGCCGGCATTTCTTGTTCTGAGGAGATGCCATGACATCCATTTCTGGTTGCCACCACCTCTTTATAATGTCTTCGAATATACTTCTGTGTAAGGACCACTCCCCTGGATCAGGTGAGAAAAAGAAAAAATAAATTCTTATGGCTCTTAACTCTAGAATGTTTGAGGAAACATTCTCTCCTTTCCAGGTGCCTTGCATATATCTCTCTTCTATATGTGCTCCCCATCCTTGATGCGTCAGTGGTTAATGTCACCCACTCTGGCTCCTCCAAGGGTACGCCTCTTGCAAGGATTAAACTTCTTTTTACCTCTCGAGGTATTTCTATCTTTCTTTGCAGTTGAAGATGAGGATATCTTACTTTCCTTAGCAGAAAATTTTGCAAGGGCCTTGTGTGCCACCTTGCCCATCTGACTACTTGACAGGTTGCCGACATGGTGCCTAATACTTTTAGGCATTGATGCACTGAAACAGTCTTCTGCTGGTGACAGGCATGGCACGTGACCAAAGTGCTATTCAGAGAGCCACTGTAACGTGTCTAACCTAAACACCACATAAATATTCAATTTGTGCTACAAGTACCAAAAACTGACTGTTCCAACTACAACTTTTTACAAAAAAAATTCTGAATGCCTACACTAAGAATAAATCTAAAAAGAAGACCATAGTGTTTCTGTCACCCTGTGTTCAAAAACCTTTAATATTCAAGAAAACGGAAGGCATACTACCCACAAATCCAGAGATGCCTAAATCTACAAAAACAAATGCAAATGTTGCCTAGAAATACAGACATAACTATAGACAACTGCGCTGACATGAGCTTTTGAGGTGCCAGTAAAAAAAAAAAAAAAACAGCATTAGAGATGCACATCATCCCACTCCACAAGTTCTATTGTGCGCCCTCTTGGCCAAGCAGCACCTCAGTTCGCTATACCACCAGCGCAATACAAGTGCTATCCATAATACTACAACTGGCCTAAAGTACCATAGATCAACACAAAAGCTGAATGCCTAGACCAGGGATCCCCAACCTTTTCAAACCGTGAGCAACATTCAGAAGCAAAAGGAGTTGGGGAGCAACACATGCATGAAAAATTCTTTGGCTGCCAAATAAGTGCTGTGATTGGCCATTTAGTAGTCCCTATGTTGATTGGCAACCTATATTGAGGTTCTGTTTGGCAGTACACCTGGTTTTTATGCAACTAAAACTTGCCTCCAAGCCTGGAATTCAAAAATACGCACCTGCTTTAAGACCACTGGGAGCTACATCCAAGGGGTTGGAGAGCAACATGTTGCTCACGAGCTACTGGTTGGGGATCTCTGGCCTAGACTAAGAACAAACCTACATACCATTGTTTTTTCTGCTACACTGCACAAAAAAATTAATCACCCTGTGCCAAATCCTACAGCATAAATCAAATCTACTATAAAGAAATAAAACTGCCAACTTTTGCCTTGTCTAACTTTTTTTATTACCAATATTTATAACCTAGTTATAAGCGAAGTAGGGAATTGCCAAAATGTTAGATCTCAATGGGGGGCTTGAATCTGAAAAATCACTGCACAATCGCAAATTGAAAAAACACAAAAAAAACCATCACTTTGCCAGCACACCGAACCAGTTACTGCTAGTGTGTGCATACAAACCTAGAGCATGCCAAGTTTACTATAGAGATACACTAAGTCCTTTTACCACCAACAAACCCAGAGCGCTCTAAGCTACCAACACACAGAATTCAAGTCCTCTCAGAGTACCACAGTATGGTACACCTCAAAGCAGGCTTGCTGGGACATCTTTTCTAACACCCTTGGAACGGCAAACCTTACAAGCTCTCTGGCCAATAAAATGCTTACCCGCCATTCGGACAACATTGGCATTTCTGGAACTTCCTCTACATCTCCAAATAAAAGGGCAGGGAGCAGCTGCACAGATAATTGTCATAAGAAAATTTGAGGCCTGGTACTTCTGCCTTGTAAATGACATTATAAAGGGCCATTTGGCTCATGTAAATTGCTGCTTTTTTATGGTAGAGGGGTAATAAGTTGGAATTTGGTCTGTTTTATCGACACCACCCATACTGTATGCTTACTATATTCTTTACAACATAGGGGCTTTGCTTTTGTGGGCCTACCACCACTTCTGTGTAGGACAATTACACTCATTGTGGATTGTAGTAAGCATAACGTTTTTTGAGTCTGCAAATTTTAACACCAGGGACTCATTGCTTCTTAGAGCATGTACTTCTCCACGATTCAATTTCTTATTCAGCAATTCCCTGGGCAGTCCTTTGCAGTTACGCCTAAGGGTGCCACAGGCTGAGGTGTCCAAACAATAAATGGTTCTGAATAAAGGGATGCTTGTGTAAAAGTTATCCACGTATAAGTGGTAACCTCGGCCCAACAGTGGAGTTATGAGCTCCCAGGCAATTTTACCACTGGCAGGCAAATCAAGGGGACAACCAGGGGGTTCAAATTAGAGTCCTTTCCCTCAGTGCATGAAAAAAACTAGTATAGCCCATGCTGCTTTTACAGAGTTTATAAAATTTCATCCCAAAGCAAGAGAGCTTACTAGGGATGTAATGGTGAAATCTTAGGTGCCCTTTGAAGAGCACAAGGGACTCGTCCACACAAATATTTTGGGAGGGTGTGTAGACTTCTGGGAAGCACTTGGACAGGCTATCTATAAGGGGCCTCAATTTAAAAAGTCTTTCATGACCGGGTTCATTAGGGGGAACAGCCACTGCATTGTCGTTAAATTGAAGAAACTGCAGTAAAATTTGGTAACTGTTTCTTGGCATTACGGCTGAAAAAGAGGGATTGAAAGGACTGTAAAGTGTAACATTCTATGAGTCCCATTGACTATATGAGCTCCAGGTATCTTGATTTCATTGATATTAGTGGAATACCATGTCTGGGCTCTTGAATACATTGGTGGAGGGTTGCTGGCAAGATACTGCTCAGCATATAAATTTGTATAATAGACCATGTCCTGTAGGATGGCCTCTGTAATAAATAGATTGAAAAAAATCTATGACTTCAAAATTAGTGGTGTCCACCTTGATGCCAGGGACTGCAGTCAATGGGGGAACTTCTGGGGCATAATTACAGGGAGGCCCCACAAAGTCTCTCCAACTGCTGCATCTCCTCTCCCCTCACCCTCTTCTACCTCCATGGGTGACTACCTCTTTGGCAGTAAGCGTGCCACCACTACTAGCCTCTGCACTTATAGTGCTATCACCAACCTCTGATTCCTTAGTAGAGGCATCAGATGGGACGCTCCAAATCGGAATTGTTATTCCTCTGAGCTGGAGTGCATGTAAAATCTAGCAGCTTCCTCAGCACTATAAAACCTTTTGGCCGATGTGCCAGAAATGCACAGACAACTGCAAAGATAGCTATCAATAGACAAAATCAAAAAGTAACCCAACCCCTTTGGAACTTTCTGGATCAGCTGAATCAAACAGAATAAGACCACTAAACTGAAATACAATCAACACAAGAATAAGTATTGCAGTGAAATTGGTGGTTGGCATTCTAGATTCACTAGTGTCACTGCAAAGGGAACCTTTTTGGAGGCACTATACAAGCAATGCAGAAAATGCAAAAGAAAAATCCCGAATAAAATCTCAAAATGTAATAAAATCACCAAATCAAAAAAAAAAATAAAAGTAATTAAACTGAAATTAGTGGTCAAGGGTCCTAAATTCACTAGTGTCCGTGCAGACAGAACCTTTTTTTGGGGAACTAAACAAGCAGTAAAAACAATGTAAGGGAAAATTTGAAGTAGCCGTAAAATCAGCTAAAGCAATAAAAACAACAGTTATTGGAGTGAAATCTGTGGTCAGAAATCTAGACCCACCAGCATCACAGCAAAGGGAAACCTTTCTGGGGAACTAAACCAGCAGCAAATAATGAATAAATGTAATAAAATCACCAAAAGCAATAAAATGAACAGTTATTGGAGAGAATTGGTGGTCAGAAATCAAGATCCACTAGCGGTGGGGCCCAGTAAAATGGAGTTAGGTTAGACTCTGTAGGTCCACTGTATGATCCGATCCTAAGCTTCAGTCCATTGTTTAGATCAAACTGATTTGGCCCAGTGTGTGGGTGGCCAAAGTGAGCAGAGATCAGGCAGAAGGAATCTCACCATGTATGGCTAACTGCAGACCTTTTATCAACCTGTTTGGGATTTGTATGTTTGTTTGACACTATTTTTTATAAAATATTTTTTAGATATACATTTCTATGGAATCCATATGTAATTAAATTTGATATTTTTATCATGACCATCTATTTATATAGTGCAGGGTTTACAGATTACAAAAGGGTTAGAGGGCCATACATGTGAGTTTACAAACTAAAGGTTAGGGTACAATTGAGACATTAGGATTTTAGAAACTATTTTGTGATTTATGATATAGTAAGGATTGATATTAAGTATTGAGAAAGTGTGACAGCTCGAGGCAGAGAGCTCCAGAGAAAAGCAGAAGCCCGAGAGAAATCTTGTAGATGAGAATGGGCAAAAGTGATGAGAAGCGAGGATAAGTGGGGTGAAGGTCAGAAGCAGAGCGAAGGTTGCGTGAATAAGAGTATTTGGAGATCAGAGATGACATATGGAGGGGCTTCACTGTTAAGGGCCTTAAATGTAAGTGTGAATAGTTTGAATTTAATTCTAGAGGAGCCAGTGAAGGGACATGCTTATGCGAGCAGCTGATATTGAGTGATGAGATAGATGGAGTCTAGCAGCAGCATTGAGAACAGATTGGAGTTGTGAAAGGCGACTTGTTGGAATACCTGTGAGGGGTAGGTTGCAGTAATCAAGGGGGGAGATGATGAGACTGAATCAGTGTTTTAGTTGATTCTGAACTGAGATATGGTGGTATTGGGCAATGTTGCGCAGCTGAATAGGACAAGATTTGGAAAGTGTTTGGATGTGTGGCGAAAAAGACAGATGCGAGTCTAGGATGACTCCTAGGCAGTGTGTCTGTGTGGTGGAAAGAAAGGTAGTATTGTTAACTGTAGTGATAGGGGAAGATCTTGGAGGAAATAGGAGTTTCTGTTTTAGAAAAATTCAGTTTCAGGTGGCGTTGCGACATCCAGGAGGAGACAGTGAAGAGGCAGTCTGTAATTTGGGAAAGGACAGAAGGAGAGTAGACAAGTAGAGTAGACAAGTCAGGAGTAGACAAGTAGAGTTAGGTCAGCCTTTATGGGTCAGCATAAAGGTGATACCGAAGTTCAAATGACTGAATACGTTTTTCTAGTGAAGTAGTATAGAGTGAGAACCGCAGAGGGCCTAGAACAGAGCCTTGAGGAACTCCGACAGAGAGAGGGAACGTAGTAGAGGTAGAGTAGGCAACTTTAAAGGAACGGTCAGACAGTTAAGATGTAACCATGAAAGAGCAGTGTCACAAATGCCAGTTGAGTATAGAATGTCTAGGAGGAGTGGGTGGTAGGAATGGGTGAATTTGACCTGTTTTGCTTCGCCAAAAATTTGCCGCTGGAGAAATGTCGCCAACGCCCATTAAAGTCTATGGGTGTCAAAAAAATTGACACTTTTTTTTGACGCACGCCACCATACAAGTCTACGGCCGTCATTTCCGTGTCGAAACAAGGCAAAAAAATTAGCCCAGCCCTAGTGGTTGGTCAACTGTGTGAAAAGCTGCAGTGAGATCTAGAAGTATTAGTATGGAATAGTGACATTTGCCAGTAGAAGATCATTGGTTACTTTGGCGAGTGCAGTTTCAGTTGAGTATGTTTGGCAGAAGCAAGATTGCAGAGAGCCGAGAAGGGAGTTGTGAGTGAGATACTGAATCAGATGTTTGTAAACAAGCCTTTTCAGCAATTTAGATGCGAATGGAAGAAGGGAAACTGGACGATAGTTGGCAGGAGAGCTGCGATCAAGGGAAGGTTTTTTTGAGGATAGGAGTGATTAGCAATTGTGTATAAGCCTGGAAAAGTACCGGTAGAGAGTAAAAGGTTAAATAGGTGGTTAAGTGCAGGAGACAGTGTATCAGATTGGATAAAGGAGGCGAAAGGGTATGGGGTCAAGGGAGCAGGTTGTGGGTTTTGAGCAGGCTAGAAGTTTAACTTCTAGTGTTGCGGGGGCCAAGGAGTGCAAAGTGGATGTGAGTGAACTGCAAGTTAGTCTGAGATGGTATACATTAATGGGTGGAGGGGGCATAGGAGTGAGTTAAATGTGGCAGTCACTGTGGTTTAGAGGATAGAGTGGAGATTAAAGAAGAGAAGTATTGTTCTTTAGCTATTGATAGAGCTCAATTGCAGCAGGAGAGCATGAATTTGAAGCGGATGAAGTCAGGATTAGTTTGTGACCATCATTCAGTTGATATACCGATATATATCTTCTAAGGTACCGAGTGTGCCAGGGTTGGGGTTAAGCTGGTCGACTATGATGGGTGGTAGAAGGAGCAAGGGAGTTGAGAGCTGTTGAAAGAGCATTGTTGTAGAGCGAAAAATATTCAGTGGAGAGTAAAGAATGACCCAAAAATTGCACCACCCCATTTATTATTCCATAAATCCCATAAACACAGAAGGTATAACTTAACCTTTATTAGTGATTTAGTGATTAAAATTACAAAAAGGAGGAGCGCATTGTTTGCTGGATTCAGTAGTCTGCCCCAGATGCTTAACGATTGATCATATTCAAAACTGATAGGATCATATAAAAAGCATCATCATGGGGATTAACTACATTAAGTTCTGTCAATTATGGCAAAAGGCAATAGTGGTAGCACTCAATTCCCCAAAGGGTTAATCCACTAGTAAGTGCAAAAATGAACGAACTGTGGGCATCATTCGTATCCGCCCAAAACAATTTCCGAAAACACCCTCATGCGACAGGAAATATAAGGTGCAAGAACCTGTCTATAGAGATTCCGTTATCGGCGTTACTTAATCACAGCCACAAGCATCTGCGGCCGACTACTGAATCCAGCAAACAATGCGCTCCTCCTTTTTGTAATTTTAATCACTTTTGATTTCTCACCCTTGGGTCATTTTAATACATACTAATAAAGGTTAAGTTTTACCTTCTGTGTTTATGGGATTTATGGAATAATAAATGGGGTGGTGCAATTTTTGGGTCATTCTTTACTCTCCACTGAATATTTATCATTAACCCTTAACCCTGCACACCATTTATGTGGCTTCTTGATTGGTGGAAGGTGCTTTATACTCCATTCTCTTTATATTGTTGTAGAGAGAAGCTGCCCTATTTGAACAGGAATGATTGTTAATATGACAGATGGATTGCGCCAATACTGTTAATTGTTGTGGATCAAATGCATTATGGTTTCTGTATATGTGGGTGGAGAGAGATGGCTGTGATAGTGCAGGTGAAAGTGTTATTTGAAAGGAGAGTAGGTCAGATATGTGGTAGGGAGAGTTAGTAAGGTTGGATGGGTGGCACAAGTAGCAGAAAATAAGATCAAGAGCATGACTCTTGATGTGGGTAGGTGAATCTGAGAAAGACCAAATGAAGATGTTAGAGAGGAGTTTCTTATAAAGGTTCACTGATATTTTATTTTGTAAAACAAATACTTTGGCATCCTAGCTAAAACCTGATTAAAAATGTTATTACTGGGGAGGTCTAATCAGAGCCTGAAGCTTACATGCACTATAAAGTTAATTCTGTGGCAGGGAATTTGATAAATTACTCCATTTTATGTTTTGGCTTTCTTCCCTTTCCCAAAACCTGTGCCGCCAGTATATCCCCTTTTTAGTTTAGGTTAAAAAATCGCCAGCGTAAAAACACACGCGGCGATCTTTTTTCTACTGTCGCTCGAAATTGCCTCGCCGCGTGCGTTTTTACGCTGGCGATTTTTCGCGATTCCCCATAGACGCCAGCGCAAAAGTTTCCCCAGCGATTGCGGTTTAAAAGTCGCGGCGAAAAGTCGCCGCGAGTCAAATCGCAGCGCTATCGCCTAGTGTGGCCTTAGCCTTAAGTTCTACTTGGAGGAACCAATCACAATGATAAATAGTAAGTAGGGTCACATTGGAAGGTGCAGTAGTGATGAAATCAGCTCAGATTGCCCTTGCTAGCAACCAGTGCTCATACAGAATCTAAAATCCCTCAGTTCAGTGTAAAAATAAAAACTGGGTAAATAGGCCGAGCAGAATAAAACATGTTTCTTATATAGTTAGCCAAAAATGTAACCTATAAAGGCTGGAGTGAGCGGATGTGTAACATAATAGCTAGACTACTACTTCCTGTTTTACAGCTCTCTAACGCTGAGTTAGTCAGCGACTTAAAGGGGCCACATGGGAGATAACTGTTCAGGGAGTTTGCAATTGATACTCAGCATGCAGCTCAGATTCAAAAGCAACAGTTATGGCCCATGTGCTCCTCCCCCCTCAAATCACTGATTGGTTACTGCGAATCAGTGGAAAGCAAGACAGCAGCAAAGCAGGAAGCAGTGTTCTGGCTATTAGACATCCACTCACTTCAGCCTTAATACATTACATTTTTGTAATAATAACTATATTAGAAACATTTTTTATTTTGCACAGCCTATTTACCTATTTTTATACTGAACAATCCCTTTAAATGGGTGGTTCACCTTTAAGTGAACTTTTAGCATGTTATAAAGTGCCCAATTCGAAGCAACTTCAATTGCTCTTCGTTTATTTTATATTGTTTTTAAATCATTTGCCTTTTGCTTTCCAGCTTTCAAATGGGGGGGGGGGGTCACTGACCCAATCTAAAAAGAAATGCTCTGTAAGACTACAAATGTATTGTTATTGTTGCATATAAAAATATATAACAATATTTTCTTGTGGAACAGCGCCTAAAGCAAATGCGGAAAGCAAAAGAAACAGGGACAAAATACGGTGTAGTGTTTTCAGTTATTCTTGAAGCACCCTGTGCTGGAAAAACAAAGTTAACTAGTGTGTTTTCCCCTTTAAAAAGAGATATTTTTATCCCAGATTTGTGTATAGTTGAATTTGGTGTTCTCTGGAACCTTCACCAAGTTTAGTAGAAATGCCTACTGACAAGATAATGGTAACTTTATCACATGTAATAATGGTTCCCAATGTTCTCCTCTCCTCCACCAGCCACTGAGGCTCCAAGACAAGGATACAGAAGTTGCATAGTATAATACTGATTTATTAAAAGGCTTAAACTTTAAAATGTATTGTTATTGCTAATCTTTCTATTCAGGCCTCTCCTATTCATAGTCCAGTCTTATTCAAATCAGTGCATGGTTGCTAGGGTAATATGGACTGTAGCAACCACATTGCTCAGATTACAAACTGGAGAGCTGCAGAACAAAAAGCCAAATAACTCAAACCACAAATAAAAAATGAAAACCAATTGCAAATTATCTCAGAATATCACTCTCTACATCCTATTAAAACTTAACTCAGAGGAACAATCCCTGTTTGGGTTTTTTTTTTGCAACAGTTTGTGTCTTGGGTTTGGTATTTTAATGTCTTTTAGAGGCGATTACTGCATGGTCTAGATTGAGATTCAAAATTGGCCCTAGCATTTGAGGCTAGGGTTGCCACCTTTTCTGGAAAGAAATACCGGCCTTCCTCTATATTTATCTTTTTTCCCCTATCAATAACATTGGGATCAGCCATCATTTTTATCAGCCAGGCCAGTAAAATACCAGCCAGGTGGCAACCCTATTTGAGGCCCAAACAGGCCTGACCAGCCCAATAAATAGTGATTGTCTATGGCAACTTACACCACCACAAAGTATAATGAAGATTAAACTTACAGGTGCAAACAAAAAGTACAGGTGGTGACAAATACCAATAGGCAGGAATTGTAGTCAGGAACAGGCCAAGATCAAAACCGGAGAATCCACAAAGGTAGGAATTAGGCAGGGACACAGGAACTCAGAAGAAAATTGGAATGAAGGACTACAAATCACGAAGCAAATAATGGCCAAACCCTAAACAATACTCAGGGCTGGGCTTATAAAGGTTCATAAACGAGTGATGGGAAACATATGAGAGTAATGAGATGGGTGGAGAGAAAGGAGGAGACAAACTGGAACCAGACAGACACATGGAAACACATACATGAGAAGAACAGGACTAGCCCTAAGAGCCTCCAGTGGCTTATGAGGTAAGTGCAAAGACCTTAAACCACACACACAAGAGTTCAATTCCTAGAATATCCTGACAAAATGACTGTAATAAGGTGTTCAGGTCCAGAGTAAATGTCATTCTGTGTGACATTTAAGTGGAATATTTAAAGGAGAAAGAAATGTATATTGACCAAAATATTAGCCCCTCCCAGAATTTACCTAATACCCCAGGTGTGTGGTCCTTTTCATTGAAACTGCACTGTAGAAGTACCACGTCACTATGTTCTTCTTCCGGAATGCTACAGTTGGTTCAGTGTCAATCATTTCTACATTATAGTACTAGGGTCCTGAGTTCAATTCCAGCTTGGGCAAGAAATCTATATAGTCTCCCCGTGCTTGATGGGGTTCATGCAAGTTAGTTGGCTCCTGATAAAACTGACCCTACTGTGTGTGAATGTGATAGAGACCTTCATTGTAAGCACAACTGGGGCAGGGAGTGATGTCCTTGGCATCATTTCCAGTGTTTGGCATGTGAGTGACAGGTGCACCCTATTGTCTTGATGCAACTGTACTGTGTACGATTGACATATATATATATATATATATATATATATATATATATATATATATATATATATATATATATATAACCCTAATATATATATAAAAAATATTCTAAAAAAAGGGTCTGGAGGCAAGCACATTGTATGATATGGGCAGCAGCTACACTGATAAAAAGGCAATACAGGTACAGGACCTGTTATCCAGAATGCTCGGGACCTTGATCTTTCCAGATAACAGTTCTTTCTGCAATTTGGATTATCATATCTTAATTCTGCTAGAAATCATGTAAACATTAGATGAACCCAATAGGCTGGATTTGCTTCCAATAAGGATGGATTATATGTTAGTTTGGATCAAGTACAAGGTTCTGTTTTATTATTAAAGGGAAAAAGGAAATCATTTTTAAAAATTTGTATTATTTAGATAAAATGATGTCTGTGGGAGATGGCCTTTCTGTACTTCTGAGCTTTCTGGATAAGGGGTTTCTGGATGATGGATCCAATACCTGTACATACATAGTCATTCCATCCTGAAGCACAATGCCTGCTCCTTGGGTGCTAAGTGCAAGTCAGGGGAAAGAAATGAAAAACACATGGTGGCCAGGTCCGGACTGAGAATTAAAATACGCCCTGGCATTTCAGGTACCCAGAGGCCCAAACAGCCCCACCAGACCACTAAATACTGACTTTCTATGGGACCTTATAGCAGCCCCTCTGGCATTTGCCAGAACTCACAGATTGCCAGTCCGGGCCTGATGGTGGCTTATGAGTGCTACAGATTCAGTTTATCTCACATATGTGTGGGCACCTTGCCAGTGTTGCTTTATGTTCATGAAATATATCCAAATCTGACTCTGTTTCTATTTCTCTCAAGCACAAAGACCCACAACTTTTCTTTCTCTGTGCTGTACTGTATAGGGATGTAGCGAACTGCCGACAATGTGTTCGCGAACGCCGTTCGCGAACACCGACAAAACTTCGAACATCGGCAAAACTTCGAACATCCGAAAATCGTTCGATTCGAACGATCGAAGGATTTTAATCGTTCGATCGAACGATTTTCGTTCGAATCGAACGATCGAAGCCATTGGATCGAATGATTTCATTCAATCCAATGGCTTCGATCGTTCGATTCGAACGAAAATCCTTCGATTTTAGCGATCGAATGGTCGAATGGTCGAACGATTTTGACGCGAACGCCTATTGGCGAACGTCGCGCGACGTTCGCGAACTTGCGGCGGACGCGAACAGCCGATGTTCGCGCGAACAAGTTCGCCGGCGAACAGTCCGCGACATCCCTAGTACTGTACATACACATTCACCCTTTCTCTCCAACGTCTCTCTCTCTCCTAGTGTCAACTCATGACCTTCCCTCTCTCCAGCTTTGTGGTCTCTGTATGTTTCTTCCTGTGCTGGAAACCGAAGAGGAAAAAAAAAACACATTTGCTTGAGAAATTCTTGCTGTTTGTGGCAGCCACAGGAAAGTGCAATAGGCTGCAAGGGAGGGTGGGGGAGCATTAATAGGTGGGAAGAGAGGTGTTTGTTCTGCTGGGTATATATCTTTTTCTGCAAACTAAGGGCACTTCCTCTTATGCAGCTGATTCATGTGTTCTCTTTCCAGACAGTAAGCTGAGCAAACTCCTATCAACTGCCAAAAATAAATAAAATAATATACAAGGCTGGAATCAGATTGCTGTGCTGTTTTATATGATGTCATATGTGTGTGTGTTCTGGGCCCACATACGCTACACAGTAATATCCACTGTAACAAGATAAACACTAAAAAGACACATAGGGGTAAATTTACTTACCTCCGTAATCGCTCCAGCGACGGCTTCGCTGACATCGCAACACTTCGCCAGGCATAGAATCACCAGGACAACGTTAACACACGAAAATCCGAAGTTGTGTCCAGGGCGCCGAATGCTTGCGAAGTTGCACTACCGTTACTGTGGCAAGCAAATCAAAGTTACGCTAGCGTTGGCTAATTTGCATACGGCGGGAAGTTAAAGTTAAATGGAGGTATATGTTGCAGCCAATACATTACACTACACAAGCCCAGGGAACCTTAATAAAATAAACTAGAGTTGTTATATTGCCCTACACTGTATAGTTTATGTGCCATATGTTAGGAAATGTAGGGGGGAAGCCGGGTACCCCAAAAATTATGATCTTTTTCAGCCTATCACCCTGTAAAAAGTAAAAGACGCCAGCGGTTTTTGGGACTTAGAAAATGTTTCAACTATTTTTTGACCAATTCCTATCTACTCAATTGCACTTGCCTGGTCTGAGCTGGTGAAGGCAAGTCTGGCGCAAGAGGTGACGTTCAGTCAAAACTCAATATTAGTGAATTAGTAGTTATGTTCGTTCGCCAGAACGCAACTTCGTCTGCCATTAGGGTGCGAAGTACGGCTAGAGTCTATCTCCTTCGCTATCGAAGTTATGCCAGCGCCCGTTAGTAAATCGGTGAAGTTCCGAAATGATGTCATGCTGGCGAATTTTCATTTTAGTCACTTTGCCCTTTAGTAAATTTCCCCCATAAGCTTTTTATAGGGGCTGGTAAATTTATATGGTAGTAGGACAGATAATATTAGAAATTAGAAATTTTCCAGCTGGCAAGAGGTCACCCATTCCAATTAGAAGAAAAGAGGTTCAGGCTAAATATTCGGAAGGGGTTTTTTACAGTGAGAGCTGTAAAGATGTGGAATTCTCTCCCTGAATCAGTCATATTGGCTGATACATTAGATAGCTTTAAGAAGGGGTTGGATGGCTTTTTAGCAAGTAAGTGAATACAGGGTTAGGGACGATAGCTCGTAATACAAGTTGATCCCGCGATCAGTCCGATTGTCATTATGGAGTCAGGAAAGAAGTTTTCCCCCTCTGAGGCTTCAGATGGGGGTTTCTTTTTGCCTTCTTCTGGATCAACTGGCAGTTATGCAGTTTATATACAGACTTAAAAGGTTGAACTTGATGGACGTGTGTCTTACTATGTTACTTTTTAATCAGAAACTAAAACATCTGAAACTTAAAAGGAGAAATATGCCATGCTTCCCCTTACTGGCAAATACTAAATACAGTGGACACAACAGATATATTTGTATCTCTTGGAACCAGCTTGGGCACTCACAAAATGGAGGACTGGACTTTTAAGGAAGTTTTGGCGCCAAGATTTGAATTTGGCGCCTCTTTGTGACATCATGACGATTGGTGACGTGAGCGACATGATGCTCGGTGTCAGACGCCACCGTCAACCCGGAAGTGCGCACCTGCACACAGAACTTCTAAGAGAGACGCAACGGGAGGTAAGAGAACCCCGCAATCTCCCAGCGTGTCTTACACTGCTTTTATATTGGCTATCTGTGCTCACTGATTCAGATGAGACAAGTAATTAGACAGCTCACACGTAGAGAAAGAAAATTCTATGAAAGTTTAGGCACATTTTCTATAGGATCCATTATCCAGAAATTCTTTATCCAGAAAGCTCCGAATTACGGGAAGGTTGTCTCCCATGGACTCCACTTTTTAATTAAATAATTCAAAATTTTAAAATCCATTTCCTTTTTCACTGTACAGGTATAGGATCCCTTATCCGGAAACCCGATATCCAGAGAGCTCCGAATTACAGAATGGCTGTCTCCCATAGACCCCATTTTATCCAAATAATCCAAATTTTTAAAAAGGATTTTGTTTTTCTCTGTAATAATAAAACAGTAGCTTGTACTTGATCCCAGCTAATATATAATGAATCCTTATTGGAAGCAAAACCAGCCTATTGGGTTTATTTCATGTTTAAGTTAATTTCTAGTAGACTTAAGGCATGAAGACCCAAATTACGGAAAGATCCATTATCTGGAAAACCCCAGGTCCCGAGCATTCTGGATAACAGGTCCCGTACCTGTAGTAACAAATGACTACCTTGTACTAGATCCCAACTAAAATATATTTAATCCTGATTTGTGGGAAAATAATCTTTTTGGGACTTAAGGTATGACGTTCCAAATTATGAAAAGATACCGTATTCGGAAAATGTCAAGTCCCAAGCATTCTGGATAACAGGTCCCATAACTGTATATGCACCTGAAGGCCTATGGCTAGGGGACAAGGTTTGGGGGAGAGGCCCAGAGGTGACCATATAGAAAAAGTTTGGGCGTAATTTAGAATGCTTAGCATAGAAGTGTCACGGTCGGCACCCTACACCAGAACAGATGCCAAGCACCCTGGTCTCGGCTCGACTTCACCAGTTAAGTGACCGCCTTTGGCCTCAGGAGGAGCCCTCGGCGTACTCAGATGCCACCTGGACTTAACGAGAGGTGCAAGGCATAAGTTCTGGCAGGCAATGGGGCATGACTGTTTTACAAGAATGCTGGAAGATAGGAAGCCACCAGGAACAGGCAGGCCGGGCCAGCGCAAGCAGTTAGAATAGTCAGACAGGCCAGAATCAGGATTAGAGATCGTAGAATAGTCGAAGAACAGGCAAGGTTTCAGGATTGGAGAGAACAGCGTAGTTTCAGGCCGGCAAGGTCAGGATTGTAGAGGTCAGAATAGTAGCAGGCAGGCAAGGGTCAAACACAGTAGATCAAGTCAGGAATCACAATAAACACCCAGGAACAAGCTAATTGAATCTAACAACGGGCACGGTCCTGTTATCTAAATGGGCTTTATATACCTTTGAATTTCGCGCCAATTGCGCGCTGGCGCCAGTGCGACTGCGCCTTTAAATAAGCATGCGCGTGGAATGGAAGCCGGCACAGGAGAAGGAAGCCGTACAACGGGCGTCCACGCCGAGGACGTGGCGTGGACCCCGCTGCCGCTAGACCACCAGGGTAAGTTCCTTACAAGAAGTGACAGATGTAATGTACTAGTGAATCCAGCACTTGATATATGTCACCGATGCCTTGCTATTCACACTTTTTTAGTAAACGGCTGTTTAGCAGTAAACGAGTTGGCCAGGTGCCTGTGTTGCTCCTTTAAAGCATCATTTAGCTGAATCCATTAGAGTTTAAAGTGAGGAACATGCCATACCATTGCCATTACATGTGAACCTTTCCTCAGTAGGCTCATTGATCTCCCCCCTATCCAAACTCTAGAGCTAATTTGCAGGGGGGTTAGAGAGGGGGCGTTATCAGGACCCAGAAGCCCCTCTGAGTACATGGTGACTTCAGAAATATGGTTTATTCTTTATAATCTTTGTATAAAATGTAATCCTCTTTCAAAATGTTCTTTTCCAGAAAAAGGTTGCAGAGTTCCAGGATGAAAATGCATCATGCTTCACTTTGAATCACCGTGAAATACAAGCTTAAGACATTACATTTTTCCAGGAACTGTACTGGGTCCAAAATATACAGTGTGGTTCTGTTAAACCTTATTATATATTTGTGTTTTTAAAAAAAACGGTTTTCACACCTAGATAGATTCTATAATATATACAGAATAACGGGAATGTTAGAGAGAGGCTTTAAATTAGATTAATTCCCCCATGTGTTATAAAAGGCAGAAGGTTTGCCCAGGGGCAGTAATCCATAGCAACCAATTTGATATTTACTTTTGAACATGTGAACGATAATTATTACTTGCTCATCAGCAAACCCCCTTTGTCTATGAGACGTTCTGCCCTGTGTAGTGTTTCTTCCTACTCGAAAGAAGCTGTGGCCATACCTGGGCACTCATTTGTATTAAAGGGGGGAAAAAATCCTCCCTGGCTACAAGAAGGCAATACCTGGATTAACTTTGTACAAAGAATTCATTTAAATAACTTTGTATATTTTCACTTTTTAAAAAGGCTTCAAACCTTTGCTTAAATATATGTCATGCATCTGCCAGAACAACCACTTCAGAGAGAGAATTCCACAGCTTCCCAACATTCAGCCCCCCTTTCTTCTAATATGAATGGATGCCCTCACATACACTGGTGATGTCTACTGGTGAATCAGCTAACAGATTATTGTTGGATCCTTTTATATATTTAGACATAGCTACTATATCCCCCCCTTAAGCTCCACTGCACAATCCCCACTTGACCAGTCTTTGCTCATAACTTGTCAGTGGCCTAACGGCTCCCAGCGGGAGTAGTCCAGACCAGGGAGGAAGCTTCGGGGTCAAAGTCCAAAATCAAAATACAGGCAAGAGCGTCCTGGGCATCCCTGGGCCATATGACATCATCACGCCGGCGTTCTGCTACCCACATTGAAGCATTTGGCGCCGCCATCTTGATTTCGGCACCGCAGGGGGAAGACGCGTCTGCTGGCACTCCAGGTAATGATCCTGACATAACTGAGTCCTTCCATGACCTTTATTCTCTCTTCTTTGGACTAGTTAACTGATTTCTAGGGGTGTATTTATCATATAGGCACTCAAAGGCCTGTGCTTAGGGCGGCATCTTTAAGGGGGGACCTTCTGATGCTTTACTGCCGGATGCTTTCTTACTAAATCTGGCAGCAGTGGTGAGGGGTAGGGGGTTCAGCAATTGGCGCACAGCGGAAGTGACATCACGTGCATGCACTATGCTCCTAAACATCATATCCGCTGATGTCACATGGGAACGCTCGCAGGTCTGGTGCCTAGTGCAGCATCGGACCTGAAAATGCTACTGCTGATATCCCTTTTAAGCACTAGAGACAAAAACTGAATTGTATATTGTAGATGGAGCTTTACCAATGCTTTGTAAACAAAAGCATTGGTAAAGCTTTCTTACTGCCATTTCCTACTGCTGATGAGCATTGCTTGCAACAGCCATATCCACAAGTGCCACCAGGTCCTTCTCCATCAACTATGTATCTAACTTAATCCCATTAAAGTTATAAATGGCTTGCTTATTTGAAATTCCAAATGCATAACCTTAAATTGATCAATATTAAATGGGTCATTTTCTATGCAAAAAAAAGGCCCCAGTCACACAGTAGCCAACCTGATGTCTCACTGGGTAAGGCATGGTATTCTGCATAACATAAGTTCAAGGATAAACTGCTGTCAGAAACCATGAATGCAATCGATCTGAATTTCAAAAGAACTTTTTTTATTAAATACATGTTATGTCACTTATTTTTTCTTACTTCTTTGATGTTCCATAATTTAATATAAAGTTTTCAAAAAACATTAGGCTGCAAGCTGTAGGATCATAACAGAGCGCAGTGTGCAAAGTAAATAAAAAAATATATATAAAACCTGTAATTTGATAATTTTTTTTTCTTTGCACACTACCTTTTAGGGCAGAGACAGATGCTCAGATTCGGGGAGATTGGTCGCCCAGCGACAAATTTCCTCTTCTTCGGGGCGACTTATCTCCCCAAACTGCCTTCCCACCGGCAAGAATGTAAATCACCGGCGGGATGGCACTCGGAGCTCTTTGTTTTCCAAAGTATCCCGAAGTTTCCTCATGAGGCAACTTCGGGCGACTTCAGAAAACGAAGCTCTCAAAGTGCCATCCCGGCAATTTACATTCTAGCTGGCGGAAAGGCATGGGTGGCAGTTCTGGAAGATTAGTTGCCACGAAGAAGAGGAGATTTGTTGCCTGGCGACTAATCTCAACGAATGTGTCTCTGCCCTTACTCTTTATGAATTGTCACAGGTCTTTACACTCCAAAATAACATTCCCTACATATTAGTCATTAGATTAGCATTAGTCAGCACTTTATTGGCGAAGGCAGGAGGGGAGGGCACATAGGTGCTAGGTGCACACAGCACCTCAGGGTGCAAGAGCTTATTACATGAGCACTGAGGAGCATGTTCTTGCACCCCTTAGTGTTCTAGCAATAAAAACTTTTCCAAACAATAATCAAGAATTCTTGTTTGGAAGGAAGCCCCAGGGTTTTTTAATTAGGCATAGATTTCCATAAAAGCTAGTCGTCCACGGTCTTTCTAATGCATAGCTCCAGTTTCTGTGAGTTTGGTCCATATTATTAGTTTACTGGCAAGTCTCATGGCCAGAATCTCTTCATGGGTATTATCTTTAGTCAGGCAACAGATTTTTAAGCCTGCAATGCCAAGCCAAGACAAATGAGGGACATATTCACAACGTATCCACAGTGCAAATCCATATACTATTTCTAGCACTCTGGGGAGTTTTCACTTTCAGTGTTGATTTAAAACTTAATGTGGCATTACTCAAATGTCAGGTGAAGCGTTTACATAAAACTATAATCTTGGAGATGGGATCATACCTAGGGATGACTGGCTGTCCAGGCATTTAAAGATAGCATTCCATAATTTGGTAGAGGCACCATCATCTGGAACAATGGTATTATAATTATGAAAAGATTTGAAATACATGTAGAGATACAATTATAATTATCAAGGTTACCCAACCAAAATGTTCAGACCCGGTCAAATGCCCAAATGGTCAGTATCCATAATCATCAATTATCATCTATGGTACAATGAAGTATATTCTGATCGTTCATCACCACACAAATTTTCTCAAAAAGTTGTTTGACCACTGTATGGCCAACCTGGGAAAGTGCATAACCTTGCCAGAAATTCCTGTTCATTAGTTCCATGGTCAAAGCAAACCAATGAACTCTCAATCACTTGGCTAAACTATTTAGGGAACAAGCTGGTAAACACAGGTTATGAAAACTATAATTCTTTGTGATGATATATATAGTTACATAGTTACATAGTGACATAGTTAAATTCTGTTGAAAAAAGACAAAGTCCATCAATTTCAACCCCTCCAAATGAAAACCCAGCATCCATACACACACCCCTCCCTACTTTTAATGAAATTCTATATACCCATACCTATACTAACTATAGAGCTTAGTATCACAATAGCCTTTGATATTATGTCTGTCCAAAAAATCATCCAAGCCATTCTTAAAGGCATTAACAGAATCAGTGTCACGACCGGCACCCAATACCAGAACAAATGCCAAGGACCTTGGTCTCGGCTCAGCTTCACCAGTAGTGTGACCACCTTTGGGCTTCGGGAGGAGTCCTCAGCTTAATTGGGTGCCACCTGGACTTAACGAGGGGTACAAGGCGAGGAGTTCTGGCAGGCAAAGCGGCACGACCGGATAGCAAGAGTCTTTGGGCAGAAGGTCAAGGACAAGGCGTCTGGTGGAAACGGAACAGCCCAGATCAGGACTGGCAGATAACAGAATCGTCAGGCAAGCAAGGGGTCAAAACCAGATAATCAGACAGACTGGATAAGGCAGAAGAATGGTCAGACAGGCTGGGTCGAGGCAGGCGGATATCAGAATCGTCAGGCAGGCAAGGGTCAAACCGGGTTGACAATCAAAGGGTTAAGCAGGAAGCGTTGTCGTAGGCAGGCAAGGGTCTGAATACAGAATGCAGAGTAGTCAGGAACAGGCTGGGTCAAACACGGATAATCAGTCAGGATAGCAAATTCAGGAACAGGTAGCACAAAGCTCAGGAAACCACAGGATATGATCCTATAACGGGCACTAGCTACAGGTCTGAATGGGCTTTAAATAGGGATCCAATTGGCGCCAAAACGTGCACAATTTCGAGCTGTTGCACGCTGGCGCAATCACGCCTGCGCCTTTAAGAGACGCGCAGGCGCACTGCGCGTGCCCTAGGAATCCAAAATGGCGCCAGCAAGGACAGGAGCAGCGCAGCGGGCGTCCACGCCAAGGGCACGGCGTGGACCCCACTGCCCACTAGACCACCAGGGTAAGTTTCTTACATTACCCCCCCCTCTAAGAGGGGCCACTGGACCCTCAACCTTACCAGGAGACCGGGGATGAGACTGTCTCCTAAGATGGTTACCCTTGTCATCTGATTTGGCCAGAGTCTTAGCCAATACTGGGGAAGGGCAAGATTGCTGAGGGACCTGTGGCTGGTTTCAAAACAGAAACATGAAATAAATTAGATAACAAAAATAAATCAGGCAATTCAAGACGGACAGAGGTTGGGTCTACAATCTCCACTATGGGGTATGGACCAATAAACCTGGGCCTCCGCTTAAAAGATGGTATTTTAAGCTTGATATTCCCCGTTGAAACCCAAACCAAATCCCCAACCCGATATTTAGGTACCTCCCCATGGGACTTAACAGCTGTCTTTTTCAGAGCGACAGGGTTAGTCAAAAGGGAACTATGTACCCTAGAACAGGACTTGGAGCAAAATTCAGCAGAAGGGAGTTTTGTGAGGGAAGCAGCTGCCACCCCAAGTGTGGAAACTAAACAGGAATCCTTACACCCAGAACCCCACTGAATAAACTCCCCAGTTACCCAATCAATGTGGGGGTTGTGTGCCTGCAGCCATGTTAACCCTAAAATTAGAGGAGAAGATAGAGAACCCTCGATAGCATGGAAGGATATCTCCTCTAAATGCAAGATGTCAATGCACATAGTCAAAGCCACAGATTTCCTGGTTACCAGCCCAGACTTCAAAGGGTTTTTATCAATGGCCAGAATCCTTACTTGAGGAACAAGAGGTGTTAAGGGAATATTAAACTTCTTTGCAAAGTTAGCATTTAAGAAATTCCCGCCGCCCCAGAATCCACCAAAGCGGAAACCTTTACAGAACCAGAAGGCCAAATTAAATTAACAGGAACCACAATCCTGGAGAAAATTTTGGGAGAGTAAACTTCTTGACCAAAATGGAGCTCCCTACCTTCATCTAGGTTTTTGAAGCTTCCTGGCCTCTTAGGACACAGGTTAAGGAAATGACCCATCTCCCCACAATAGATACACAGACCCAGAGACCCTCTGCGAGCCTTTTCCTCAGGAGTTAAATGAATAGTACCCAATTGCATGGGTTCCTCCTGAGGCAGAGACACAGAGGGGTAAGGAGTTTTTACACTAATATCCTCGGGAAGAGAATAAGTACCCTTTTCCCCCCCTATTCTCCCTTTGTCTTCTATCAACTTGGATGGCTAAAGCCATTAGATCATCCAAGGTAGCTGATTTATCAAGCTGTCTCTTACAGACACAGAAAGCCCTAAACGGAATTGGCTGCGAAGAGCCGCATCATTCCAACCGGTCTCAACTGACCACCGGCGAAACTCCATACAATACTCTTCTACAACCCTCTTTCCCTGGCGAAGTTTACTAACTGCGGCATCGGCAGAGGAGGCACGATCCGGGTCATCGTAAAGGATTGCCATAGAATTAAAGAAAACTTCAAGGGAAAGCTGGGCAGGGTCAGAGGGGGATAACCTTAGCGCCCATATTTGTGGGTCGCCCTGTAATAAGGTCATAATAAACCTCACTTTATCCTCTCCAGAAGAAAAGGAGTGTGGGAAAAAACTTAAATACAATTTACATGCCTCCTGAAATACATAAAATTTGGTCCTATCCCCACTGAATTTGTCGGGGAAGGAGATCTTAGGCTCATGAATTTAACCGACACTGCAGAAGGACCCACTAGCAACTGTTCAGTGGCATCCACTCTATTCGACAGGTCACGGAAGCCTTGCAGCAGGTGTTCTTGTCTTTGCACCTGACTCTCCAAACGCTGCAACAGAGTAGAGAGAAGCAGTTCTGTAGTGGAGGGAGCCTCGGCAGCAACGACTTGACCTTCTTCATCCATCATGGGCAGTTATACTGGATAAGGCAGAAGAATGGTCAGACAGGCTGGGTCGAGGCAGGCGGATATCAGAATCGTCAGGCAGGCAAGGGTCAAACCCGGTTGTCAATCAAAGGGTTAAGCAGGAAGCTTTGTTGTAGGCAGGCAAGGGTCAGGATACAGAATGCAGAGTAGTCAGGAACAGGCAGGGTCAAACACGGATAATCAGTCAGGATAGCAAATTCAGGAACAGGTAGCACAAAGCTCAGGAAATCACAGGATATGATCCTATAAGGGGCACTGGCTACAGGTCTGAATGGGCCTTAAATAGGGATCCAATTGGCGCCAAAACGTGCGCAATTTCGCGCTGTTGCCTGTCCTTGCCGGCGCCATTTTGGATTCCTAGGGTGCGTGCGGTGCGCCTGCGCGTCTCTTAAAGGCACAGGCACGCTGGCGTGATTGCGCCAGCGCATTTAAGAGACGCGCAGGCGCACCGCGCGCCCTAGGAATCCAAAATGGCGCCGGCAAGGACAGGAGCGGCGCAGCGGGCGTCCACACCAAGGACGCGGCGTGGACCCTGCTGCCCACTAGACCACCAGGGTAAGTTTCTTATAATCAGCCATCACAACATCACCCGGCAGTGCATTCCACAGCCTCACTGTCCTGACTGTGAAGAACCCCCTACGTTGCTTCAAATGAAAGTTCTTTTCTTCTAGTCTAAAGGGGTGGCCTCTGGTACGGTGATCCACTTTATGGGTATAAAGGGCCCCTGCTATTTATCTATAATGTAATCTAATGTACTTGTAAAGTGTAATCATGTCTCCTCGTATTCCATCAAAGGAATAAGAAGGAGCACCAAAATACAGACTCTGCTGCAAACAACTTTATTTTTGTAAATAAATAACTAAAATAATGATTTGCTGTAAGAGTATGCAGTAATGTGTTGTTCAGTGGGTACGTGATGCAAGATGCTCTATTGCGTATCCTACACCGGTTGTGGCTTTGGGCCACCTTGCTGTAATGTGCATGTGTGAGTGACAAGGATGGACAGTTCAGTGTTGAGACTAACTGAGAGAAAGAATATGCCCTTTTAATATGCAGGGTCTACTATTCATTATTGATATAAAAAATGACAGAAAATTACGCTCAGACTGGGGGAAGCACAATAATGTGATAACCTTTTGTTAATAATTTAAGTTAACGTTAAATGCAACTAAAGGAAAAAGGAATAAATAAGCACTACCAAGAGGCTATATATAGGGATATATTTTTTTACCTTCAAGTTTCTTTGGAAGGAAAATTAATCTTACTATACTCCAGCTGTGCACTTCAACCACCTATGTCCATTTATAGGTTCTTGGAATTTGAGTTCTACACTGTCTGTGTCATACTCTGCCTACCCTACGCTCCGTGTGTGTGCCATACTCTGCTTGCCTTATTTTCCCTGTGTGTGCCCTACTCTGCCTGCCTAATGTTCCCTGTGTGTGCCATACTCTGCCTGCCCTATGCTCCCTGTGTGTGCCATACTCTGCCTGCCCTATGCTCCCTGTGTGTGCCATACTCTACCTGCCCTTTGCTTCCTGTGTGTGTCATACTCTGCCTGTCATACTTTGCTAGAAAAATGTATGTGCATATGGTCTTAAAAGTTCATGTGGTAACATGGGTGTGGTTTGAAGTGGATGTGGTTAACACTGGCTTCCATTATCAGCCCTCCACCACGTAGGCCAAAAATATTCTGGCCCTTGCTATCACAGCACTGGTCTAGCCCAATATTGCCCACCCAAAGTAGGCATATTTGATAAAAGAACTGCTCAATTGGTGACCTTGGATCATATAGTATGGCCACTTTTATCCGATATACTTAGCCAACGTAAAGCACCCAAGAGCAGGCTACACATATAAGTGGCTTAGGCACCAAGATGTTGGTAATCGCAGAAATGCAATTTAGGAAGGCACTGGATACAAGTTTAAAGACATGGAACATTATTTTTATTGTTGTTATGGTTGCTACCTGGCCCGTATTTTACCAGCCTGATAAATAATGCTTGATATCAATGTCAATTCAATAGGGAAGGATATCAAATAGGATATCAAATCAATAGGGAAGAAAGATTAAAAAATTTAAGGACAGAAAGTTTTTCCAGAAAAGTTGGCAACCCTAGTAGTCAATTGTATAAGGCACAGTACGTCATGCTTAATTCTTTTGGGTTTTATATTTCTAATTACTCTACAGCACTCCTGTTCTCTAAGCAACTATCCTGTCTTGCAACTTTCAGGGTCTCCCTAGACATCAGGTTATCCATGCAAGGGAATGGTACCAATACTTTATAATGTATTACTCATGGAAGCTCAACCAAGGGGTGGGGTCAATGGCTTATGGTGCTTTACACTGTCTGCAATAGCAGGGCATTTATGTGTGTCACTGTCCTATAAGCCAAGCGGACAGAATTTATTGTACCCCAACAGCTGTTTGCCTTAGTGTTAAACCTTTTACATATGAAACAAAATGAATAATGAAAGAACGAATAATGAAAGCCAGTTGATAACATGTTCATCTATAATGTACAAAGTGCGTGTACAGTTGAACCAGATACAAAATAAAAACCAGAACATTGTATGATGTCTTGCCTAAGAAGGGTAAAAAATTACTTTCTAACTCAAAAATGGGGATTGGACCACTATCTGGTGAATTTTATTATGCAATTCTCTCTCAGAGGCAGTTGTACTGGTAGATTAAGACAAAATTAAGAAAAATGTAGGGGGTACATTATCCCTTATAATACATGAGTGATACTCAGAGTTCCCTGTATTACTAAACCTGCAGCCTTGTGCCTTTATATGGTCACAGAACCCCTCAGTGACTTCTTATATTCTTATTTACAGTAGGGGGTACATTATCCCTTATAATACATGAATGATACTCAGAGTTCCCTGTATAATTCAGCCTGTAGCCTTGTGCCTTTATATGGTCACAGAACTCCTTGGTGACTTCTGATATCCTTATAATTTACAGTAGGGTGTACATTATCTCTTATAATACACAAGTGATACTCAGGGTTCCCTGTATAACTCAGCCTGCAGCCTTGTGCCTTTATATTGTCACAGAACCCCTCAGTGACGTTTTATATCCTTATAATTTACAGTAGGGGGTACATTATCTCTTATAATACAGAGTTCCCTTTATAACTCAGCCTGCAGCATTGTCCTTTTTATACAGTGACAGAACTCCTCCATCTATTATCTTCATAAATTGAGAAATAAGTACATTAAACAACTCAACAACAAAAAACTTGAATGGCGATTTCGGGGTTAACAACCCAAAAAAAACACGAATCAATCTAGTTTTTTTCAGTGGGAAAAAATGAATTGATCAAGTTATCGAGCAAAATTTACCAAAAAATCTCAAACATAATGCAGGTTAATAACATCTATAAATGGTTCAAGGGTCCTCTGCCATTGACTTATACATTTCCTTGACAGGTTTTAGATGGTATATTTTCGTATTTGAGCTATTTCCAGGGTCACGGTATGTTTAATCAATTTTGAAGGTTTTTTTTACCCATAATATCAATTTTTGACCTAAAAAACTAAAATTTTTCATGGAATATGCAACGCGACCTTTGATAAGTAAGCCCCTTAATGTGCTAGAAACAAACTTGTCAACCAAATCTTTTTTTCTAATGCAAGCAACTCATTTACACTTTGAAAATGAAAAATAGCAAATTCAATATCTGGTCAGACAGCTGACATTTGGTCGACGGAACACATGTATAAAGAGTGTTGCAGCTGAAAAACTATTGAAATATTCAAAAAAAACTATAAGGTAAAATAATAAAAGCAGATTTCTGCTGCAGTTCAGGTGCCTTTATCAGCTAAATATTGTAAATATAGTTTGCCTCCAGTTCTTCAAAGTTAAAGGAACGGTAACACCACAAAATGTAAGTGTGTTAAAGGAATGATAATATAGTGTGCTGTTGCCCTGCACTGGTAACACTGCATACCTCCCAACATTTTGGAAGTAAAAAGAGGGACAAAAATTTTTTTTACGCAAGTAGCGCAGCAATTTTTTGACCACACCCCTTTCTGTGGCCACACCACCTAATTACCATGTTTGTTTTACAAAATTTGGCAGGTTATGAAAGTTTGAAAATATTTCTCCTTATCGAAACTGTGTTTTTGTGTCTCAAAATTGTTACAAAGTATCTTATTTGCACCTGTTAGCTGTTCTGGGATCTCTGCTAAAAGCCAATAAGTGAGAAACTTTGTTTCTTTTTCTGGCTGTTCAGTGCAGAGAAAAGAGGGACTTTCCAGTACAAATGAGGGACTGTGGGTTGAGCTGTCAAAAGAGGGACTGTCCCTCCGAAAAAGGGACAGTTGGGAGGTATGACACTGGTGTGTTTGCACTAGAAATACAACGAATGCATGGCTGTGTAGAATACCAAGCAACCATTCTATGTGATAGGAGGGCCATATGCATTCTGGGATATGTGATTCCATAGCCAAGAGATACGCATAAATATGGTTTGAGTGAGGTCATTTGTGGGTTTACTCTTTATTTTTGGGTGAACCCTTGTTGCCAGAATTTATTTTCTACTAACTAGCAATTTGTTAACAGCACTAATCTCACCGCCCTTTTTTAGGGGTAAACCCCAAAACCTTTTGTCTTTCTGTTATGTCAAAATAAACCTATCACAGTATTGCAATTTTGGTGTGTGCTGGGCCCTCTTCTTTCTACAATTAAAATGGAGTAACTTGGCCACATGTGTGGGACTCGTACTACCATTATTTCAAATTATAAGTGAAAATATCCTCAACTGTGTATTTGTGTAAATAGCGCAAAAGTAACCATACAAATGATGTGCTCCGTGTACACAAATCCCTGCACTTTTTGTTTGTTTCAAGACGTAGGAAAAATCTGAATTGCGTTGTTTTTCTTTACAGGGGAAACTGGTGTACACTTAAAAATCAATGCCAGTATATCAGGCAGGAATGACAAGAGGATCTGAAAATAAGCCTAGGCCTCCCTTTGCCTTTGGAAGAATCACATGTTGAGTCTGCAGTGGGTGATAATACCTTTTAGCAAAAATTTTAACTTTATCTACTAAACTTTACCTATGCAGTTGCATGGCTCCATAAACATCACTTGACTCTTTGTAAAATAGTTACTATTGCTCAGGGGTCGTCATAATATCTGAGAGCACTTTAACTACTAACAATTGCCTTTGCAGTTTTCAAGGCTCCATAGCAGAAGCTACATGGTTTCTTCTGCATGAGTTTTGTCACTGTTAAACCAGATACTCACATTTCCATCCAACATATCCAGAGGTTGACCTGTTCTAGCAATATATGGTGAAATTGCTTATTAATTAGAGCCTCATGGGGCCCTCCATACTTCCTGGGCCCCCCTGCAGCCACAGGGTCTGCTTCCTCTGTAGTTAAGCCCCTGTCAGTAGTCTATGTGCTAAGGTGCTTGGCCTTAAATTAGGTATGTGCTAAATGGTTACTGAATCTTTTTATTTTTTTTCTCTTTGGGGTTGCCTTCTCAAAATATAAAGAGCTAAGTTAAAAGTAATGCCCGGTTGCTTTACATGCCCTAGCTCCTAAAAGCATGTTGTTTACTTTGCTCTCTGCTTTTGCTCTGCACAAGGAATTAATTATTCTCTAATTGCATTAGTCTTAGGGTAAGGAGTTGAACTGTGGCTTTCATCATTGGTCATATAGTCATAAACACGGAGGCTTTAATAATGATCAGTGCCAAGCATCTGCTTTTGTAGACTGAGGCGGTATTTGTGCTAAGGTGCAGCATCATGTGCAAATCTGACACAGTCAGGGTCATTTATCAATACTGGGCAAACTTGCCCATGTAACCTATGGCAACCAATCAAATTGCTGCATTCATTGTTCTACTTGCAGCTGGCTTTAAAAAGCTGACCACTGATTGGTTGCTCATGAGCAAATTTGCCCAGTATTGATAAATGAGCCTCAATGAGTCAAAATGAAGATTGCTCCATCTGTAGGTACCTACTGTATGTAGATGAACACACACAGCTCATTGAATGATTCTAAATTATTCCCCTTCCAGGTTGGTCAGTGCAGGCAACATGGCAGTTGATGGGGGTATGATTAATATGTAGGTAAAAAAGCTTTTTTCCCTTTATGAATGAAATCCATTGAGACTGGAAGGAAGAAGGTTTCACCATTAAGCAGGGACGCCATCTTTAGGAAGGATTTTATCTGGTTTGGATGTGAAGCAACAGGGTAGGTTATGTAAAGGACAGGTCAATGACACAAAGAAAGAAGCAGTGACAAGATGGACACCTCTGAGACAGCTGGTAACAGAGAAACGCAACATGGGGACATCACTTCCATGTATAGAGAGCAGTGGAAGTAAAGGAGACACCTGCAAACCTCCATACCGTCACAGGATTGTCCATGCACATAAGGAACCTGTTTAAAGGAATCGAGTGACGCTTTTAACCTAACTCTATGTGCTGACCAGAGTGCTTTGTATTCAAGTGCAATACTTTTTAAAATTCCTATTAACCCTCAATGATACCATGTGATAAATTGTAGAGGAATTGGGCTGAGAAATATACCTAACTAATATATAGGGAATAGGACTACATCAGGTCCCCCCCCCCCCGGAGAATATCTAGATACATATAGGCTGTATGTTATTTTGGTTCAAATACTGAAAATGACTGTTGTTACTAGACAATGATGTTATATGGATTGATCTTATCTTGTACACCTTGAAACCCATGTCATGTATTTGATATTGTGTTGAAATGGAAATGTACCACTTACTTTTTCATGTAATTACAAATAAAAAACACAGTTTAAAAAAAAAAAATTCCTATTAATAAAAACAAGTTAAACTATGGGCACTGCCCACGAGAGAAAATGGAGAGAAAACGGAAAGCTCCATGAGATATTTTTGTTCTAAGATTCTATTTCTAGTAAGTTGCCATTTACAATAGGGAATGGGGAGTTGGCACAATTTTCTTGAAAAAAAGGCGAGAAGTCGCAATCACACGTGTTGATTTAAAGGCATAAGAACTTTATGTGTCAAATATGTGGTTTTTGGCACATTAACGGGCAGATTTACATAGGGTCGAATATCGAGGGTTAATTAACCCTCAATATTCGACTATCGAAGTTAAATCCTTCGAATATCGAAGTCGAAGGATTTACCGCAAATAGTTCGATCGAACGATTAAATCCTTCAAAACATTAGATTCAAAGGATTTTAATCCATCGATCGAACGATTTTTCTTCAACCTAAAAATTGTTACAAAGCCTATGGGGACCTTCCTAACATTGCATCTCGGTAGGTTTTAGGTGGCGAAGTAGGGGGTCGAAGTTTTTTTTAAAGAGACAGTACTTCGATTATCAAATGGTCGAATATTCGAACGATTTTTAGTTCGAATCGTTCGTTTCAAAGTCGAAGTCGTGGTCGAAGTAGCCAAAAAAATCATTCTAAATTAAAAGGTTTTTTTCCTCTATTCCTTCACCCAAGTAAATGGGCCCCTTAGTATGTTATAGAATGGCTAATACTAAGCAACTTTCCAATTGGTCTTAAAAAATTTTTTATCATTTTTTAATTATTAGCCTTGGTCTTCTGATTCTTTTCAGCTTTCAAATGGGGGTCAATGACCCCATCTAAAAAACCAATGTTCTGTAATGCTAAACATTGTTATTTTTATTATTCATCCTTCTTTTCTGGACTCTCCTATTGATATTTCAGTTTATTTATTCAAATCAGTGCATGGTTGCTAGGGTAATTTGGACCCTAGCAACCAGACTGCTGAAACAGAAAACCGGAGAGCTGAATAAAAAATGAAAACCAACTGAAAACTCTCACAATATCACACTCTACATCATACTAATGGTTAACTCAAAGGTGAACAGCCCCTGCTGAATGTAGTAGAACCATAGCATAAAATTGTTATCCTGCAGTACAACAGTATTAATATACTACACACAGAAGAACAAAGCATAACAATGATAACCTGCTATATTTAATAATTAATAAACTGAACACAGCAGAAATGTAGCATAGCAATACAACAGTATCTATATACTGAACATAGCATTGTAGTGTTAACTTGTAATGCTACAGTATTAATATACTGAACTTAGCAGGAATATAACATAACAATGATAAACTGCAAAACCACAGTATTAATATACTGAACATGGAACTGGAAACCTAGTATAGTAATGTTAATCTGTAATACTCAGTGCCGGGTTAAGCCGACTGGGCAGCCTAGGCGACATGGCCAGGTCACCGCGTTCCCCTCGCTTGCGCTGCCCTTCATGTGCGCGCTCGAAACAGTGTGCCTACACATGTGCAAAGCACAGGAGGAGAGAGCAGGGGAGAGCGCCAGAGGGGAGAGGGAGGGGAAAGCATCAGAGAGGCAGGGGAAGGCAGAAGGAGGGGAAAGCACTGGAGGGGAGGGAGAGCAGTGAACATGGATTAGGGGTAGGCACAAGACAGCTACCTGCCCAGTGCCCCCTTTCATTGAGCCCTAGGCAGGTGCCTACCACTAGTTCCGGCCCTGGTAATACTACAGTATTAATATACTGCACATTGTAGGTAAATGGCATAGCAATGATAACCTTCAAAACCACCGTATTAATATACTGAACCTAGCAGGAATATAACATAGCAATGATACTGCCCTGATCTGGGAAAGACAGTCATATGCTATTAATAGCTTAGTAGAGTTTTGTCATTTAGACTGCGGAGTACTTTAGCAAAAATAGTAGGCTCAATATGCTATAAGCATTTTATCTTTCCCATGCAATTATAACAGCAGATTCTGCACTCACAGTCTAGGCCACAAGCTAGTAGGATAAATGCATTTGCAAGGATCACCAACCAGAGGGTATAGAAAGGAAATAAACAAACAAAGCCAATAAAAAGATATGGAAAAGAGATGCCAGTGATCCACCCTGTAACCCTTTTAAAACAAGAATTGTCGTGCCACTGCTACTTGCCCAGCCATAATGGCATAAGCATACATGGGGGCAAATTCACTAAAGGGCACATTTTTGCCTGTGAAGGCTTCTGTAAACTTTTGCAAAGTTATGCCTCTGATGTCTCTGAGCCAAATTGGTGAAGTTTAGCTAGGGTATCAGCTATCAGTAGTGAGAATAACCCATGAGTGAATGCTGACATGTATGGCTATATATATAGATATATATATATATATATATATATATATATATATATATATATATATATATATATATAATATACATAATACAGTGAAAGGGGTAAGAAAAGAACACATGGCACCGTATGTTCAACTAAATCACAAAATAAAAAATGTACACACACAAACATATGTACCCATAAACATGAAAAAAACAATAAAGCACTTCAGCTGCTTCAGATTTTAGATTTGATTCAACAGATCTGCCCAGGCAGTAATACATAGGGGGAGAAGTATGTTTAAAGGGATCCTGTCAATGGAAAACATGTTTTTTTCAAAACGCATCAGTTAATAGTGCTACTCCAGCAGAATTCTGCACTGAAATCCATTTCTCAAAAGAACAAACAGATTTTTTTATATTCAATTTTGAAATCTGACATGGGGCTAGTCATTTTGACAATTTCCCAGCTGCCCCTGGTCATGTGACTTGTGCCTGCACTTTAGGAGAGAAATGCTTTTCAGAGCACAAGTCACATGACTTGGGGCAGCTGGGAAATTGACAATATGTCTAGCCCCATGTCAGATTTCAAAATTAAATATAAAAAAATCTGTTTGTTCTTTTAAGAAATGGATTTCAGTGCAGAAAAAAAAATCAGTTTGCTCATTTGAAAAATGGATTTCAGTGCAGAATTCTGCTGGAGCAGCACTATTAACTGATTCATTTTGAAAAAAAACATTTTTCCCATGACAGTATCCCTTTAAGTATATTTTATGTTTATGATCAGGGGTGATGGTAGAGTGAGTTGTTTACCATGAACATAGAAGTGATTCCAGGATGTTTATTTCAGAACTGGAAAGGGTTGAATAGGAGCAGGAAATAGGGGGGCTAAAAGGAACATGAAGGGTAACAATATTCCGTTTAATGGTTCCTGCAAAATGAATCACAGATGTTAAATATGTATGTCAAGTGCTAAACTGGTTCTGTGGTTAGCCATGTTACTAAAGATTTGTGTACTTTTTTGGGCAATTTCAGAAGCCTATGAGGAAACATGGTAACACAGCAATACAGGAACCTGACAGTTGAGGTCATAATACTGCTGAGCCCATCTTGACATTTTACCTGACAGTAATGAGGGGACTGTGCCCTTGCTCCTCTGGCTCCGTTGCACCCCTTGGCTGTAAAACATATAATTATAGAATCATTTGATCCTGAACTCCCAGGAACCCCTTTTGTGCCTTTTTGCCCTTTTTTAAGACACCAATCATCTGGTCAGTGTGTGGTTATCAGGCTCCTCCTAGAAAACTCGGTGTATATTTTGATTTGCTTTTCTTGTTGTGACCCTGCTTGGATTTGCCTTACACTCTTTCCTGCACACCCTGACCTTTTACTCATTAACCATTTCTGCCCTTGGATCTGTTTGAGCACAGCTCTGTTTGACCCTGGTACCTTGTTGGTTAGACCTTCACTTCTCCACCATCTTCCTGTCTCAGCCCCATGTGGTCATTATTCTGGCTTGATCCAGTAGTCTGTCTTGAGAGCGACAACCCTAATTTAAGTTTTTTTAATCTTAAATCAAAGGCCCATGCCTCCCTTTATTGCCCAGAGACTCCTATATCACCTACTCCAAACCAGACCATCTGTATTTGTCAGAAAATCAATATGGCACTGGTCACGTGAAACAAAAAGGTGAAAAAGTCACTCTGATTGTGCACCAAATCCACTATTTTAGGATTTGGTCAAATCCCAAAACCTTTGTGAAAGATTCTTTGGAATACTGAAACAAATCGGGACCCTAATTTGCATATGCAAATTAGGTAAAAGAGTGGGAAAGAGAACTGTGTGCACAGCATGTGGTTAAAAATGTTTGACTTCATTGTTTGTGTGATGAAAAATCTCTTGATTTTTTTCATTCGAATTCAGTTAGGCCAGACAATTACATTCAGCTGAATTTGAATCCTGCTGAAAAAGTCAGAATCTTGGCCAAATCCCGAACTGAAACTTGGATTCGGTGCATTCCTAGACTGTAGCAAGAAAATGCAAGAATTGGAATAACTTTAGGAGCTAAAAACAAATCTAATAAATGATATATGTATCTACTGAATCAGCCACAAAATCTCCATGGGCATGAAATTCCACAACTTCAGTAACATCATTCAGGGTCCTTTCCTTTCCTTGTGATTAAGGACCACAGGACCTTATGAGCAACCTCATTACTTTACAGATATAGTAAAATAATGTAAATGAATTTACGACAGGCGGGTTGTTCAGGTCTGTTAACCCATAACAACCAATTAGAAGTTTGCATTCAAACAGTACACACATAAATGAGGCCTGCTGTTAGTTGATATACGTTACTAGAACTGGAGCAATTGGTTCACTTTATTCCATTACCCCCCACAATGATCACACACCAGTAGTTTATGTAATAGTACTCTATGGGAAGTAGAAGCCTTAAAGCAGTGGTTTACAGACTATTTGTTCAGGGCACCCTACAGCTTACAGATATATTAAATTCACCAGGAGCTTCAACTAATACATAGGCAATTAAATGCATGTTCGCTACATATGTCATCCTATCTGATCTGAATGCTGAGCTTGGAGTAGAGTCTAGGAAAGCGAATAACTATTCTTCTCCAGCCCAGCCTAAGTGTTACCTCTGGCAAATGCCCCTAATGTTTTACTTACCCCTCGGTGCAGATGCAGGCACTGGAGTTTATGGGTTGTTTCTTCAGCTGTTTTGGTAGTCTTCATAATGAGACAGGAACTTCTGCAATTTTCATGAGTTTCGGAGCATGTGCAACATAAAAATGTTCAAACTGTGCATGCGCTGACATGCTGGTATCATTCCGAAGATTTCTGAAGAGAAGCACCGGGGGGGTAAGCAAAACGTTAGGGGCATTTGCCCGGGGTAACACTTAGGGGCAAATTTACTAAAGGGCGAAGTGAATAACGCTGGCAAAAATTCACCAGCGTGACGTAATTTTGGTACTTCGCCGATTTACTACTGGGCGCAGGTGTAACTTCGTTAGCGAAAGAGACAGATGCTGGCGCTCATTCGCACTCGATCGCCAGACGAAGTTGCGCTCGGGTGAAGGGACATAACTGCGCAAATTCACTAAGATGTGAATTTTACCAAACGTTACCTCTTGCGCCAGACTTGCCTTCACAACCTCAGACCAGGCGAAGTGCAATAGAGTAGATAGGACTCAAACTTTAGTTGAAAATGTCCCAAAAAACGCTGGCATCTTTTCCTTTTTTCAGGGTGATAGGCTGCAAAAGAGCGTACAAATGTTTTGGGGTAACTGGCTTCCCCCTACATTTCCTAACATATGGGACATAAACTATACACCGGGCTCATGTGTAGGGAAGTATAACTCTATTTTCTTTTATTAAGCTTCCCTGGGCTTGTGTAGTGTAATGTATTTGCTGTAACATATACGTCCATTCAAATTACATTTGCAAATTAGCCAACACTAGCGCAACTTCGCTCTGCTTGCCGAATAAACGCTGGTGCTACTTCGCCAGCGTTCGGCACCCTGGACGCAACTTCTCATGTAAGTGTCTGAGCGAATTTTTGCCTGGCGAAGAGTTGCATTGCCTGTGAAGCCATCGCTGGCGAATTTTCACCACTTAGTAAATTTGCCCGTTAGGATGGGGAGAGGTGGGAGGGGGGTCTATGTAGGGTAGGGAGGGTAGGGGGTTTTTAAGTTTAGGGTTGAATTCTCCTTTAACCATAATTGTTTTAGGCTTAGAAGTAATGTTGGGTTTGGTTGTTTGGGCAAATTTCAGTAGACTACTTAAATTTTCCTCCAGCCTATTAACAGCTAATACTGTAAGAATGGATGACAGCACAAAGGGGTATTTTCAGTGGAAGATTACCATAAGGACAACATGGGTGGTTGTCTCGGACTCATGGTGTCCAGGAGATTGAGTGTGTGAAAAGGAGTTGAGAGCACAGCTGGGAGGGTTGGGGCGAAGTACTGCCCAGGGACTTCATGTAACTCAATCCTCCTCTAGAGATTTTGATTACAGTAATGGTTTAAATATCTAATTTATATTAGCCTTTGACAGCCACAGCCCTTATAAAGACAACTTTAATCTAAGTTGTCACGAACACGGTACTTCCAACCGCACGTGACTTTAGGTGTGGCTATCAGGGGTCACTCACTCAGTCTCTCACCCACCTTGCACACAGGTTAGACTAACACAAAAGCACCCCAAACACCAACCAACACCCACAAAACTCATTCGCTGCCACCATCTATCATTCACAGGCGATAGAAACCTAATGTGACTATTCCCCTGTTCTCTCTAACAGGTAATAATTCACAATACACCTACTGATTCAACAAGTATTTCAGTATGCAGAGGGTTAAGGCTCACAGTTACACTCTTTCAGGCTAGGTTCGTTTAGAGCATCAAAGACAATCTTATTAAATTCTCTTTAATATTATAAAAGGTATAACAGTGCAAAATACAAAAAGATGTTACAAAAAGAGACATACATTCAATAATACAATTACAAACAGTTGTAAAATAAAAGGGAAAACATGGAAAACCTATACTTAACTCCAAAGATATAGAATTCCTGGTCCTGGAGGCAAGGGGAAACAAACGGGATAACTTCCAATCGCAATTGGTCCTCCAAAGTAAATCCAAAGTTTAGTCAGAAGAGCTGACTATTTATTAGTGATTTGGGGGCATCAGGTAACTGCACACTCCCCCCCTCCCTCAAGAATGTGAGGGGGCGTGGCCTAGCAGGACACAGATTGAGTTTTCATGACCTCCTGTGAGTAGGAACTGAACCAAGAATATAATGACCATAACTCCTTATTGGAACATAGGAGAGAGATGATATAATATTCATTGGTTATTAATTCTCTCAGGGATTCCATAGATACTAAACATCAATACGGTGTGACCTGCACCTGCCCAGATATTCACATCTAATACACTGAGTACCAAACCTAGTCATGTTTGGACTCGTTGGAAAGATGAAATTCCCTTGAACCCATCATCAAGTTTTTATACTGTTGTTACAACAGGTATGGGTTCTGTAAGGATAAATATATTCGAGTATACATTATATGTAACCTTTACTTCACCTTTGAGGGTCTTGCTGGGAACTTTAAGTTCTCACTCCTTGGGCTTCCCCCCTCCCCATGGAATGGCTCTTATCAGCCAGGGCATGGAGGAGGGCATTACAGCTCTGACCCCTCTGACCATAGTGAAAAGAGGCCTGTTATGTGTCTGATTTAGATGTTGGCAGAAATATTTCTCATGATACCTTGGCCTGTTTTATTAACTATTACAGGCCTGTATCATGACATAAGTTATAAAAACAACCTGTCCAAAGACATCTGTGTCTTATGTGCCTCATTAATTATTAGTAAACAAGCAGGATATAGTAAGGCAGGAGTGCCCATATTTTACTAATGCGAGATCAACTTTTAATGATGTTGTCCCATTATGATCTACATCCATAAAAGCATTGTTAGCATTCTGTTCCATGGAAAATATTACTTAAATATTGATGTTTGAGAAAATGTATATTGCTATATTTAACAAACATCTATTTCTTATGTAACCTTAACATAATAAATATCTGAATGAAATTCATGAAACAGGAGGGTCTTATTTAGACAAGCTGTTTGTTGGCAAAGTCTTGAGATCTACTGATCACCAACTAAAGGTCTACTGGTAGATCCCAATTTTCCTTTTGGGTGCCCTGTAGTAAGGAGTCAGTTTGTGATGTGGTCTTGCACGCTCATATTTGAAGAAACCAAGCAATGTGTTAGAATGGGTTTGTGTCATTAGGTCAAGATGTTTGGGTACGTGTCTTTGGGTACGTGTGTTTGGGTGCATGTATGATGACTCAGTCCTGTAGGAATTTCCAAGAATTCTAATTGCAGCTATTGAGTAGGCTGGCTTTGTGTTAGTGAGGGCAGGGGTTCTGCTTTAGACTAATGTTGATTAGCATTGATTTATTCCTTAGTTACCATTGATTTCATTTAATAGCTTATGGCTCGTGAGTGTTTAGTCCTTTTAATAAATGTCAGCCATGTATTAGATGAGAATAAATACTGCCTGCTATTACCACCTAGCCAAGGATATTTGTAGGAGACTTTCTATGAGTGTAACTCTCTTCTGACAACTGAGATAGGAGTTTTCAGTTCTGGCCTAAAAACTGTAAATCTCCTTTACAATTTCCTAGATACTAAGGACCGGCTGACTGAAACTATATAGTTTGGTTATCTACATATATGATCCATCAAGAAATCACATTGCACAGGGACAGCTTAAACTGAGTATTTAACATATTAAGTTAAGGTGAAAAAAGACACTTGCCCAGCCTTTTCATCTAAATGTAACCTGCCTAACCTCTAGTTGATCAAGGGGAAGGCAAAAGACCCCATCTGTAGCCTTTCCAATTTGCCCCAGAAGGGTGGAGAAAAGCCTTCCTGACTCCCAAACAGAACAGTCCCTGGATCAACCGTGTGCTAAAAGCTAATTTCAGTAAATTAGCTTTTAGCTATTTAGGGTATATTTGGGTTTTTTTACCACCCCTAAGTCATCACAGGTCAGCATCACAGGTTCAGCAGCAATAAAAGAAGGCATGTTGGGCCCTCATAAAGGTAAACGAGGGTCAACCGTTTGGTTTTAGAAAGTATCAACATTACTGACACTTTCCTGCAAAAAGCTGTGTAAGTTGCATCTGAAAAGCACATTTTTCTTACATCGTAAAAGGGCAAATTTCATTCTTTTGGTGGTGATTTAAATTGCCCCTTCTACCTGCCATAATTTAAATCCTAATTAAAATCCACCCTGTGTGCCAAGGGACTTAGGTTCAAACCTAACAGACAGCCTGCTGTGAATGCCCAAAAATAGCATCCACCCCAAATCAGGAGAGGTGAGTTGAAGTATATGGGTAGAACTCCACGGGCGAATTCGGCGTGATCCGTCATGCTGTGCAGGCATCAAGTCGGATGTGACAAAAATAAGGTAAGTAACAGCATTGTCAGATGATGTCGCAGTGTTGATCCGACGCGACTGTCAGATGCAGACGCTGCACGCTGCGTCTGCATCCGACAGTCGGTACGGGTCGGATCAATGCCCAGACTTCATCCGTCATTTCCATCTCTTACCTTATTTCCGTCGCATCCGACATGGTGCCTGCGTTTTGGCGCAGCGCGTTGGATCGCACCGAATTCACCCATGGAGTTCTATCCTAAAAATATACTGCATGGTTAGGCTTATTCTTAGTATGATAGACCAAAGCAGGTCAAAATGTTGGTGGTCAAAAAGGGCTGCTACATAACCATTTCAGCAGATGGCTACTGAGAGTCCAGTAGAGGCCCAGGATGGAAAAGCAAAGTCAATTAGATATCTGGGTATCAAAACCAGGATTATCCATGGTGTGTAGGTTTCCAAAATATCAAGTAAAATAAAATCCAATATGGAGGCACATACCCAAGTTGATGGGTATGATTAACTAAACAAAACTGCATATATGTGTGAGCCTCGCAAATTGTATCAGAAGGCAGTAATTAAATATATAAAATCTAAATTTATATTAGGACATAATTAAAAAAGTTTTGTGTCTAATGGGGGACTTACTCATAGGCTCTATGAGCACTATCAATTGCAATATCAGTAGTATTTGGCATGGACTTTATAAAATAATAACTTTATTCACCAGTAGACATGAGGGCAACCATTGAGACTAGAAAAAGGAGGCTTCATCCTAAAGGACTTTATGAAAGCCCTGCATATAATGATGTAACAGTATCCCATTACCTGTGCTATATATGCTGCCAGTGAAATGCAGAAAAGGGGAGGTGAGGAGAGCATTGGCCAATTCTTTTCTTGGTTCTTCTTCTTGGTGTTTCAGCTCAGGGTCCCTTCCAAGCTAACATGCACACTCCAGCTTAAAATGCCTCTATTTTGGTATGTCCTGTACAAATAAAATTGCATTTAGTCAGAATTTTATAGGAACAGTGGAGTGCCAAATCTACACTGTATTATTGTTTCCCCCGATTGAAAAAAATGATCACTACAAAAATTCAAATGTTTCTGCAATTGCGCTTTTTCCTAATTCACAAGCATGTTTAAGAAAAAGCTTGAGTAAAAAGAAGTACAGGGCAACACATATGGTTTACTTATTCCACTCTAGTCGATCCATCTGAGAAAGGAATAATTCAAAGATGCTTCTTCATGATGTTAACAAAATGCAGGTTGAGGGAGATGTCTCCGACCATTAGGAGAAGAAAACAAGTCAAGTGAAAAATGCAGCTTATAGGTTCTTTTCATAGAGCAGATTTTATTTATACAGGTATGGGATCTGTAATCTGGAAACCCGTTATCCAGAAAGCTCCGAATTACAGAAAGACCATCTCCCATAGACTCCATTTAATCCAAATAATCAACATTTTTAAAATATTATTTTCTTTTATTCTGTAATAATAAAACAGTAGCTTGTACTTGATCCTAACTTAAATATAATTCTTATTGGAGGCAAAACCAGCCTACATGGTGTAATTTTTAAAAGATTTTCTAGTAGACTTAAGGTATGAAGATCCAAATTACAGGAAGATCCATTATCCAGAAAACCTCAGGTCCAGAGCATTCTGGATAACAGGTGCCATACCTGTATATAGTTTTAAGCAAGGGTATATCTTACCATTGTATTCAGTTTCGGACTGGCCCGCCGGATACCAGGAAAAGTCCCGGTGGGTCCACGTGTCAGTGGCCCTCATGCTGCTAAACATTTGGCATATTTTATGGCAATTCCCTATTTCTAAGAGAACAAAGAGGCTAAATAGATGGAATAATAGATTACAGTATGTAAAGAAAAGAGACTAGGGGGGGGATACTTACTAAACTCCGAATGCAAAAATCATGAAAAATTTGTGGGTTTTTTTTTTTATATAAATCACCAATTTTTTGGAATTTATTAAACCCCGAGGATGGAAAAGTCAGAATCAGAAAATCCGACATCTCAGACCTGTCGAGGTTGCATATAAGTCAATGGGAGAAGTCCCAATGATTTTTTGATGTGTGCTAGGTTTTGTGCAATACCCGAAGTTTTCGGGTTTTCGGCCATAAAACAAAAAACATAAGAAATCTGAGTTTTTGGATGAAAAATCCAAAAAAATCATGAAAATCAGATGAAAAATCCGGAAAAAAAAACGTGATCTGAATCTGATTTTTCACGACTTTTTCCGATTTTTTCCCACAAACAAAATTTTCGGGAAAGTGCATTAATAAATAAGCCGAAAAAACCTGTGCGGATTTGGTCTTTTTCAGAAAATATTGAGATAAATTCCGACTTTGATAAATAACCCCCTAGGAGAATAGAGGTTAAGTGAAGAGAGGAAGAATAATAGTGGACCCCTGGTCTAATGTTTTTTTAGTGGGCCCCTGGATTAAAGTTTTTTAGTGGACCCCTGGTCCAAAGTTTTTTTAGTGAGCCCCTGGTCTAACATTTTTGGGTGGGCCCCTGGTGTCTCAGTCCGACACTGATTGTATTTACAAATCTCTAACTATGATATTGAGAAGCTAAATGCTGTCATGTGATGATAGAAATTTTGTATTGATTAAACATTGTAGATTGCTTGAGACCTGGGGTTTTCCGGATAACGCATCTTTCCATGATTTGGATCTTCATACCTTAAGTCTACTAGAAAATCATGTAAACATTAAATACAAACCCCCAATAAGCTGGTTTTGCTTCCAATAAGGATTATTTATATCTTAGTTTGGATTCAGTACAAGGTACAGTTTTATTAATACAGAGAAAAAGGAAATCATTTTTTAAAATTTGGATTATTTCATTATAAAGGAGTCTATGGGAGATGGCCATCCTGTAATCAGGAGCTTTCTGGATAACAAATCCCTTACCTGTACATGTAATTCTTTCAGGACAATCGATTCTAAATAACTAATCATCTGGATTAGAGACGATTTGCAATCTATTATGTTCTAATGTATTGTAAGACTCAATGAAGATAATTTTTTTTAAAAAAAAGAATGGGTTTAATGCGATCACTTTAAACTCAATCAAAAATAAGATTATAAGTAAAAGAAAAATATAAAAATGGCCAAGAGCATATTGATGTGGAAGAATGAGGTACTGTATATATGAGAGTAAAGACAGACAGTCACCATGACAATGCTTGTGTATTTAAAAATAAACCCGGACCCAACCGCTGCCGATAAGTCACTGTGAATACAGTTAACATTTCATGTTGCAGTTAATTAGAGCATGTGATCACATACAGGAATCCCCAAAAGGCTTTTCTAATATCTGTGTCACGTGAACAAAATGCAGTTGGAGCAAGCAAGGATCCAATGAGAGGAATTACCGGAGGGATAGCAACAGAGGAGCTGGGTAATTTGATGGGAATTTCTGCATGAAGCAACAGCAAGCCTCCAGATTTCCTGTTAAAGTTTAGATTGTGACTTACAAACATATTTATGGATTGTTTGCTCAGGAAAGCTTTCCTTTTTTTTCCCTTTAAAACCAAGGGTGTAAAGGTGACGGAAGACAAGAATATGAAAGTTAAATATTTACTGCCTTATTTAGGAAGATGTATAAAGACTGATTCCCAGGGAAACTGTTCAGCATTCGCTGTAGGCTCCAATCTGTTGGCTCAGTAGCTGCAGGAACTATTAACTGGGGGGCCCAGGGCCCACCGGGGCTGCAGTTTCAGGGCCCCCCTCCAGAACCACCCCTGTTTCGCTTGCGCCCTGCGTGCTAGCAAGCGAGCACAATGTGTCCTTGCCTGGACGGCCCGAAGAAGGGAGGTTGCGCCAGGAATAAGCAGCACAGCAATAGTAATTTTCGGGTCACTTTCCGCTTTAGCCCTTAAAGTAAACCCATGATATCCCATTTCACAGTCCCTTCCAAATAAAGTGTTGCAGTTTGTAGGGAATATTTTTTATGGAAGTGCTTATACTACAACACAGAACTGAGATCTATCTGTGCATAAACAAAATCTGCCTAACACCTTCCAACATCTGAAAACTGTAAAGAGGAACAAAATGAAATGAGACACAATACTTACATATTTACTAAAATCCAAATTTATCTCATATTTTATAGAATAAAACACGACCAAATTTCCATGCCCGATTTTAACTTATTTATTAATAAAAAAACTAAAATTTATTTGGATCGTGGAAAACCCGAAGCATCAGAATTTTTCTGGCTTTTTCCCAAATTGCTTGAATTTTTCTGACTTTTTTCCCAAATAGCTTACAAATTCTTGTTTTCTAGTGAAAATAACTCAAATTTTTCGAGAATTTAAAATTCGGATTTTAATAAATAATCCCCATAGCATAGGGTGGCCAAAGATAGGAATAACTGAGTGGATCAGGGGTTGTAACAAGGGGGTTGTCTGAATTTACCAGCAATGTAATTGCCAGTATATACAGGTATGGGATCTATTCACCAGAATTAGCGATGGGTGAATAAATTCTCCAGGTGAAAATTTGTGGTAAATTTACATGTTTCACCGCCGGCGGATAAATTCGCAAATGAGCTGCGAAAAATTGCCAGCGTCAATAAAATTTAGACGCACGTCGGAATAGACGCTCACGTCAAAACTGCATTATTTGTACACCCATTGACTATAACGCCGCCATATAAATTAGCACGGGCATGAAAATTTGTGTATTGCTAATTTTTCGCAGTTTCGTGAATTTCACAGTATATCCAACAAATTTGCCCAGAATGCCCAGGACCAGGGGATTTCCGGAAAACGGATCTTTCCTTTAAAGCTCCATACCTTAAATCTGCTATAAAATCATTTAAACCTTAAATACATTACATTAGGATTGTTTTACCTCCAATAAGGATTAGAACTAAATAAACTTTACTTTCACTTAATCAAATATTTAAATCGTGTTTCCTTCAGTTTTGGAATTCACAGACACAGCAAACAGGCAGTCACCATTTTGTCAACACTAGGCAAGCTTGGCATCTTCCCAAAATCTTGTTTATTTATACCTTTCTAACAGGTATGGGTGATTTATTTAAAAAAAATATTTTGGCCTCATGTAATTTTAAAGGGGATTTTATTATACTAATTTTTATGTTTGGGTGACAGGTCCCCTTTAAATAAACCCAGTTTTGCCACCAACACAGATTAATTCAAGCTCAGTTAGGAACAAGTGCTACAAGGCACTGTTTTATTATTGCAGATAAAAGGAAATTTGAATTATTTGCTTAAAATAAACTCTATGAGATGGCTTTCCCATAATACGTCTCCTCAGGTTTCAGAGTCTTTTGGATATTGTGTTTCCAGATAAGCGCTCCCATAGCTGTTTTTAAATATCATCTTGAAAAAACATGCCTTTGCTTATTGTGTGGGACATTATTAGATTTACTTGAAAACAGCCAACACTTGGAGGCGCATTTATCAAAGGTCGAATTTCGAATTCATGTGAGTTTTTAAAAACTCCCATAAATTTGGAATTCGACCATTCGAAATGTATTAAAAGAATCACATTATTTTTAACACAGATGAATGGCATTGAGACGAAAACTCAAATAAAAATTCAATTCCAATTTTAAAAACGTGATTCAAGGTTTTTTTTCGGACTTCTCCCATTGACTTAAACACCAATTTGGCAGGTTTTAGGTGGCGATTAGTCGAATTCGAGTTTTTAAAGGGCCAGAGTATGATACATCGAATTAGAAAAAAAATTCTGCCCCTCTTAGATAAGCATGTTGATAAAGTGCCTAATAGTGCAGCTTTGCAGAACTGCTGTATTCTGATTGCATATCCAAAAAACATACAGGCAGGCTTACCTTTCACTGTAAGCTTCACTGGGGCAGGGACCCATGTGAATAAGGTATAATCTCTTTAAAGGAGAAGAAAAGTCATCTTGCACTTGGGGTGCTAAATTTTAGGCACCCCCAAGTGATTGTATTGACTTACCTGAAACACAGGCCCGGTGCTCCTATCAGCAGAAAACTGCACCGGCCCAGGGTTATTCCAGTGAGCACCACGAAGCGATCCTCTTCTGGCTTCTTCTTTCTTCAAATTTCTCAGGGCAAACGCATGGGCAGTAGAACGAAAAAGCCGACTTTTATTAGTTACAGTTCGGCTTTTCGCTCTAAAGAGGAAGATGGGAGAGGATGATGGAAGAGAAAGATGGGAGAGGATCGTTCCATGGTGCTTACTGGTATAACCCTGGGCCGGTGCAGTTTTCTGCTGATAGGAGCACTGGCCCGGGGGTTTCAAGTAAGACAATAAAATCTCTTGGGGGTGCCTAACATTTGGCATCCCCAAGTGCACCAAGCATATCCTTCTCCTTTAAAGCAGTGCAGAATATGTCAGTTCTGTATAAAAAATAATGAATATCTCCCCTGAGCAGTGGGCAAAGTGGCAACAGCAGTTTTCTTCAAGCACTCACTATGCCTGGCTGGAATGTGCTGTAAACAAACCAAAAAAAAATAAACCTACACACAGAAACTGTGACAAGTCCAGTCTTTTAGAATATTTCCATTGCCCCTTTTTAACATTCCAGGCTTTTAATTTTACTTGGGACTTTTACGCTCTTCTGGCAACTTGTGGTGATCCATTGGTACACCATGGGCTTTGTAACACATGATAAAGGCCAAAAAAACTCTCATCTGGCCTGCGTTGTGAAAAATCTCACCTTAGTTTATACATAAAACACTGGGGTTCTCCAATGCCAACGTGATAAAAGGAGCCCAAGATTATTTTTAGTCAACTTCACAGCATGGGACATATTTACTAAATCGTGAAGTTTCTCTTCATCTAACTTCACAAAAATTCAAATCCCTTTGCCAGGTGTATTTTCACAACACAGCTCATATAACGCCTGTGTGAAAATTCATCAGTATATTTTCCCCATACAACAGTAGTGGGGGAAATTCTCTAGAAAATTTTCGCCATGGAGAAAATGAGCATGTAAACGACAATGTTGATAATGAGATTTAAAAGTGGCTGCTCTATCTTTATAATGGTATTTCACCAGCCTGAACCTGGAGAGATTTCTGTTGGCGAACATACGCTCTTGTGCACTTAGTGAATTGGAGAATATTCATTGGAGAAAGTGAATTTACGTCAATGCAAAGAGAATTTTTACCACTGCAAATTTAATTCTCCAAAAGTTGGTGTATCCTACTTTTAGTAAACTGGTTGAGGGGAATCTTCATATTTTTGGTGAAACTACTCCAAATTTTCACTTTCACCTTTCAGTAAATAGGCCCCATTGCCTTCTCCTAAATTAGCACTTTTATGTCCCTAAGGTTTGAAAAATCTAGCCCTAGTTTTTAAAACACTGGACTCTCTCCTCTGATGCCACAATGAAAAAAAGAGCTTAAAACCGCAAGATTACTTTTTTTTCCTTCTCTTAAATTATCACTTGCTTTGTTCCTAAATTTGAAAAATAAGGCCCTAGTTTGTACAAAAGGTACTGGACTGGGACTCGGGTTACTATTGGTCAATTTTAGCCCTTCGTTATCCCTAAATTGTGAAAAATATGTTCGTAGTTTTTAAAACACTGCAAAGAAACCCAAAATAAGTCTGAGCAGATTTATCAATGTTCAAAAGTAGCGTTTTCAAAACTTGAAATTTAAGAGATTTAAGGGGTTACTTATTAAAGGTCAAGTTTGTGAGGTTAATGAGATTTTTTTCTACCTCAATTTTTTTAAAAAAAAATCCATCAAAAACTTCATTGAACACAATTGGGAAAAAAACTTGAATACCTTGAATTTATCGAGTTTTTGAGCACAAACCAGAGTAAAACACCCGAAAATCAAATAAGCAGAAAACATCTTCAAATGGTTAAAAGGACGTCTGCCATTTACTTTTACATGAATTTGACCGGTTTTAGCTGGAGTATTTTCAGATTGGGAGTTTTAGCAGCTTCGGGGCATAATACATCTCCAAAAAAAAAAATTTCCCCACAAAATTCGAGTTGTTTAGTGAAACTAACCTAAAAAAAAACACATCTCAACCTTCAATAAATAACCCCCTAGGTGCAAAGAACTTGAATGTCCAAAAGCTGGCGAATTCATTTAGAAGTCAATCTGCATTGTCGTTGGCAAAATTTAAAGGAGACATTTTATGTGAAAACCAAGAATGTACCAGTGCATTATACTATTTTAAATATAGAAGGATTTTACTTAAAAAAGTAGTGTTTCGGGCTGATTTATTGAATATTTCTGCAAAAACTCTACTAGTCTGACCCATCTGTTCTATTTCCTGCTGCCTCCTTTCCCAGGCTGTGCAGGGGATTCAGCAGAACTCAGCACACTGCACTGTAGGATAGGAACCAATTAGCAGTCCGGCTGACCTGATAGGAAACTGAAGCTTGTGAGACTGCATGAATTTTTTGTTGAGTCGATAGACCCATTAAAAAAGATGAGTAGAATATGAGTTGGCTGCATTGTGGGTTCCCCCAATTTTTATTTGATGAAGTTTTTTATATTCACATTTTTTAATAAATAACCACACAATCAAGATTCCAGTTTATTAGAATTTACAAACAAAAATCTAAAATTCTAAATTCTATAAATATATAATACTCCTCCCATGGTTATAAACACACAGACAAGGGTCAGGCAAAAGCATAGTCAAGGACAGGCTGAAGTCAGGGTGGGCGGCAAAAATCATGGCCAAAACCAGGCAAGGATAACACCACTATTACCAGGATATGGCTAATAGAAGGCAGCTTCGACAGGTGTGCTGAAAAGCACTGGACGCCAAAATCTGCCGCTGCAGCATCAGATGAGCACAACCTGAGCAGGCCCAGACTGGCAATCTTTGGGTTCTGGCACATGCCAGAGGGGCATAGAGAGTGCCATAGAGAGTCACTATTTAGTGGGCTTGTGGGGGCTGTTTGGGCCTCTGTGTGGGCCTCTGTATACTTAAAATGCCAGGGCCTATTTTGACTCTCAGTCCAGACCTGAACCTGAGGTTGCGTGCTACCGCAAAACATGGAGCGTGCATAAGTACAAATACCACCATAAGAGGTGAGAGGGTGCCTCCTGGTTCACCTTACAATTACTTTTGGTGATTTTTACCATCTTTTTCTCCTTAACTAACTTTATTTATACCTAAATCTAATATAAGTAATTCTTAAATAACTGGATTTGCTGTGTAATCATTGAATTAATATCTTATATTAGATATACCATGACCTGTATGAATGTAAATCTTCATAGTCATATTTTATTTAACCCTAATTTGCAAAGATATGCCCAAAATACACTGGGGCCTGCTGATGCCAGATTTTAAAAAAAATGGGAGCAGAGGCGCTGGTGACAGTGGGTATACCGTCTTTGTTTTTTTTTTGTTCCCTGGTCATATCTCTAATCATAGTATTAAATATACTCTTGGTAAAATATTGGGATGTCAGTATTGTTGTAAACCGGAAATAAAGGGACTTTTTTGTTCCCTGACACAAGTCAAAGCTCAGAGAAAAACAAAAGATTATATGATATATGGTCAAATATTGGGAGTGGAGGCTGTCAAAAAAGGGTTTTGTTTTTTTTTGTTGTTCCCGGAAATAAAAGACAAAACAAACTATTTCTGTGAAAGATTGGGAGCACAGGCTCTATAGGGTTTGCTGGCAGCCAGGAAAAAGCTGCTTTGTTCACTATCACAAATGACAAAGCAAGTTTGTTGCAATGATCTTGCTTTTTGATTTAGGAAAATTGTGTAACTTGAAGTTGAAGTGATTGTCACCATTTGTTTTCTCCTAAATTAGCTATTTTTGTCCCTGAATTTGAGCAAAAAACACTGGGACCCATGGGCGTCCACAGAAAATTTTCCAGGGGGGGGGGAGGAAGAAAACATATTACACAAATTACTTGTACCCAAAATTTGGTTTGTGTGTGTGTGAGAGAGAGAGTGTGTGTGTGTGTGTCTGTGTGAGAGGGTGTGAGAGAGAGAGTGTGTATGTATGTGTGTGAGAGAGAGAGTGTGTGTGTGAGAGAGTGTGTGTGTGCGTGTGTATGTGTGAGTGTGTGTGAGAGAGGGAGTGTGTGTGTGAGGGAGTGTGTGTGGAAATATTATGAAACAAACAATTTGTTTTTCTCTCAGTCACATAGTAACATAGCGACATAGTAACATAGTCCATCGAGTTCAACTTTTTTTTTTTTTATTAACTACCTATCTGCCAGTTGATCCAGAGGAAGGCAAAAAAAACCATCTGAAGCCTCTCCAATTTGCCTTAGAGGGGAAAAATTCCTTCCTGACTCCAAAATGGCAATCGGACTAGTCCCTGGATCAACTTGGACCATGAGCTATTTCCCATAACCCTGTATTCCCTCACTTACAGTCCTCATTAAAGGAAGCACTGCATGCAAACACTGTCCTTGTCAGGTTTAATTAGAAGGTGGATGCCTTCCTCGGCACCTATTGTAGATTCCTCAGCCTCTGCCATGGATTTCCATTGGAAATCCGGTGACAGAGCTGGGGGGGTGGTGAGGGGTTAGGGTGTACGGCATAGGGGGAATGTTTAGGCCCTTGCTGGGTCTGCTGCACCCTACTAAAGCATATCTGCTGGCTGCAGCTCTAGTCTCAGTCTCTATAGACAAGTGACAATAGGCTGTGCCAATCGGCTGCAAGCTTCAAGGGATACTATGCCTTTCTATGTCTATTTAAGCCTCTGCCTGGTTGCTAGGGAGGTTGAACATTTAAAACAAGAAAACTATTCCAATTCAAACATAAAAGAGTAAAGTTAAAAAACATATTCCCAACACAATACTACTGTCTGCCTCAGTGATCCCATAACCGTATCTCTCTAGCCACTGTTAAACTACAATTCCCAGCATTCAAAGCCAGAACCAGTAGCAGAGTTGTAGCTGATGGGCTAAGAGAGGAGATCTCAGCAGGTCCTTCATTCATTGGGCATGGGAGAGTCCAGTCAGGGACCAGTGAGTTCTGATGGTGGCCCTGGTTCTATGACTGCTTATGTTTGATGTCTATTTGTTGTATTTGCATAAATGCACATGTGTGTGACTGATGTGATTGGCTGCCAATTACTGGTATATCATGCCTTACTTGAGGATGACATCACTCCCAGCTCAGCACTGATTGGCTGAAAGCTGCCAGGGAAGGTGACTTAACGGCTCAGGCACAAGTGACCGGTATTTCATTTCTGGATTCAGAGGTAAGTGGAGCAGACTTTATGGGGGGGGCATAAAGTCAATGATACAAGGGGATAGTTTGGGCAGTGTGGCCTCCATGATTTATAGTAGTTCAGGGACTAGAGCCAGGCACGGACTGGCAATCTGTGGGTTCTGGCAAATGCCAAAGGGGGTGCTGTAATGGACAGACACTATTTATTGTGCTGCTGCTGAGGGCTGTGAGGGCCTCTGTGTGTCTCAAATACCAAGGCCATTTTTAAATCCCAGTCTGGACTTTAGTTGAGAGCCAAAGCTCCCAAAATTGCCCCACCATTGCCTGCTATTGTAATTGTCTGGGAAGGTGCTTGTCATGAAATTGTCCATTGGAGATGTCAGTTTGTCTTTCCAGTTCCATCTTTTCCAATTTCATTGGAAATGGGGGGGTGTCATTTTTAGTGATAAGCCATCAGGGGGTACAAAGAGGTACAACTACAAGGAAGGGGACAATCAATGATGGGGCCTTGAAAATGGTTTCTGGTGGCAGCCCTGCCCCTTCCCAAACTACTAAAACTTGTGAGTGCCAAAGTACCCAAAATCTGCCTGTGTGCCATTGCTAAGGGGAGTGAGACAACATGAGAACTTGCTGTCCCACTGACTCTAAACCTGTGCTTATCTAGCTGTGCCTTAACTACAATTCCCAGAACCCTCTGTGGCTGACTTGTAGTTATAGAATATAGTGTGTTTGGTATTTCTTGTTTACTTACTTAAGTTACAGCTTTTGAAGTGTTAGACCATTTACTCTGCTGCACTTTAGCTGTTAATGTCAACTGCCATTTTCCAACTGCCATTGGCCAACTGTCCCACTCATCACTCATCCTAGTGGCCTCAGCATTAGAGTAGATGATGGGTAAGGGAGGACCTGAGAAGAAAGACACGTAGCACAAACCAGAACAATAGTTACATGCCTAGAATTAGGGTGCCTTGTGTTATGGGTGCAGGGGCACTGATCAGATTGACTGGTTATGAAAAGCCCCAGTGGGCCCATTACTCACCTGGGCCTCTAAGGGAACCAGTGTCTTCTGCCCTTATAACACAATGCCAGTAACATACGGCTTTACAGTAATGGCACAGAGGGGGATTTGGGATGTTTTGTCCCCATGTGATTTCCAGTTCAGTGTATGGCCAACCAAATGCTCACTCCCAAATGATCACTCCAGTTCATTTCTAAATTCAATTTAATTGATCCCTGGTGAAAGCAATTGGCATAGAAATGAATGAAGGTGATTCCAAGTGCTCATTTAACTATTATTTTGTGCATTGTGTCACCAGAACCCAACCTTGGTTAGCAGGGGTGTCTAGGGCCCTTGATTGCACCAATAAATTCTGTCTCTCCTTCATTCTATTAAAGTTGCTGCTGATTGGTTTTACTGGTTATTTATAAGGCACAACCATATTCAGTAGCGCAGTATTGAGCTATTAAGGGAAATCCAGTATATACAGATATATGGCAGAGAGGGTTCAGTTCACAATATCTTCTCTCTTTTTTTCTCTCCCCATAAAGTGAAATACGAGCGATTCCTAGTGATTCTCAGCGATTCCTAGTGATTCTCAGTGATTCTCAGTGATTCCCAGGAGCAGAAGGAGATAAAGAAGAAACACAAAAGTCTTTTTAAAGACTATCAACTTTCATCAGGAGCAGAAGGATATAAAGAAGAAACACAAAAGTCTTTTTAAAGACTATCAACTTTCATCAGGAGCAGAAGAACAACTTGCCAAACCCATTGTGGGTTATTTGGAGAAAGGTAAGGGTCCTGCATTTTCCCATCCAGGGCCACCATCAGGGGGGGACAGGGGGGACAAGTGTCCCGGGCATGAAGGGGGACCCAGCAGTGCTGCACTTTTGAAAGAGCTGGGCCCCCTTGAGAGTGCCCGAGCCGTACGGCCATTTTCCAAGTCCCGAAATGCGGAAGTGCCGAAAAGCTGAACAGCCAAAGGACCCGAAGTCACGAAAACAGCCGAAGCCGAACTCCCGAGGCACCGAAGAGACCTGAAGTCACAAAAACAGCCAAAATTGATGTCCTGAATCGGCGAATCCCCTGGCCACCAATGTATTATTTTAATATTCTATAGGCCCCTGCCACCAATGTTTTTTTTTTTTAAATATTTTTTGAGGCCCCAATTTTTTTTAAATTGTAAGCCAATGTTTTTTTTAAAAAAAAATATTCTTTGGGGCCTCAATTTTTTTTTTAATTGTAAGGGGGGCCCTGGCACCAATGGTTTTTTTTAAGGTTTTTTTTAACTTATAAGGGGGCCCTGGCCATCAATAGCTTTTTATAACGTGTATAACTTTTTTAGTGCTGATGTCTGTGTGGTCTTTTAACTGTGATGTGGAGTGGGTGGGATCTGGGGTTGGGGCTCCGGCGCAAGTGTGGGCGGGGCCCATGGGACCCCAAAAATGTTGTTGTATGGGGCCCCGTTATTTCTAATGGCGGTCCTGTTCCCATCCGTAATATGTATTACACAGTAGATGAGGCTGAAAAAAGACACACGTCCATCAAGGTCTACCTTTTTGTGTAACTGCTGATCCAGAGGAAAGTAGGGCCCTGCCAGAAATAATGGGCTGATTTGTGGACCAAATAAAATGGGGTGGTATTGTCTTAAAATGGGGACATGGGGAGCTGGTGGGGAGGGGCATTCTATATACATAAGTAAGCATTTGTTTCTAATTTGAACCATATTAAAACCATAGTTTCTGAATGAAAAGGATTCTTATTAAATAATGTGTAAATATGCTGCTGTTTTTAGCTCTGCTCTAACCTTCCCAAATCTCTATTTTATATTACAGGAACATCAAAGATGGGCATAAGTGCAAGTAGCAGGCTTTACTACCAGTGGCGCTATGAAAAGGTAAAGGTGCTCACAGCGAATTTTCTCATTTTTTTTCTGACTGCTGAGAAAGGTATCCAAGGGGTTAAAGGAGGGGCTAACCAATGCTAAACATGGCATATCTTCTGTGTAAATACAACAAAACAGAAACTCAGGGTTTAGCATAGTGTGTGCCCTGACCTCAATGTTTTCTTGCTTCTTACATTTTTCTAGCACTCACGGTGGATCTCGTCTGATCTGAACATCTTTGAGATCAGGGATTTTGAGGATCCACTCGCGGGCCCTTATCTCGAGTGCATCAGGGACAAGATCACCTATGACATCAGGACTGCACTCTACGATCTGTGGATGGCCAAGGACTGTGTGAAGATTACAAAATGGTGGAAATTACACCTTAAGAACGAGTTCTGGCAGGACTATAGATACATCAAGGCCCACCTGAAACACCTCTACAAAGACCTAGAGAAGATCAACAAGGCCATACTGATTAAGAACAATGAGAGATACTCAGGTGCAGTATATAATCCATTCTTTTCTTTCCCACACTTGGGCAATCATTTAATTTTGCTTAATCACCTGATTTGTGCTTAATGTGCTCCTAAATATTACAGGTGTGGGATCCGTTATCCGGAAACCCATTATCCAAGAAGCTCCGAATTACAGAAAGTCCATCTCCCATAGACTTCATTTTATTCAACTAATCCAATTGTTTAAAAATGATTTCCTTTTTCTCTTTAATAATAAAACAGTTTCATGTACTTGATTCAAACTAAGATATAGCTATTGGAAGCAAAACCATGCTATTGGGTTTATTTAATGTTTACATGATTTTCTAGTAGACTTGAGGTATGAAGATCCAAATTACAGAAAGATCCATTATCCAAGTCCCACGCATTCTGGATAACAGGTCATACCCATATAAGGATTTTACAGGGACATCACTTGCTAAGGTAAAAAAATACATAGTCTGAGTTATCTTGTTTGGTTTTACAGATGGTCCTCGGAACAACTCACAAACGGCACATGATACCAGCACCACCAGCAGTTTCCTCGGTACCAAATACAGATGCACCTCAGTCTAGGCACCACATCCTCAGGAAACTGCAGTAAGTATAGGGCATCTCAATTCCACCAGTGATGCCCCCCTTTCATCCACTGCACTTTCACCGGCAGTGCTTTCAGCCAACATAGTTCCACCAGTGGTTCCTCCCCTTTATCCAAAAATATGGTGTTATACACAGGAAATCCTTTAAGCCACTTGGTAGATCCTGCATTCTTTTTCATTCCATCCCTCAGACTGCAAATGCTGTGGTCTGCAGGCTGCCCAGGGTCCAATGGAATGGAAAGGAATGCAGCATTCATTGTGCGGCTTAAATGTGCCCATGTTTATGCTACCATATTCCCTTCTCTTTCTCATTCTTTCACCGCAGTCCTTTACCTTACCATACCCCCCCTCTGCTTCCCTTGATTCAATGTGGCGCATTGATCGTGGGAGCAAATCCGATCGCCTTTAAGGGGTCAGGAAGGAATTTTTCCCTCTAGTGAAGGAAATTCGCTTTTCAGAGGTTTTTTGCCTTCCTTGCAATCAAAAAGCGCAGTTTATTTAATTGTTAATAAAGCTGTGGATTACACAGATTAATCACAAAGTCATTGTGTGTATCTTTATTGTGGGTATTGGGCTAGGGATTTGACAGGGATAACATATAGAGGGGGAGGGAGAGAAGTTAGAATAAGGCTCTTATAGAGCAGGAAATGGTCGCATTGGTTATGTTTCTCCTTGGTTCCTAACAATGAAACTGAAACAACATATAACTGCTGTGTCAGTCCTATTATCCTCCATAGGACTTATATGAACATATGTAATATTGAGAGCCAATAAACATCCTTCCCAAATCTCACCCTAACTGGCCTTTGGACAACTCTTTCTTTTGGGCCTTTGGAAAAGTGCCGGCCCCACAGTTTAGAAGGGCCCTGATGGTCTGTGTTGGTTTAAGGAAGCCATAGAAATTGATTATGTAGAGAGAAAACCAGTTACATGCAGATCTGCAACCAAATTCTGTTTCAGAATCATCATCTCATGCTCTTTTACCTTAGTTGTCTAAAATTCCCTGGAATTAGGAAGGAATCTACTGATTTAGCCTCTTCAATAGATGATAACAAAGGCAAGTTATACTGGGTTGCAGGTGGATTAGGTAGGATATTTATAGAGACTTGACACTACCCAGCCTGTATCTCTATAGAGGTTTTATGAAACAGATGTTGAGAATCAGACTCCTGGAATGAACACAGGGTTGAACATAGCTAGCTGTACCGTACGGAGGAAGATTATACAAGCTAAAAGTGCATTACACAATTCCCTCTGTAAAAAGCTGATAAAGCAACAGGGTAATACTGAGACTGTGGGTGGTTAAATGACAGCAAGACCAGCAGTTTAGACATACAGTATGAATGATGGTATTATAGAAAAAGGGATCATCATGCAGGCAATTGGTTGGCGGAAGTGATGTCATGCGCACAGTGTAGGGGGCATGTTTAGGTCAGGTGCCTAGGGTGGCATCAGACTTAAATACAGCCCTAGGAGAGAAACAAATTATCTGAAATTAAATGTTAGTACCTTAAAATATTCAATATCATGAAATCTTTACGAGTAGTAAAGGGAACCAACAGCACTGCTTGTGGTATTTATTCAGAACATGGAATAGTTCATTTGCTCTTATCTCTGTTTGCAAGTGATATCTATTGTTAATGTGGCTACACTTTCGAACAAGTTAAGCCTATTGTGTGTATGTCAGAGTACTGGAGTGAGATACCTGTACTTGGATTCTTTCTGGCACATCTAGATAAGTACACCAAAAGGGATTCTATACACTTATATGTTACAGCAGTGTTCTGGTAAGCCCAGAGGAATGCCCAAGATGACAGTTTTGTGGTATTTCTCTTCACCAAAATGCACCATTTCAGGGACTCCTAACTACTCAAAAGTTTTCTGCACATTATACTTAATATACAAATTTTTGAGATACTATCTAGGCTGTTTTTATTGAGCAGCATAGTGGGATGTCTAAGCAGTTACTGAATGAAGCAACATTGCAGTGAATTGGGACAAAATGTATCATTTACGTTATATACAGTGTATATGGTGTCTGAGCAGCACATAACATTTTCACAGACAACATAAAGACAAAGGCGGTATGATAATAAAAATGTTTTCACCAGGTGTAATTACCTAGAGTAAATGTCGACTGGCCCACTGGGATACCAGGAGAACTCCCGGTGGGCCCAGGTGTCAGTGGGCCCTCATGCTGCTAAACATTTGGCATATTTCATGGTCATTCTTTATTTTTATGAGAACAAAAAGACTAAATAGATGGAATAATAGTTGATAGTATTATATTATGTAAAGAAAAGAGACTAGGAGAATAGCAGTTGAGTGAGGAGAGGAAGAATAATAGTACTGAGAGTGGGCCCCTGGTCTCAGGTTTTTGGGTGGGCCCCTGGTGTCCCAGTCTGACACTGATGATCGTGTGGTGGGGTAAGTGCCTTCCCACTCAGGGTCCCGGGTTGTGCCATTACAGATGCACATGGGCAAGATAGGCATGAAGTACAAGTCCAGGGGGGTTGGTGCCCCCCTTGCCCCTATATGTGGACACCTATGCTGGGACCCTCTGATTCAAGACCAATCTAACCTGTCTATTCCTTAATAAGCCCCTCTGTTGTCCATAAACTGAGAAAAACCTTTGCCGGGCCCCCTTAAGACGCGAAGAAGCGAACTCCGCCGAAAGCCGCTGCCTAATGGATCCGAAAGGCGCCGAAAAGAGCTGAAGCAGTGCCGAAAGCTTCAGAAAGGACCCGAGAATTTCCAAAAAGACCCGAAGCTGACGAATCGAGCCTGAAGAAGAGGAGAAGGAGCTGAATGGAGCCAATCAATAGGAGAATGAAACAGACCTTTAAAGGCAACCACAGCCCTTTAGCAGTAAAGATCTGTGTCTCCAAAGATGCCCCAGTAGCTCCTCATCTTCTTTTCTGCTCATTCACTGCACATGCTCTGTGCTGCCGTCATTTACTGAGCTTAGGGACCCACTCACAATATACAGTACACATAGAATAGAAATGTCCCAATATAAGACTGATAAGTAATTAATACAGATAATTACTACATGGCAGCACAGAAACCAGTGCAATTAGCATTAAAAAAAAAATAATCAGCCCTGTAGCATCAGCTTATATTACAGGCCAACCTAATTTTCTGCTGGATAATTAGTGACGACCCCTAAGCTTAGCTTCCCAACAGCTGCTCAGTGCCCACTGAGCATGTGAGTGTCACAGACACTTTCCAAGATGGTGACCCCCTGTGACAAGTTTGAAGTCCTGGATCATTGCTGCTATTGACAAGCTGAAACTTTAGGCTGGTGCAATAAGCGCAGAATATAAAATATGGCATTTTTAGCCACATTCATTTTTTAGGGTTTAGTCATATTTTAAGTTGTGGTAAGTTCCACTGAAAACCAATGGTCTTTTTTTTTCAGTTTAAACCTCTGACCAACAATGTTTTTTATTTAACTTTTATGGGGACCTGGCCACGAATGCTTTGTTTAACTTTTATGGGGGACCCTGGCCAACAAATGGTTTTTTTTTGTTGTTGTTTTTAACAAATTGGGGGCCCCGGACACCAATGTTTTTTTTTTTGACTTGTCGTACGGCGCCCCGCGTATTCTGGTGGCGGCCCTGACCCATGAAAGGGGGAAACCTTGCGGGCACTGCTTTTCACTGACGCCGATACTTTCTGCAGCGGACCTGACAGGGAACCTAAACAGGTGACAGGGACAGATTAAAAAAAGGTTCAAATGTTGCTTTTGGTCATTGGCACCGTGTACCCCTTAAGTAGCCTTTGTTTTGCCCCTAAATGATGACAATTAAGCACAAAAAACAAACGGAGACTTTCAGCTAACAGTAACTTTTTGCACTAAAACACTTTATTTTCAGTCACATTTGGAGACAAGAGGTTAAGAGCAGCATGTGTTTGTGGAACACTGTGAAACAACCCCGTCTCTACTCATCACGCCCCCTCCCGTAAAAGCAGCTACGTCCGCGTCACCGCGCTTATATACTGATGGGTGTGACATCATCCTCTCGCGAGATGAGAGCTGTGACGTTTGGGTTTAGGTGCCCGGCAGGAGCCGAAGATCTGGACATTTAAACAGCGATCCGGGAGTGCGGGGTTGTAGTACGGAAGTCGGAGTGGGCGGTATGATTCATAGAGGGCCCCATTCTCATTTCACTCGCTCCACTCACCGTGGAGCCGCATTGTAATGATTTTTGTGACCAGCAAAGCTTTCTGGGAAGCCTCCTTGCTTTCTTACAGTGTCGTGCAACTAGAAGCCACATGAGATTCTGAATCCATTTGTGAATCAGCCTAGAACACATCTGTATCTGCATGTAAATAATCGCTGCCATACGGCTTGCCTCTGCTGTTCCAGATCTGAGTGTATGGACAATGCCTGAACACTATAGCAGCTCCCACAATTCTCTTGTGTAGTACTGAATAATAAAATGACATGGGGTTCCCTATTAAATCTAAGGCTGCATCTGAGAATATCAACACAGGAATCATTGTGGATTTACTGTTGGTGTACAATTTACATGTCACCCTTTTATGTTGGGATATTTCAAGCAGCGGCTTTCCCTACGCCATCATACAGCGGTTTTTAATTTGATTCTTAGGGAAGCGCCATGATGACAGTCAAGGACATGACAGTTAGGGACAGGCTGGCAATCTGTAGACTCTGTCAAATGCCATAGGAGCTGCTGTAAAGTAGCGTTTCCACCTGGCCGGTGTCTTACCGGCCTGGTCTGTAAAAATGTTGCTTGATGCCAATGTTATTTATAGGAAAAAAGCACATAAAAACATAGGCAACCATAGCTGTAAGATGCCATAGACCTTCATTATTTATTGGGGCTGTTCGGTGCATCAGATGTCAGGTCAGAAAAGATGTTGGAGACAGTCTAATGCAATGTGGGTTCTTAACATAGTCATCCTTTACCACTTCAACTTTCTGTGCAGTCTCCAGGTCTGAACTGAAATTCCAAATTGGCCTTGGTGTTCCAAGTTCCCAGAGGCCCTAATAGCCCCCACCAACAGGCCCAATAAATAGTGACTGTCTATGGGATCTTCCAGCAGCCCCGCTTGCATTTGCCAGAATTCGATTGTGAGTCCAGGCCTGGTGGTCTCCATTTATCATAAACCTTAGACAAGAAACCTGGTTTACTAATCTAATGCTTTTTGCCTATCTGGCAGCAATGACGTTTGATTAGGAATGCTTGTGTTTCCATTCTTAGTGCTGTTTTTCTGAATAGGGGTGAGTGCCCTGGGCTGTGCACATGGCAGAGTGTTGCAGAGCAACGATTTAAAGGGATTCTGTCATGATTTTTATGATGTCCTTTTTATTTCTAAATTACACTGCAAATAATTCACTCTACAATATAAAATTTCATTGCTGAACCAGCAAGTGTATTTTTTTAGTTGTAATATTGGTGTGTAGGCAGCCATCTTAGGCCATTTTGCCTGGTCATGTGCTTTCAGAAAGAGCCAGCACTTTAGGATGGAACTGCTTTCTGGCAGGCTGTTGTTTCTCCTACTCAATGTAACTGAATGTGTCGCAGTGGGACCTGGATTTTACTATTGAGTGCTGTTCTGGTTACCTTCCCATTGTTCTGTTGTTTGGCTGCTGGTTGGGAAAGGGAGGGGGGGTGATATCACCCCAACTTGCAGTAAAGAGTGACTGAAGTTTATCAGAGCACAAGTCACATCACTGGGGTAGCTGGGAAACTTGCAATATGTCTAGCCCATGTCAGATTTCAAAATTAAATATAAAAAAATCTGTTTGCTCTTTTGAGAAGTGGATTTCAGTGCAGAATTCTGCTGGAGCAACACTATTAACTGACATGTTTTTTTAAAAAAAAATTCCCATGACAGTGTCCCTTTAAATAGAAACACTGAGGGGCTACCACTATAGCAGGGCATGATGGAGATGGTCTGCTTTATAGCAATAATGGTGATCTTGACTGTAAAGTCTGTTTTGACTTTGGCCCTGCCACAACTAAAGATCTAGCTGCTCTCCTACTTTAGAAGGGTTTAATTAGGTGATTGGGGTGCTATTTTTCTATGGTTTCAATGTAATGCATCAGCACTCACTATGTTGCTACGTATAGGTACAATGTGTGTTCGTATAGGAGTACAGATTCTCCAAGTGATGTTTCTTCATGGATGCAACCCAAGAGAACATTTACACTTGGCATAGCATCAACAAGTCAGGCTCTTGAGTCAAGGTTCTTACAGTCTAGTAGACTAATAAACATTAAGGGACATTTATGTTGATTAATCGAGCACGGAACAGGGCCTTTTCAACAGCAGACCAGTAAATACTGCACACTGCTTGGTGGTTATGAAATACAGCGATTGGAGAAAAGTTAGTATATGTTTTTTTTTTGCCCTATGGTCCGTAAACACACATACAGTAAATTCCAAGTGAACATTAAGTTGGAATTGGATGTAAGCGGCTGGTCTAAATGGCAATGGATTCTTTATACTGCCAAGTGCTACAGTTTAGGGCCTGGCTTTGAGTTTCATGATTGGGTTAGGTGGTGCTTCGTTTTTATAATAAGGTTGCAGATATTATTAAAGGGGTGGTTCACCTTTCAGTTAACTTTTAGTATGTTCTAGAATGGCCCCATCTGAAAATAAATTCTCTGCAAGGCTACACATTTGTTATTGCTACTCTCAGCTTTCTATTCATGCCCTCTGCTATTTATGTTCCAGTCTCTTATTCAAATCAATGCATGGTTGCTAGGGTCATTTGCTGAAATTGCTAACTAGAGACCTGCTCTAGTTTGCAAGACAGTTCTTTCTTAATATGAAAGAGTCTGCAATCTTTGTATATTTTCATTTTATTGTGCGTGTGCTTATTAACCCCCCCCCCAAAAAAAAACCTATATCTATTTTTGTAACAGCTGAGACATCTGTATATCTGCAGGGCCTGGTCTCTGCTGTTTTGCAACTGGCCAGAGCCTGCTATATAATTGCTAATTATCAGAGAGAGGGCTAGGCATGTATTTACTTGTGATTATTTGATGTGGAAGTAGACACTGGGTCTGAGTCACACCTGGAACCTGCTCACTTCCTCAATAGTGATTCATGCACACACTGACTAATGACATCTCCTCATGTCTTGGGCTTCTTTCTAGGGAATTTCCACTGTTTTATGTAGTACTTCCTCTTTGTATAGTCTAGGTCATATATAAAGAGTATTTTTAAAGCCTTAAGGCGTTACAGAAACCATTATTTCAAAGCATGTACCCACCTTTATGTTTATGTAATGCACATACTCATCCCCTCTCTTAATTATAACCCTAATATTTTATTTCTATTTAGAGATGTTAATATGAAATCAGATGGCGACGGTCTAATCATGGAAGAGTCATCTGTTCAGGAAACCACCAAACTCTTGTGCATCAATGTCACTAGTGCTGAGACTTTGCACGTTCTCCTTGAACCACTAAATGCCACCAAACAAATGGCTGGTTTGGTACAGGGTATAGGCAGCACAGAAAGCCATAAAATGGACATACCTTTGACGGAGTCGGGCAATATACAGAGCCAAAATAAAACCTGCACTCAGGATCCAGATATAAAACTGGATGTAAGGCCAGATCACAATCAATTAGGTTGGCAAGGGCTGGAAATAAGACATAATTCTGGTAACTTGGACCTACATGAACCTCATATAAATGAAATTAGAGAGAGTAAAACCACACAAGAGGTAATTGAACAAAGCCCAGGTAATACTGGCACCCAGGAGCCGGCTATAAATGAAACTCCAAAAGACATTGAAAACCACTTGAGTTTACAAGAAGAACTAAAACAGAACCCAGGCAACATGGGTACCTTGGAACTGGCTATAATACAAACACTTCATAACATGAGTCATGCCATGGGCTCTCCAGAACAAACTGTAAAGCAGAGTTCAGCAAGTATGGAAATAACTGTGAATTTGCCAGATGACACTGATACAAACAAGAAAACCAGGAGCCAATGTCCACTTTACACCCACAACAAAGATGTGACACCAAGCCAAGATAAGTGCTCCAAAACTATCAGCCAAAATGCAAAAAAAATGGACTCTCAAGAGCAGAGTATAAGAGTTGATAATATGGCCTCACAAGTGCTGAGCACGGAACCTGCACATGAAATGGACTCCAAGAATGTTGATGTTCAGGATCCAAACAAAAGACAGACTTTTTCAGCTCAGAGCTCCGATAACATGGACGTCCAGGAACCTGGCACGATTCAGAGTTCAGATCACGTCTATATCCAAGATTTGACTTCAAGACACAGCTCAAATACCACCCAGGAAATGCAGAGAGACATCGTATACCATAGTTATCCAGTAAATGCCGCCATTCTTCTTTTCTTTGTTTGTTTTATTTTTCTATAAACTGCTTGTCTTTTATGAATTCTCATATTTGTTGTCTATTTTAAGGATCTTTTTTTTTTTTTTTTCTAGGAGAAGATCTCAAGTGCACCGATACCATCCATCCAATGTTCTGTGGCTGAATCAAGTAGTGTTTATCAGTCCCTTCTTTCGGAGGGCCCAAGCTCTATTCTGGTTCAGTCGGACACACCAGCAACAGCCTTTTCTGGTTCTGTAGATGGGATAATTAATGCTCCTCAGATAATTCAGGGTAAGATAAGCTCTTTTAATTTCTTCTTCATCAACTATGATGTGTTTTATGCATGTGCACCAATATCTTTTCTCACTCGCTTTAAAAAAAAGTTCTTCGATTCCAGGCTGTATTGTGACAAATCCCGAAGGCAGCAACTCTGAGATCACCCAATACCTGATCCTTCAGGAGCAAGATAATAGTGAGTATTGCAGCAGATTGGGTGCATGTGTGATATAATCGTGATGTGTTGTTGATCACAATCTTTAGCCAAATGCATAGGCACAGCTCAAAATGTACAGATGGCCTCTATTATTAAATGTAAATGTTAATTGGAATTCCTTACATTGTGCTCCATCTTTTGTGGGAGTTCAGCAAAATCTGTAGGGCTTTTGCTTGCCATTTTTATGCCATAGGTAGTAGGATGTGTTGGTGTCTGGTGCCAATTTTTGAAGTCTTGAGCCTGGAGATAAATTACATGTGTTAAATGTTTCACACAAAGTATGTGAGATAATGTTTTATGGGTTCTTGAATGTGTTGCAGCCTCCTCCGTAACGGTGACTTCTGTGCCTGTTGGTGAACACTACCAAGCCCATGGCTCTTCCTGTGCTACTGAAAGTATGGCTGATGCGGAAAGTTTAGAGGAAATGGTGGAAGTGGTCTTTGTGCAGCAATACAAGTGTAAGATGTGCAAATACAAGAGCACATCCAAAGCCACCTTGCTTCGTCATGTGAAAGAGCGCCATGTTCAAGCAGGTAAGTGAGTGCTGCGCAGCAACAAATTCAGATGAGTGTCCTGATTTGCACAGGGCTGTTTTTCTGGCACACATATATATTGGCAATGTAATAATTTGGGTTATACATGGCTTGTGACCAAGTAAAGCTGAAATATGTTTGTTTTCTCAATAAAGCTGTATTTGTTGAGATTTATATCCAAACGTATTGTACTTTTAATATTTGATCAAAAATTCCATTTACAACGGTAAATTATTTTTAAATTCATAGTAACAGTAAGTAAGGTTGAAAAAAAGATCAGACTTGTACTATGAGCTATCTTCCATAATCCAACCCCTTCTTAAAGCTATCTAATGTATCAGCCTGTACCACTGATTCAGGGAGAGAATTCTATAGCTTCACAGCTCTTACAGTAAAAAACCTCCTTCTGAATATTTAGACGGATCCTCCTTTCTTCTAATCGGAATGGATGAGCTACTGTGAGCTGGAAGGACTTACTGGTAACTACATAGCTATCCTATACCCCCTCAAGTGCCTCTTCTCAGAGTGAACAACCCCAACTTCGCCAGTCTTTCCTCATATCTAAGATTTTCCATACCGTACCAGCTTAGTTGCCCTTCTCTGTACCCTCTCTAATTCAATAATGTCCTGTTTGAGCTCTGGAGACCAAAACTGTACGGCATATTCTACATGGGGCCTTACCAGCTCTCTGTACAGTGAAGAATGACCCTCTCCTGTGAATCAATGCTCCTTTTAATACAGCTCAAGACCTTATTTGCCCTTGATGCTGCTGACTGGAATTGCTTGCTACAGCCAAGTTTATTATCTACAAGGACTCCAAGGTCTTTTTCCATTATGGATTTGCCTAGTGCAGTCCCATTAAAGGGGAACTGTCGTGAAATTAAAATTTTATATAAGTGTCAGTGTACTGAAATAAGAAGTTTTCTAAATATAATCAATTATAAATTCTGTACCATTTCTGAAATAATCAAGTTTATCCTCATTATGCCTCTCTCAGCATCTGTTTCTCTTCATTCTCTCTTCTTGCAGTAGTTGGGTGTCAGTCATTGACAGTTAGATCCAATATATCTTACGGAGCTCCTTTTGCCTACAAGATGTATTAGAGCTCACTCTATTAAAATAACCAGACATCATGTCTCTACATGCAGGATTTGTGCAAAAGGCAAATATTTTGTTAGATTTTGTTTGTATCAGTTATCTGAGTGAGCTCTAATACATCTGCTAAGAAAGAAAGCCCCCTATTAGATATATTGGATCTAACTGTCAATGAATATCTGACACCCAACTTCTGCATGAAGAGAGAATGAAGAGAAACAGATGCTGAGAGAGGGATAGTGAAGATAAACTTGATTATTTCAGAAACAATTAAGAATATTTAATTTGTACTATTTAGAAAGTTTCAGTATGATAAAGCTTATATAAAACTTTCATTTTCACGATAGTTCCCCTTTAAGAGTATAAGTGGCTTGGATATTTTTACATCCCAGGTGCATGACTTTACATTTATCAACATTGAATCTCATTTGCCACTTAGCTGCCCAGATTGCCAGTTTGCCACATGCTGGATGGAATTAATTGGGCTGGATAGTTTTGTGTCATCTGCAAACACTGATACATTACTTACAGTACCCTCCCCTAAGTCATTAATGAACAAGTTAAATAAAAGTGGACCAAATACCGAGCCCTGAGGGACCCCATTAAGAACCTTACTCCAAGTAGAGAATGTACAATTAACAGGCACCCTCTATACCCGATCCAGTAGCCAGTTTCCTATCCATGTGCATACGACTTCATTAAGCCCAACAGACATTCGTTTAGAAAGCAGTCGTTTGTGGGGCACGGTATCCAAATAGATCACATCTACTGCCCCCCCACCACTGTTCAGCATCTTACTTATCTCATCATAAAAAGCAATCAGATTTGTCTGACATGACCTATCCTTTATGAAGCCATTGCTGCTCATAATGCCAGTCGCTAGGACAAAATTTTGAATTCAGTCAAGGCACCTCACTTAGTACGAGGTTTATAGATGTTACTGGCATTCTATAGAATACTTGACATTATTTTTTCAGCTTCCAGAGCAGAAAATAGAAGCCATGAAGGGAAAGTCGTGAGGCCAAGAGAGGAGGAAGAGGAGGAAGAAGATGATGATATTGTGGATGCTGGTGCAATTGATGACCCAAATGGTAATGGGCAGTACAGTCCAAGATTTTTTGTGTTTTTGAACTATTTTTGCTGTTTGGATGCTGGATTATGAAAGGGTAATGCAATACAAAGAAGTTTATGGAGACCTTTGACATGCTTGGGGCCTTATTTGGCCTACAGTAATGGATATACACAGATAAATGACATAAACATATGTACTTTTCAGCAGCTCCAGCTCACTGTCCAGTGTCCATTAGAGGCCAGTGTCCATTAGAGGAGAGGCTGCATGATCTTTAAGCATTCCTCTAGTTCTTGTATCTTAGAAAATTGGGCAGCAGCACAATCTACAAATAAAGATCAGTCTTTAATTGTTCAGCTAAAATAAACAAGGCCAAAGCCATAAGAAGTTACGTTGCCTATATAAACTCTTACACATTTTTGTCCACTGCCATTTCTTCTTGACTGATCACTTATTGTTGATACCTATACATTGTTTTATTTCAGATGACAGTGATTATAGCCCAGGAGAAGATACACCAAACCATAATGTAGAATCAGCTCATGGGATACTCATTAAAGAAAGACCACGTAGGAAGCCAGGTCGCCCACGCAAGATTCCTCGCATTGATGGTGAGAAACGCCCCCTTACCCACACACTTCCCATTTGCTATGTTGTTGATAGTAATCATGTTGTACCTGCAGGTCCTAAACTAGACAGTGCTCCCATCCCACTGTCCAGCAATGAAAGCCAGATAGATCAGGGTGTTACAAACTCTGACCTTGAGAACAAGGACCCCGCTTCCTTGCCAATGCCGGAGGAGCAGAGTCCACCCAAGAGAATGCGAGGCCGCCCTCCTAAACATCTTCGTGGGAAAAAGTACCGTAGATTCAGAGGTAGTCGGTGAGTTATAAGGAAAAAGTGCAGTAAAATGTAGATTTGTCTAGTATAACGGAAGAACGTTTCAGTGTAGGATTTGTTACAGGAGATGTGGTTTTTATCTAGTAGCTATCGTAGATTTTAATGACAAAGGTTTAGCAAATGGTATTTGGTGCTCAGCACAGAATAGAATAAAATGAAGGCATTTGGACACTGGCATTCCTCAGCTGCCATCTCTGCACCCACAGGTTTTACAGGCCTCCTAGTAAACGTCTTCTAAGGCCCTTCATCTGCAGAATCTGCGGTTCCAGCTTCCTCACACATGATGATTTTACTTTTCACGTGACGTCACATGTTGGTAACGACCCACAAGCGTTCCGGTGTCAGCAGTGCAATTATCAGTGCCGGCGCTGGTCTTCACTTAAGGTGAGTGGATTGGTTGGTACAAGGGTGTCTAACCCGGGTTTGGCACATGGGATCAGACTTAACATAGGGCCAGTCTGACAATAATTATTTTATAAGGCTGTCGGTAATAATATCTGTTTTATACTAGGAGCACATGTATAATCACAAGGGAAGCAAACCATTCAAATGTGAAGAGTGTGAGTACACAAGTGTTTACAAAAAGGATGTGGTCAGACACTCAGCTGTGCATAGAGATGACCGGTAAGTCGGCCAGTCTTGCTGATATCCTCCTTTTGTGCAGGAAGTTTAAATGAGAATTCAACCCTAATGTTAAAAACCCCTACCCTACATAGACCCCCCCTCCATCTTCCTCCCCCAGCCTTACCCTGGGCAAATGCCCCTAATGTTTTACTTACCCCTCGGTGCAGATTCAGGCATCGGAGTTCACGGGCGACATCCTCTCTTCGGAAATCTTCGGAATGAGACCAGCATGCCGGCGCATGTGCAGTTGGAGCAATTTCCTGTTTCACATCAACTGCGGATGCGACGTAACTCACGAAAATTGCAGAAGATCCGGTCTCATTATGAAGAATACTGAAGCGACTAAAGATTTCGCCCGTCAACTCTGATGCCTTAATCTGCACTGAGGAGTAAGTAAAACATTGGGGGAATTTGCCCGGGGTAACACTTAGGCTGGGTGGAGGAGGGAAGGGGGTCTATGTAGGGTGGGTTTTTTTTAAGTTTAGGGTTTAATTTTCTTTTAAAGGGGATGTAAAGTCAAACAATTAAATTCCTTTAACGGGTCCACTATCTAAAAATAAACCTATTGTCAATATACTTCCATTAAAAATTCATACATTTCTGCGCTCCAGCTCCCCCTTCTCACTATGCGCATGGACTTCAGTCTGCATGAATTCCTCAACATGGCGGCAAGCCCGTGGCTGCTTTGCTTCAAAACAATTTCCCCTCCTCCGCGTTCTGTAGTGTCCAGGAAAGCATGTGGAGTTGTCATGGAGGTCAGCTTTAGGAACGAAAAGACCCAAAGTATCTCTTATATTGAAGTAAAGCAGCCACAGGCCGGCCTGCCGTGTTGTGGAATTCATGCAAGTCCGTGCGCATAGAGAGAAGGGGGAGCTGGAGCGCAGATAATCATGATTTTTATGAAAAAGGTACAGAATTTTTAAAGTAGACCCATCACCCAGACATAAAAATCTGTATAGTAAAAGTCCTTCTTAAATTAAATATGAAATCCAATTACTTTTTTTTATTAAAGCATTCATAGCTGTTGGAAACTCATTTAAAAATAGCAGCTGTCAATCAAATATTGCCTACCCCGCCTCTATGCCTAGGCATAGAGGCGGGGCAAGCAATTACTTTCACTTTCCATTCAGCACTTCCTAGATGTCACTGCTCTCCCTACATTCCCCAGCTCTCTTAGAGATTTAATTGTGTAACCAGTGCATGGGGATGGACATTGGGTCCCTGTCCCCTGGTGCACAAACAAGATTCTGAGATGATACAAGGCTTGTCTTAATAACAGTGTCCACAAAATGACTCCTGCCTGCTTGCTATAATTATGAGTTCCCAACTGATGGAAACAATATTCATATAATTTATACAGTGTAATTAAAGTTCATTTTGCTTGACTAACATGATAAAATAGGATTTGGATAATTTTGTTTGGGTGACGGGTCCCCTTTAATGGAAGTATATTGACAATAGGTTTATTTTTAGACAATAGGTTTATTTTTAGACAGTGGACCCGTTAAAGGAATTTCATTTTTTGACCTTACATCCCCTTTAAGCAGCATTTATTTTCTGTTACCAAAAACCTTTTCTGTCTGCTTGATTTGCATTGATTAACTTTTTTTTAGGGAGAAATAGATGAACGTGATACAGTACTGCCTGCAGCAAAATTAGTACACGGCTCAGTGGTTACTTGACTTTGGCTCGAAAAGGCCTATTTTTATTTGAAGTCTTTGACCTTGGAGATGTCCCTGTGCCTCAGGCACAAAGCTGTATGGGCATGGATTTATTCTACTTGCGCATTGCATACAGCACTCATCACAATTAGTAGTGTTATATGAGTTAAAATAATGTAATTAAGGTAGCCATTTGTCATCTGATACTATGGATGGTTCATTTTGGGTCACAGTCTTCTTTTTTTTTTTTTTTAGTTCAGTACTTTCTTAAAATGGTAAAGTCTTGGCATAATTGCAGATGTTTTGCTAGACTTTTTAAGTTATAAATGAAAAGCTAAATTAGGTTTTTGCTAATGTGCAATAAAATAAATATTCTATTTCCAGTTAGTGAAGTAAAGGTGGTTCACCTTTAAATTAAGTTTTAATATGATATAGACATTTATATTCTAAGACTATATGCAATTGGTTTTCGTTTTTTTTATTATTATTTAGCTTTCTCTTCAGAAGCTCTCCAGTTTGGGGTTTCAGCAGCTATCTGGTTGCTAGGGTCAAGTTTTCCTTCGCATCCAGGCAGTGGTTTGTATAAAGGCCTGGAAGATGATAATATAGGAGAGAGCCTGAATAGATAGATACATAATAAAAAGTAACAGTGACCATAACATTGTACCTTCACAAAACAATAGTTTTTTGGCTGCAAGGGTCAGTCAGCATGTAACAGCGGCAAAGAAGCAGAGAAAAGAGAAAAGAAAAGAAAATGTAAAAAACTATTAGAAACAAAAAAATTAAAACCATTTGAAAGGTTGCAATGGAAAATACATTCTATAACACTGAAAGTAGATATAAAGGTGATCAACCCCTTTAAAGGGATACTGTCATGGGAAAACACTTTTTTTTTTTTTTTTTTTTTTTCAAAAAGCATCAGTTAATAGTGCTACTCCAGCAGAATTCTGCACTGAAATCCAATTCTCAAAAGAGCAAACAGATTTTTTTATATTCAATTTTGAAATCTGACATGGGGCTAGACATATTGTCAGTTTCCCAGCTGCCCCCAGTCATGTGACTTGTGCCTGCACTTGTTGAAATTACTTTCTGGCAGGCTGTTATTTCTCCTACTTAATGTAATTGAATCAGTCTCAGTGGGACCTGGATTTTACTATTGAGTGCTGTTCTTAGACCTTCCAGGGAGTTGTTATCTTGTGTTAGGGAGCTGCTATCTCATTACCTTACCATTGTTCTGTTGTTAGGCTGCTGGGGGGAGGGGTGATATCATTCCAACTTGCAGTACAGCAGTAAAGAATGACTGAAGTTTATCAGAGCACAAGTCACCTGACTGGGGCAGCTGGGAAACTGACAATATGACTAGCCCCATGTCAGATTTCAAAATTGAATATAAAAAAAAATTGTTTGCTCTTTTGAAAAATGGATTTCAGTGATTTCTGCTGATGCATGATGCATTTTGAAAAAAAAAACATGTTTTCCCATGTATCCCTTTAAGCTGTAGATAATAGTATAAGTCTTTCATACTGATGTCTACAAAAAATAAATAACACATGCCATTGCTATGTAGTAAGCATGTTATTCCCTTAAAAAACCGTGTACAATAATGGAATTTCCTTCTTTCTCTCCCCCCCCCCATTTTGTTTTTTTTTTTTCTTTTAGAAAGAAGAAATCTGAGAAGGTAAAAACATCAAACCCAATATTTAAGCTTGGCCTCTGAAAACGCTAACCTCATTTTTACTGACTGCTAGTAAATGTACTGATGATTAGCAACACTGCTTATACCTCAGCTGCATGGTATTGCCTCCTCCATCCCTGTCTGCTCTTATGTTTCCCTGTGTCCTCAAGAGTCCTTATCCTCAAGTTACATCGTCTGCTACCACACCCTGAAACTGATTTCCACAGGGATATGTACCACTCCAGTCCCTTTTGTTTTCTCTGCTGTTTAGTAAGGCAAAGGTAGCAGACTAAAAGTCGAGGCAACAGACAAGCCCAAGACTTTTCATTGGTGATTTTCCTACAATAGACAGTATGATGCTTAGATCCTCTGGCATTATTTATCTGCCGCTTATCTGTTTGTCCTTGCCCAATGATTTCACACTCTGATGGTCCTGAGGCAAAGCACTTGCTATGTTAAAGGAGAACTAAACCCTAATATAAATATGTTTAAAATGCCATATTTTATATACTGAATTTATTGTACCAGCCTAAAGTTTCAGCTTCTCCATAGCAGATGATCCAGGACTTCAAACTTATCACAGGGGGGGTCACCATCTTGGAAAGTGTCTGTGACACTCACATGCTCAGTGGGCTCTGAGCAGCTTTTGAAAAGTTTAGGGGTCGTCGCAAATTATCAAGCAGAAAATAAGGTTGGCCTGTAATATAAGCTGATGCTACAGGGCTGATTATTAAATTCTGATGCTAGTTGCACTGGTTTCTGTGCTGCCATGTAGTAATTATCTGCATTAATTACTAATCAGCCTTATATTGTGACATTTCTATTCTATGTGTACTGTATATTGTGAGTGGGTCCTTAAACTCAGTAAGTGACAGCAGCACAGAGCATGTGCAGTGAATCGTCTGAAAAGGACATGAGGAGCTACTGGGGCATCTTTGGAGACACAGATATTTACTGCTAAAGGCTGATCGGGCTGATACAAAAACCCAAAACACAATGTACAACATTTCTAGCCTACTTCTTTAGTTTAAGGAGAAGCAAACCCTAAAGTTAAAAAAACCCTACCCTACATAGACCCCCCCCCCAGCCTAGCTGCTAGCCCGGCAAATGCCTTTAAGTCTTTACTTACCACTCAGTGCAGATTCTGTCCAGCGGAGTTCACAGGCGCCATCTTCTTACCTGGGGTAGCAGCTAGGCTGGGAAGGAGGGGGGTCTATGTAGGGTAGGGGGGTAGAGTTTATTTTTTACAATAAGGTTTGCTTCTCCTTTTAGCTTTACTTCTCCTTTAAGAAGTGTATTTGGTGTCTCTTTCTTAGATGGCCCATATAATTCTAGCTTAAAAATGTTGAGATGCTACAAACAATTGTGAATGGGATGTACAGAATGGCAGGAACTGAAGAGACTTCACTTGACTAATCCAAGACCCTTCCAGATCTGTTCTCTGATCCTTCAATTGGCTTCTGTTTAACACTCATTTATTATGAATGTAAGCTTTACAGAAGAGAGACCTCCTGCCTGCTTTGTATGTGAACACTTGGCTCTTAATCTGCCGTTATTGTATAGGTTTACTTTCACAATTATGCTAAACCTATGCCATACTATGATTCATGTTTTTCAGAGTACTAAGGGCTAAGCAAAGCCAGATATGCAAAGTACTTTTCTATATTGCCTTTGAGTGCCCTCTTCCTTACTGAGCCACAACACCTCTGTTTTTCTATGCAGACTTCAATACCAGCTTCCTACCCATGCCCCGTGTGTGGCCGTATATACACCATGCAAAAGAGGTTAACGCAACACATGAAGATACACAGTGCTGAGAAACCTCACATGTGTGATAAGGTAACTGGTTAGCATGCATTTTATCCGTGTAGTTACTTGCTGATAATGTTTTCTCAATAGCTTCTGTTTTACCTGCAGTGTGGCAAAGCCTTCAAAAAGCGATATACCTTTAAGATGCACCTTTTGACTCACCTGCAGTGTGTGGGGAAGAGCAGGTAAGTGTCTCGCATATACAAACATTTAGTAAAACAACATCTAACCTTACAAGTCTGACTTTTACTTGTCCCTTTGGACAGACTATGTTACTGCTGATCAGTTTTGCATAACCCCTTACCCCCTCCCGTAAGATCAAACCATCTGGCTTCTTGTAAGTTGATTACTATGGAAAGTTATGAATAAGTTTAAGGCTCTGAGAGAATAGCAACATAGGCAAGAGAAAAATGGCAAGGTGCACCAGTTACACCTTTGTAGATGATATCATTTTAAATATGCCTCTTAATATTTCATTCAGAGAAAAACAAATGGATGAACGATTGAAAGGTGGAGTGTTACTGGGCGAGAGCCAAATATGCTCTGTGCATATACCACAATATTAAAAGAGCTGTATTGCAATTTTTCCTAAGTGTTTTCTCTGGGTTATAATCATTTTATAAATAACGTGGTATTGTTGGCTCTCATATTATAAACATTATAATATATTATAAACAGAGCCATTAGCAACAGCATACTCACAGATACCACCAACTTCTTAACCCCTTCCCACTAATCCCGGACCATGTGATATTACAACCCCATAAAGCCGTATCAGCTATTTACTGCATCAACCAAGATTTCCAGGACATTAACTAGGCGTGCCTTTTAGTTAAGGGAAATAACCCTGACAAGTGATGACAGCGGCAGGAATGCGTTGTAATGAGTTGGTTACAGTTCGGGGCTTGCGTAACTCTGTGTTGTTATTTCAGCTGTCCCCAGGTGGTGGGTTTCAGCTAAGTGCTGGATTTTCCCAATCTATTACATGCTTTTTTTTATGCCAATTCAGGTCTTTAATGTTTTAAAATAAGATTTTTTTTTCTTCTTCTCGGTAATAAAACGGCTCTTTGTTATGTTCAATGTATAAACCAAACTATAAGCATCTTCTGCCTTAGCGATTTAGACACAAGACTTTAAAGTGGCAGTACACTTTGAAATTAAAGGATGTGTTCAGTATAAAAATAAAAACTGGGTAAATAGAAAGGCTGTGCAAAATAAAATATGTTTTCAATAATGCTGGAATGACTGAATGTCTAACATAATAGCCAGAACACTACTTTCTGCTTTGCAGCTCTCTTGACTTCCACCGATTGGTTACAAAACCAGGTTTTATTTTGCACATCCTATCTATTTACCCAGTTTTTATTTTTACACTGAACTGTTCCTTTAACCCGTACTATTAGAGAGGCAGTCATATCCTTACAACATTTGAAAATGGAATCTTTTTCTATTCTTTATATTTTTGCATTGCATGTCTCTGGTTTAAAACTTAAACCTTCAGTTTAACTTGTACCCCCATATGTAATAAAAAGCACTACGTTTGCCCAGTAGCAGTAACCCATAGCAACCAATAAGGTGTGTGCTTTAAAAAAAAAAAAAAACCCTACCAAACATAGACCCCCCCCAGCCTAGCTGCTACCCCAGGCAAATGCCCCTAACTTTTTACTTACCCCTCGGTGCAGATTCAGGGATCTGAGTTCACAGCAGCCATCTTGCTGGTCTTCGTGTCTTCTTCCGGCGATTCTGCAACTTTTCTCAATTTTGGCTCATGCGCATTTGTCACGAACCGGGAAATTGCTCCAACTGCATTTGTTCTGCCATGCCGATCTCGTTCTCAGATTACCGAAGAACCAGAAGATGGCTGCCGTGAACTCCGATCCCTGAATTTGCACTGAGGGGTGAGTAGAACGTTAGAGGCATTTGCCTGGGGTAGCAGCTAAGCAGGGGGGGGAGGAGGGGGGGTCTATGTGGGGTAGGAGGGTAGGGTTTCTTTTTAAGGGGTTTGTTTCTCCTTTAAACACGTGACCAATAAATCAAGTTACCTGTTGATTGGTTGCTACGGGATACTGCTCCTGGGCAAACGTAGTGCCATTTATCACATAACCCCTTTAGTATGTTATAAAATGGCCTAGTCTTAGCAACATTTGAAATGGTCTTTATTTTCTTATCATTAATAGTTTTTTAATGATTTGCCTTCCTCTTCTGACTCTTTCCAGCTTTCAAGTTGGGGGGGGGGTCACTGACATCAAACCACCGTTTAGTTGCTAGATTAAATTGCACCCTAGCAACCAAAGAGCTGCTGAACAACGATTAATAATTTGCCAACCACAGGCTATTTCAGAATATCACTCTCTACATCATGCTAGAAGTTAATTTAAAAGTGAACAACCCCTTTACCCCTTTAAGCTTGGCTTAGTAAGCAGACATTGAAGGACAGACTGGAATACAAATAGGAGATGGTCTGAATAGAATTATATAATAAAAATCAGATGTTGCCAGACATGGGCAGAATAGAAAGGCAAATAGCTTTAATGTAAAAAACCAATTGACAGGTTGCCATGTGCATTGGAACACGTAGGCCTTTGTGAAGGTAAGTGACACACTTTGACTTAAACATCCATTTTCTCCTGCAGGTACAAGTGTGAGTTCTGTGAATATATTTGTGGGGATCGTAAGCAACTCCTAAATCACCAGCTAACACACATGAACGACAAGCCTTTCAAGTGTAGTCAGTGTAAATACCACACCTACCGGCAGGACTTTCTGCTGTCCCACATGGCCACCAAACATGCAGGTTGGTAGATTACCAGATCCATATCTTATCTTTGTGTCCAAATATATGCTTACAGGGAGGTCTAACAAAGTCATTGGTCTCTGTTTGTTACTCTTAGGTGGGAAGCCCTTTGCGTGTGACCATTGCCACTTTACTACCAAACACAAGAAGAATCTTCGGCTCCATGTGCAAAGCCGACATCCACTCCTGTATAGTGAGTGGACTCAGCGGCACCCTGAGGAAATTCCCAGTCGTCGGAGACCTTTTTTTTCTATGCAGGAAATTGAGGAGCTCAAGCAGCAACATGAACAGTCAGGGAACCAAGCCTCCTCGCCACAGGAAATAGTGGTAAGCAGAGAGGAGCTGGGTAGCGGAGCCTTGGGGTGGGTGACGTTGATAAATGCTTGAATGAGAAATGCTAGCTGTAGAATTACATGGGGTTAGCAGGGAAAGATTACAGTGGAAAAATAATGATTTCCTCTGGTATTAAGTCATACCAACATAGAGCTGGTTTAAAGTGAAGTAAAAGTGAAACACAGTGGCTGAGGTAAGGAAATATGCTAAGGAACTGGTACCAAAACCCTAAGCAGTATATTTAAAGAAGAAGGAAAGCTGCAGATGCCGTTTATTTCCAATAGATTCGCTTAATAGTGCAAGCTATAACACTATATTTATTCTGCAGAATGCTTTACCATACCTGAGTAAACAGCTCTAGAAGCTCTCTCTTTGTTTAGTATAGCAGCTGCCATATTAGCTTGGTATGACATCACTTCCTGCCCGAGTCTCTCCCTGCTCACTCGTAGCTCTGGGCTCATATTACAGCAGGGAGGGGAGGAGGGAGGGGGACAGAGGTCAAACTGAGCATGCTCACGCCTGGGGCAAGGAGGTTTAAGATGAAAACAGGAAGTCTGATACAGAAGCGCATGTGTACACAATAGAAAGAAATTAGGTGTTTCTTTTGACAGAGGACTTTGAGGGTTTACTGATGTGTTTATATAAACCTTTCTGATAAAGCTTACTTAATTTTAACCTTTCCTTCTCCTTTAAGGGGAGTTTACCTTTAACGAATGGCTAATTCTAAGCAACTTTTCAACTGGCCTTCACTTTTGTGTTCATAGTTTTTTTTTAAATTATTTGCCTTCTTCTTCTGATTCTTTCTAACTTTCAAATGGGGGTCACTGGCATCATCTAAAAACCAAACGCTCTGCAAGGCTACACATTTATTGGTTTTGCTACTTCTTATTAAATAGTCATCTTTCTACTCTGCCCCTCTCATATTCATATTCCAGTCTGTCATTTAAATCAGTGCATTGTTGCTACGGTAATATGGGCCCTTGCAACCAGATTGCTTAGATCGAAAGCTGAATAAAAAGCAAAATAACTCAAAAACAATAAATGAAAATCAATTGCAAATTGTCTCAGAACATCACTCTCTACAGCATACTAAGGCGAATTTAAATTTCAACAAACCCCCCTTTAAATTCAGTACATTTCCTTACTGTAACAATGTATGTCATGCATGATACAAGGAATTCAGTCTGAATGTTAGGTTATGATGCTGAACCTTGAAAGGTGAGGATGGGAGGACACAAAGGAGAAATACAAGTTAAAGGGGAACTAAATCCTTTAAAAAGCATATGGCTAGAAATTTTGGGGGTGGACCATGATGTAAATAAGGGTGTGGCAAAGGAGTGTGGATGAAGGGGAGATTGGGAAGGGAAAAAGGAAAATTTGGGGTGGGTTGAGGGCTTAGGTGGCCAGGGGCTCAATTTTAAAGGGGTTGTTTATCTCCCAAACACATTTTCCATTTCAGTTGTTTTCAGATTGTTTTCCATTTTTTAATGTTTTGCCAAAATCTAAGTTTAAATTTTAATGTCCCTGTTTCTGGTGTTTCAGTTGGGCAGCTCAGTAATTCCGGTGCAGATTCAGAACTGTTACAATTGGCTCCATTAGTTGATACATTTCTCAGCAGCAACTCTTGAGTATTAGCAACTATTGTATCAATTCTAACAGCTGCCTGTAATGAAACTCAGTGATTCTGCTCAGCAGGGACAAACACAAGAAATGTATCAACTCAATGTATCAATTTAGAACAGTTACAGAGCTGATGACCCCCCTGCCACAACCAAGTTGCTTCAGGAAGACATAAGTAGTGATGTGTGGGTCAGGGTTTTCCTGACCCTAACTCGCCCTGCTCCAGCCCACGCCTGCCCGCACCCTCGCTTCCGGGGGATTTTTATAGAGCCGCCCCGCCGATGATGTCACAATGACTTCACAAAAGGGGTGGGGCAAGCAGACGCGTGACTATAAAAGCGGAAGTCAGAAGCCAGCATTATGAAGGTGGCGGGCGGGGAGAGCAGGAGAAGAGTTCAACCCGCACCTGCCGCCACCCGCGAGGAGCAGTGCGAGGTCGACCCGAACCCGCCCGACCCGCGGGTATTGGGTCGGCCTTCACATCACTAATGAGAAGGTTTAAAATGAATCTTTCCACTTGAATATTAGAAATAGAAAAAGTCTTTATTTCTGGTGAACTATCTGAAACCAACTGAAGTGTTTGTAATGTCATTAAAGGACCAGTAACTTTGTTTGTAAATTTGTTTGTACTTAACAGAAAAAAAACACCAAGACACATTTGACTTTAAATTTGCAAAGTCTATATTACAAAATAACTTACAGATTCTCTGCCTGTGCTCCTCTCCAGAAATGACGACAAGGCGACGATCCATCGTGCGGCGCTCCATTTCTCCTGGAGAAATCGAGCGCCGCACGATGGCTGTCGCCGTTTCTGAAGAGGAGCACAAGCGGATAGTCGGTAAGTTATTTCTTAATAAAATCTTTGCGAATTTAAAGTTAAATGTGTCTTGTTGGGTTTTTTTTCATTAAGTACAAACGAATTGTTTTAAAAAAAATTTTTTATGTTACTGGTCCTCTAAAGGGGTTGTTCGCCTTCAATTCACGAGCAACTACATTGCCTGTAAATTTGTAATACCAGCCTTGGCAACTTTATTAGGTTTTTCAGACAATTGCTTAAGATGGTGACAGACTAGGATAATGGTAAAAATCTAGACAAGCAGATGGAGAGAAAGTCTATGCTAATGGGACATATGGTGGAACTGTTGACCAGAAATGGCTGTGGCATATTATACCTTGTTCCTCAACAGATGGATGCAGCGGGGCTCAGTTATCAAATACTTCAGCCTACAACACAGCCGCCAGCGGAGGAGCAATCACAGAGCGGGCTTGGAGCTGCTACCATCATATATGAGCAAGGTGAGCCCTTTGGGCCTGTTGCAGGTTGTCAGACAATGTAAAATGTAGTTAATATCTTGCAGGCCATGTATGCAGGAGCACAGGAGCGTAATCCCCATCTTCTGTTTTGCAGGAGAGGAAGGGGAAGAATATGCAACTCGGGCTGCTCTTGATCTCCTCTTGAATATGAGCACTCGAAGGGAAGGCACAGGAGGCCCTCTGCAAGTATGTTTGGCTAGTTTTGGACTGGTCTTGTCAGCATTGTTAAGTTTATTTCTTATACTCCCGTTTACAGTAGAGAGAGGCTGATATGTGCCAGGATAATAGATTTGCCAACTGCAAGTTTATTTGTGACAGAGACAATTAACGATTGAGGCCCAATGAAATGACGGCTGTCACTTTAAGATCCTACTACGCCTGGATTATGACTAGTAGTGTGACAGGCTGATTGTGACGCTTCTTGTCATTCTGATTGTTCTATAAATATTTTGTGACAGTTATGCCCTAAACCTCTCTCTCTGTTTTGTTCCATTGTTGCCTTCATTCCTTCAGAGGCTGACTATACTGTAAAAGACATTCAGTGACTTAGTACTATGGATGCACCGAATCCACTATTTGTGATTCGGCCGAATCCCCGAATCCTTGGTCAAAGGTTCGGCCCGAATACCGAACCAAATCCGAATCCTAATTTGCATATGTATATGCAAATTAGGGGCAGGAAAGGAAAAAGTGGGGAAAAATTCCCTCCCCTCCCCTAATTTACATATTCAAATTAGGATTCGGTTCGGTCAGGCACAAGGATTCGGCGAATTCTGTATTCGGTGCATCCCTACTTAGTACTATGGTAACTCTCTGTATAGGATATGAGCTTACTTTAGAGGATGTTTCTCTTGCTGGTGTGTAAATCGCTAAAGGCATAGCTGCATATCATTCAGGGACATTATATTACACCTGCATCTTGTATAAGGGGATTATGAATCTATCGGTGGACTATGGGGGTTGATAGGTAAACTTATGGCAACTAGCACAAGAAAGAGACATCTTAAAGGGGAACTAAAGTTTAAAATAGAATAATGCCAGAAATGCTGTATTTTGTATATTAACTAAACATAAACATGAACTTTCTCCACCAGAAGCCTAATAAAACAAATCATTTATGTTTTCAAAGTTGCCTGCAGGGGTCATCATCCTGTAACTTTGTTAAACATCTTTGCAAGACTAAGACCATGCACATGCTCAGTGTGTTCTGCACTTCTGTTGGGAGGCTAAGCTTAGGGATTATCATCAATTATCAAATTTAAATATCTGTACTATTTTTATAGAAAAACCTGATTGTATGCAGTGAAATTCCACCTTCATTTACTTGATTTGACTGCTGCGGATACGAATCTCTACACAGTTGCTGGCTGCTCTACAGAGAAACAAACAAAGCTGCTTCTCTGCCGTTTGAAAGTATGAACGTTTCCCTGCAGAGCAGTTAGGGACCGTCTATCCGTTTCCTATCCACAGCAGTCAGAGCAAGTAAAACGAATGGGGAATTTCACTGCATAGTCATGTTTCTTTTAAAAACGGTACACTTTTTTTTTTTTTTAGATTAAAGTATAATATAGAGAGATTTCTTTTTCATTAAAATAAAAGGAAAAATGGCATTTCCCCACCATGTTCAATGTTAATGAATAGGGCTGGCCTGGCTGATGTGCTGTGTGGGCAAGGCCCAGTGTATTGATTGTATTTTGTATTGTATTTTTAATATTAGTTATTAAAGGTGAAGTTTTAGATGTAATTTTTGAAGTCTAGCAGTACTGGACCTTGTTGGTCTGCCTGAACTGGTTTGCAAGAGGGTGGGGGGGGAGTGCTGACGACATGTGAGATCCCTTCATCTCCACACCTCATTCGTTTTTCTTTGTTTATTTAATTAATAAAAGTCTTACTTTTTTTCATTTCTTGAGCTAAACCGAGAAATTGAAAACGACTCCATGATTTAACCTGATTCTTGCAAGGTAGTTAATCAGATTACCAGTGCACATATACAGTAAGTGCCCTGCGAAAAACTTCTTATCTGTAAGCCATACCAATCAGAACAAAGGGGTTCATGGAAGTTGTTGTTTGTACAAAACCCATTCTCTCTAGTTCAACGAATTCCGTTAATTGCAGGGGTGATGGCAAGTGTGAAAGCAAAACAATTCTCCATTGCCACTTAAATAATAAAAAAAAATACATTGCCTTGTTTATCTCAAGGAATAATAAAAACCCTAGTTTTTTTCTGTGATTAAAACAATATGCAAAAAGTGTGTTCAGAGCCACTTCAGTTTATTGCACTTATTAAAAACTTGGTTTACTGCCCCTTTAATAGACACATTATATGGATAAAATGAAGCAAACGGTATGTTGTTCCTGCGTATCCCCATCAGTTATTATGTGTATGCACAGAATATTGTATCAATGCAGGTACCACTGTTTTTCCCAGGTGGCAGTAGTAAAATCCGGATCCAGTGGGGAGGTTCCGAACTCGCAGAGCATTGCTCATGAACCCCACATGGCTCAGGTCCTAACTCTACGTGTGGAAGGAAATGAAGTAACAAGTGTGCAAGAGGCCGACTATGAGGATGCAGACGTTCAAGAGGTTGGATATGAAGAGCCTGTACAGCAGATCACTATCGACAATGCCTTCTCGACTGCCGAATACAGCTTAATAAACTCAGAAAATATTCAGACTTCACTGTGCAGGTTTGAACCACTTGGGAGAGAAGGGTTGAACTGGGCCTGAAGATAGGACAGTCGAAAGGGGAAGAAATATAGAAAAGATATGAAATAGAAACAGAAAAGGTTTATATGGGTGGGAGGATGCAGATAAAGTTATGCAAATCAAGACAAGACAGGGATTTGCTAACTGCTGAGAACACTATATTTGAAGGACCTTAAAGCTACTCACATTCAGGCATGCATAGACTTACTGAGCAATAGCTAGATGGAACATAAAGCAATCATGTCAGACTAAAGAAGAGGGTGGTGGATCGGGGTGTGTGGCACTAAATCTCTGACATTGTTTATATTCTCTGTTTTTGGTTGCAGTGACACAACTGCTTCTCTGGGATCAACACTGTTAGGAGAAAACTTAAAGGGCAAACTCCTGCACAAACCCCAGCAAGCTGAGGTGAGGCCTAATTATGTAACATTGTTTTGTTGTGTCCTTTTTTTTAGCATCCCATGTGATATGGCTCCAACCACCTGAAGTGACATACCTCCTATTCACCTAACTCTCCCCCTGCATAACCAATATTGGTCTTTTTTTTTTCAGCACGCTTCAGATCATTCTCCTGCTGCCCCTGCAGCCAAGAAGTTTTGCTGTAAGCTTTGTGGTACTACCTTTTTGGGTCGATCTGAGATGGAGATTCACAAGAGAGCACATGTGCCTAGCGGTGGGTTTAAATGCCCGGACTGCATTTTTACTGCTGCAAACTGGCCGGAAGTGAGGGTAAGAATGCATTCTTTTGCAGCCTTCCATCATCATTCACTTCGGCAGTGGTAGAGGCCTTACCAAATCTGTAGCAACAATGCACCCACAATCTATTTGCCGAGATTTATAGCCAGAATTAGAAAATATATGGTGGATCTGTCAAACCTCCAGCCTTGGTTTATGAGTTAGCCAGGGGAAACCAGTATTATTTTTTTTCCCAAATGCCTGGGATTTGGAGCGTGGATGATGGTCAGGGGTTCTAGCGAGTCTTTAGTCATCAATAAACTTGGTCTAAGGTTATAATCTGATGAAGGCAATACCTCATGGGGCAAACCATTGCCTAGCAAGGTCCATTTAGCAGGGGCCTTACATAATCCCTTCTGCCTTCAGGCCAATTGCCTTCAGTGCTCAAGGGTTACCTGGACCTACCTCACACAAGTAGCATGCTTTTCATTTAAACTTTCTAAAGACATTTTTTAGAATTAACTGGTGTAGAGAATGACCAGAACGTCCTCTAAAACGAGAGAGGGAGTGCGGAACAACAGGCAGTTTTAGCAGCCAACTCTTATAAAAACAATATATGAAATAAATCAGCTGATTGAGAAGCCCTACCCCCCCATGCCAAAAGAATATACATCTGTGAACACATGTAAGTCCACAGTACATAAATCCGAATAAACCCTTGTGCCATAATTGCCATTTTCCATCCCATTTTCTGCTAATATTTGCTCTTTCTTCCTGCCTACTGTTTCCTGTAATGCTCTGCAGCTATCCCTCAATGTGTGGCCTCTTTCAGAATCACATGTCTGTGCATAGCGATCGACGACCTCACCGCTGTGACCAGTGCAGTTTCGCCTGCAAAAATAAGAGAGATCTGCGTAGGCATTCAATGATACATACCAACCAAAGGCCACACTCGTGCCACGTATGTGGGCAGAGGTGAGAATGGTTTCACTTTCCTCCTATACATTGCCTTACCAGTTCTCTCCGCTATCATCTGATGCTTGTGCTGTTCTCTCACATCTATTCTCTCCTCAACCCCGCATACTTTGTCACATTTAATATAACCATCTTTGTTATGTCTCCGTCCCTGTTACTTTCCATTTCAGGTTTACTAGGAAAGCTCACTTGAAGTTCCACATCCAGAGGCTGCATCGAGGAAAGAACAATGAGCAGCAAGAGAATGAAGGTCAGGGAAGGATGGGAGAAATGAGTTTTAATGAAGAGGTTGTAGGGTGAGGTGTAGAACCCAATCATTTTTGCATTCTGTCTTTACAGATCTAACACCTGCGCCATCATTAGAAGGGGAGCATATATTCCTGACTCAAGAGGAAGCCATGGCCGGACAGGTTTGCAGGACAGATATTGTTTTTGGTGATACTTTGTGACTGAATGCTGATCCTCCCTTTTTTTTACATTTCCTTTATTTGGCTTAGTTCTTTTCTATGAAACCATCCCAAGTCTGTATTCCAGCTGGTTCATTTGGGAAAATATTCTAACTATATTATTGTCCAGCTCCTGCTCCAATTTACCAGGTCTCCGTTTCAGATGTTGTAGCTGATTCAGTTTGTTGGATTCAGCTCTGATTACATTTTTGTCTGATTTTAGGAAGATACAGCTTATATTCAAGAGATCACAACTGCGGATGGACAGACCTTGCAACAACTGGTCACAGCAGATAACCAGGTAACTAGATCATAAACTCTCACCTCTCGCTATACAAATTCAGAGATTTTCAGCCTGCTGCAGCCCTCATAATTACTAAAATAATGTCTTATTTTTCGCTATATCTTCCCCCATCTAGGTACAGTACATCATCTCTCAGGAAGATATCCCTCACCTAATTCCTCAAGAATATGTTGTGCTACCAGATGGACATCATATTCAGGTATGGATTTTTTATAAGTTCAAGAAACCCAATGAACTGCATCTTTGCTTTGGAACAAATTTTGCAGCAGATTATTTGCAGGCACAGTCTCTACTCAGGTAACAAACCTCAAATTGCAAATTTTCAATGTAATCATTAGGAACAAACAAGAATCTGATCTAATCCACCATCAGTTCATACCTATAATTCATATAGGCTGGTGTAATGAAGCGTTCTCTAGTATCCAGGTTGGAAGGTTTTTTTTGGGGGGTTTTTTTATACCTAGTTTTACTTTGTAAACTTTTGTACTTTCTTTACACCAGCAGATTGTTAACTTTATATGAATAAAATCAGTCTATGGTTTCCTTTCAGCATGAAAATATTCAGCTCTGCATTGTGCTTGTATGTGTTTATTTGCCACTGAAAAAGTGCATGCTGTTGATCATGCTATAGCTCATTTTGTTTTTTCCTTATTCATGACGTGCAGGTCCAGGATGGTCAGATAACACACATTCAGTATGAATCAGGCACTCCGTTCCTGCAAGACCCCCAGGTAATTATTTCCAATATCCACAGAGGCAAACAATCCTTCATCCTAGATCCATCTCCAAAATATCAACTATCTTTGCAGTATTAGTAGAAGGTTCTTACTTCTGTTGTTGGATGATTTTAACGGACCACACCCCCATTGAGAGTTGAATATTCTGTGCTTGCATGTCCTCTACTGGATACTTTCTAGAGGTTTATATTACGGAAAAAAAGGATACCGGAGGCGATAAAGAACATTCTTGGCCAGCCAGTTAATGAACATTATAATTTTATGCCATACTAAGGGGCAACTGAGTTTTTGGGACCGTTATAATAGCAAGGGAAAACCCAAAGCGATAGGGTAATAACTATACATTCACCTATTAATATTTACATTGGGCAAATATAAAGGAAAAGTAAAAACAAAATTATACTGGCTCTTTAGGGGTTTTTAAAAACACTAATGTTCTATCCTTCCTGGTACTGCTCAAAAAGAGCAGTGCTAATGCACCACAACCAAATCTCTTTCGAATTCTACAATATCCAAATGACTTGGCACTTATTCTGCATTCTAACAATGGATTTGCTGTTTGCAGATCCACTTTGTCCCCATGTCCCCTTCTCAGCAGCTCATTACGCAAGAACAGCTCCAAGCTGCAGCGCACTCTGCTGTCACAGGTAAATCTCATCTCGTGTGACTGGTACATGTCAGCTGTTCATGTTGTAGTTGCTGTATTCTTACCCAGTTCCTTTCTCCTAGCCGTGGCAGATGCAGCGATGGCCCAGACGGTGTTTAGCACAGAAACGGAGCAGCCTCTTCCGCATGAGATTGAATACGATATTATCACACTAGGGGAATGAGTACATCTCAGCTGGAGCTGACCTTCGCCTGTGCTGGGATCGAATCCCTACCAGCGCTGCCTTTCAATGCACTTTGTTTTATTCTGTATAAAATGTACCTAACCTTCTGCCGCCTAATAGCCGCTGGATTATTTAGCCATTAGGAGAGCAGAAAATAATATATATTTTGCTACTGTTTACCTCATCCATTATGTGACGCATGCGTAAATGTGGTTGTTTTATGAATCGGAGCGTTTCCTGCCAACAGGCACTCTTGGATTTTTTTCAAATGTACAAAAAAAAAATATTTCAGTTATTAAAAAGTGAAAGTGGAGGAAAGCTGACAGCAGTGAGGAGTATTTGTTATAAAATATAGCTGCAGCTGTCTACACCGTCCTTTTACCCACACACTGTGCCGGAGCAGAGAAAACATTTCATCTGTGATTTGACTCCCACTTTCTTTATGAGATTAATAAGGATCAGGGCAGATTTAGGATGTAATCTTCTGTAGAACATAGATAATCACGATACAGAGTAATCCCTTCCTGTCACCTTCCTCTTGTTGTATGAATTTGTGGTCAGAGACCCATGGTGCCTGTTATTCCTGGGCTCCATGCTCTGGGCTCTTCTGCTTTCATAGATCAACTGAAATCTTTCTACTCCTGCTCAAATCCCCCTGTATATTTGTATTGTCTTGCTTTGTGTAGCAGTCCCTGCTGTGTGCTCGGGAAAGGGGAGGGGGTATGCATATACTGCAGCTAAGACAGACCACTCGCAATATATTTACTTCTCATCCTCTTTCCCAGTAGCAGCAGATGGGGTTGGTTTAGATTTCTATTTATAGATATTTAAAAGATTAAGAGAACAGACAGACTGTGCTCTAGTGGTTCCTGCATTCACATAAAGCAATTGATCCTTTCTTTGTGTAAACGTATAATAATCAACATGTTGCATTTTCAATGTGACGAATCCTCAGTCTTTTGTAACTGGCATATACAGGTATAGGATCCGTTATCCAGAAAGTTCAAAATTGCGGGAAGGCCATCTCCCATAGACTCCATTTAAATCAAATCATTCAGATTATAAAAAATTATTTCCTTTTTCTCTGTAATAACAAAACAGTACCTTCTACTTAATCCAATCTAAGATATAATTACTCCATTCTTCTGAATTTAATTAATCTTAATGATTTTTTAGTAGACTTGAAGGAAAAGGAAAGCTACCGAAGCAGCTTATTTGCCAATAGATTAGCCACAATAATGCAAGCTGCAACACTATATTTATTCTGCAGAATGCTTTACCATACCTGAGTAAACCGCTCTAGAAGCTCTCTCTGTTTGTTTAGGATAGCAGCTGCCATATTATCTTGGTGTGACATCACTTCTTGCCTGAGTTTCCCTGCTCAATCATAGCTCTGGGCTTCGATTACTGCACAGAGGAGAGGAGGAAAAGGGAGGTAGAGAGGAGCAAACTGAGCATGCTCAAGCCCTAGCCCTGGAGGTTTTTACTGAAAACAGGAAGTTTGATACAGAAGCCCATGTGTACACAATAGAAGGAAAGAAATGCTGTGTTTCTTTTGACAGAGGATTACGAGAAGCATTACTTTGAGGGTTTACTGGTGTATTTATATAGACCTTTCTGATAAAGCTTACTTAATTTTAGCCTTTCCTTAAAGGAAAACTAAACCCTAAAAATGAATATGGCTAAAATCCCATATTTTCTCTAGGTCTGCTTGGGGGACCGTGGACAGTGGGGGTATAGCTGGAACCACTAGGAGGCAGGACACAATAAAAAAAATAGAAACTTGACCCCTCCTCCTCCTGCTATACCCCTCCTCTGTAGGCAGAGACACCCAGTTTCGTTGTGTCCTCAGGAGGTTAGGACTGTCTCCTGCATTCAGGAGTATTTTACTATTTATTTTGCTTTTTTATTTCATTACAATTCCTTCACATGATATGGAGCTGGACAGCTACACTGAGTAGTCTGATCCATTACTTCAGGATGTCACCGGGGTCTCTTGTGCTCTGCACTGACCATCCAGCATTGATTCCCTCCCTCTGACATACAGAGAGAGGATGCGCTGGCCGGGACACAGGGCTGAGGTATAGCCAGGTTCATCCTGTGGCTCATTCCTCCTTATATGCCCCAAGGATCCCTACACTACAGTCTGGGAACTCCTGCCATGGCTCATTTAAGGTAAGCATATATCCTTAATAGCAGACTATTCACTCTCTGAGCAGCCTCCCCCTCTGCACAAACCATCTGCCTTGCACAGCAGTGTAGGAGACTTTGTTGCAACCTGCAGGTCACTAGTTGAGACCCAGGCAGTACGTTAATCAGCCTCCACCAAACACACAGCCACTTGATAAAGGGCTTCTGGCATGTTGTGTGCAATAAAGAGCACCTAGCAGCAAGTTCTGCCTTTTCGCTTGCTTTCTCTCAGTTCTCTAACTAATTGGTTCATTTCCTACATCTGGATGAAACTGCGGACTTGTCTTCAAAAAAGTCTCTCACGACACTCCACCACCTGCAGAGGACGCTTCAGTGGAAGGTCCAGGCCATCCTGGCATTCCCGCAAGCCCACGTCTGCATTACTCACCCCTTCTTCCCTTCAGCGACTCAGCCGTAGGGGGGGGGAGACTTTGCAGGTTTGCCGACTCCTGGAAGAATCTGACTCAAGACGCCTGGGTACACAAGGTCGTGAGTCAGGGCTACCACCTAGAATTCGCTTCTCTCCCGCCCCGCCGCTCTTCATGTCCAGGGGCATCAAAAGGCTCAGGCGCTGCACAACGCGATCGGCAAGCTTATCCGTTCAGAGGTCATCATCCCTTTTCCGATTGAGGAGAGATTCCGAGGCTATTACTCAAACTTGTTTGTAGTTCCCAAGAAGGATGGATCTGTTCGGCCAATCCTGGACCTCAAGGAACTTCATACTTTCATTCGACCGCGAAGGTTCAAGTTTGAATCCCTCAGGTCTGTCATCGCGGCCCTAATTTTCTGTCCCCATCAGAGATTCTTGCGATTTGCCTTCCAAAATCGCCACTTCCAACTCACGGACCTTCCCCTTGGCCTGAATTCGGCACCTCGTGTCTTTACCAAAATCATGTCGGTGGCCACTGCTCTAATCCACACCAGAGGGATCTCCATAACTCCTTATCTGGACGATCTCCTGATCAAGGCACCTTAATTTGCAGTGGCCCAGCAGGCGTTGCACTTCACCATGGTTCGATTACATGGGGTTTGGTTGGTTCATCAACCTGGACAAGTCCTCGTTAACCCCAAGCCAATCCATGGTCTTCCTCTGGATGCAGTTCAACACCCAGACACGAACTGTCCCAGTGACCAGGTCCAGCATCTACGGACCCTCATGCGGTCTCTCCTCTCGAAGTCCCACACCGCGAGATTCTACATGAAGGTGTTGGGAGTCATGGTTTCGATGATAGAATCAGTTCCTTTCACCCAGCGTCACCTAGGGGAGCTTCAGTGGAATATTCTTGTGGCCTGGAGGCACAAATCCCTTCTCCTGGAATTTCGTTTATCCCGCAGGATTCGAGTCTCTCTTCTCTGGTTGATGCAAACCAGTCACCTGACCAGGGGCAGACCCCTAGGGGATCCACAATGGTGACTGCTCACCACAGATGCAAGCCTCTCCGGTTGGGGAGCAGTGCTTCAGTATATGAGCAGTGCAGAGGGTCGGTCAGCGCAGGGTCGCTGTTCTCTATCGGAACAATGTCTTCACATCAACCTTCTTGAGATACGGGCAATCCGACTCGCCTGTCAGCCATCTTCATTCCAGGTCTCTTAAACTGGGAAGCAGATTATCTCAGCAGACAATCCCTAGATCCCTGCGAGTGGCCTGTAAAGGACAACATCTTCCACCAGATCACTCAAAGATGGGGGACGCCAGAGGTCGATCACATCACAATCGTAAAGTTCCTCTCTTCTTTGCAAGGTCCAGGGACCCTCTGGCGGCAGATGCCCTCACCTCTCCCTGGGACTTCCATCTTGTGTTCATTCCAAGAAAGATCAAGAAGCTTCAGAGAGAACTCATTACTCTCATCCTCATAGCTCCAACATGGCACCGTCGATCCTGGGTCTCGGATCTAGTACGTCTCTCAGTAGAGGAACCTTGGCCTCTCATCCTGGACCTTCTCTCTCAGGGTCCAATCCTTCACCACTGTCCTGCCAACCTCAATTTGATGGCATGGCTACTGAAACCGCGATCCTGAGACGGAAGGGGTTCTCTGACACTGTCATTCTACTCCAAGACACGCCATTGGGTCTGGTTCACTTACCATTGGTGGTGCCAACGTAATGGTTTCAATTCACTGAAGTTTTCCACTCCACTCCTTCTGGCCTTATACAGGAGGGACTGTCCCTGGACATGTCCCTCGGATCACTGAAATCTCAGTTTTCGGCGCTTCCCTCCTGTTCCAAAGACCTCTCACCTTGTTCCCAGATGTTAGGATTTTTCTTCAGGGAATGGCCCACATAAAGCGCCCGGTACTTTCACCGGTGCCAAATTGGGACTTAACCCTAGTCCTACGTGCCCTGCAACACGCTCCCTTTAAACCCATGGATTCTATTCCACTTCAGTGGCTCACATGGAAAACAGTTTTTTCTGCTGGCTATTGCCTCAGCACGGAGAGTATCTGAGATCTCTGCCCTCTCCTGTAGGTCTCCTCTGTTGACCTTCCACAACGACAGGGCAGTACTTCATACTTCTCCCTCTTTTCTTCCCAAGGTGGTTTCCACTTTCCACCTCAACCAGGAAATTACGATTCCTACCTTCTGCCCATCCCTTTCCAATGCGAAGGAAGCAGCACTGCACACTCTCGACCCCGTTAGGGCCCTCAAGTTTTACCTGCACCTGGTCGAGGACATCCGTCTATTGGACTCCTTGTTCGTCCTTCCCTCAGGCCCTCAGAGGCACACCAGCTACTTAGACCACCATATCCCGATGGATAAAACAGGCCATCCAGAGATCCTATTCATCGCAGGGTCAGGTTCCCCCAGATCAATCAGGGCACATTCCACCAGAGGGCTTTTCGAAAACCAAGCCTCAGCAGAACAAGGCTGCAACATGGACTTCAATCCATAATTTTGCCAAATTTTACCAATTTGGCACCTTGTGGCATCTGACACCCGCTACGGCAGGAAGGTACTTCAGGCTGCAGTGGCTGGTTCCACATAGGCCTCTACTTCCCGCCCTAGATTCAGGGGACAGCTTTGGTACATCCCCACTGTCCCTGTGTCCCCCAGGCAGACCTAGAGAAAAGGAGATTTTGTGTACTCACCGTTAAATCTCTTGTCGCTTGGGGGACACAGGGCTGGATAGAGGCCTTCTCTTGGCTTCAGACTTGGTTGACTCTGTTGTTCTTGTAATTAGTTATCAGATTTTCTGTTAATTATTAATAACCTCCTGTTTCTCCTTTGGTACGAACTGAGTGTCTCTGCCTACAGAGGAGGGGTATAGCAGGAGGAGGAGGGGTCAAGTTTCTATTTTTTTATTGTGTCCTGCCTCCAAGTGGTTCCAGCTATACCCCCACTGTCCCTGTGTCCCCCAAGCGACTGAAGAGAGAGATTTAACGGTGAGTACACAAAATCTCCTTTTATACATACCTCCCAACATTTTGGAAGTAAAAAGAGGGACAAAAATTTTTTTTACGCAAGTAGCGCAGCAATTTTTTGACCACACCCCTTTCTGTGGCCACACAGCCTAATTACCATGTTTGTTTTACAAAATTTGGCAGGTTATGAAAGTTTGAAAATATTTCTCCTTATCAAAACTGTGTTTTTGTGTCTCAAAATTGTTACAAAGTATCTTATTTGCACCTGTTAGCTGTTCTGGGCTCTCTGCTAAAAGCCAATAAGTGAGAAACTTTGTTTCTTTTTCTGGCTGTTCAGTGCAGAGAAAAGAGGGACTTTCCAGTACAAATGAGGGACTGCGGGTTGAGCTGTCAAAAGAGGGACTGTCCCTCCGAAAAAGGGACAGTTGGGAGGCATGTTTTATATACTGAACCTATTGCATTAGTGTTAAGTTTCAGCTTCTCAATAGCAGCACCAGCAATGATCCAGAACTTCAAACTTGTCACTAGGGATCACCATCTTGGAAAGTGTCTGTGACACTCACATGCTCAGTGGGCTCTGAGCAGCTGTTGAGAAGCTAAGCTTAGGGGTCATCACAAATTATCCGGCAGAAAATTAGATTGGCCTGTAATATAAGATGATGCTACAAGGCTGATTTTCAACTCCTGATGTTGGTTGCACTGATTTCTGTTTTGCCATGTAGTAATTATCTGTAGTAATTATTAATCAGCCTTACATTGAGACATTTATAGTCTATGTATATTGTGAGTGGATCCCTAAGTGACGGCAGCACAGAGCATTTGCAGTGAACCAGCAGAAAAGAAGATGGGGAGCTACTGGGGCATCTTTGGAGGTACAGATTGTCCCTGCTAAAGGACTGTGTTTGCCTTGGGCTGGTACAGAAGCCCAAAACATAATGTACAACATTTCTAGCCTACTTCTTTAGTTAGGCTTTAGTTCAGTTAGGCTTCTGTTCAGTTTAGTTTAGTATAAAGATTAGGGTAAGACCCCTTATCCTGAAAGTCCTAGGCCAGTGCATTCTGTGTCTGTATGTACAGCATGTGTGTGTGTGTATATATATATATATATATATATATAACACACCAGTTATGAAAACTATGGGTTTTGCAGTGCCCAAGCAAAATATTTTAACAGGGCATAAGTAACACATCTGCATTCATATTGAGGAAATGATGCAAAGATGGCTGCAGTGCTTTGCTGATTTCCGCATACCGACTTCACTTCCTGGTTCTGTTGCTATGCCAACCACAGTCTCCCGCAATGGAATGAAGCCGCAGTTTAGTGTCTGGCTTTTGATGATGAAACAGTTCCTATTAACATAAGTTGATACTGAGAGCACTTTGCTAGAATGTTTGTTCCATACAGTGGCTGACATAGAGTATTGCAACTAAAAGTTAAATATCTGACAGCAGCTGCTGTAATAAGGCAGATATTTATTTATTTTTTTGCCATAATTACAGCGTAACTACTGCCAAGCCGCGATTGCTACCAATGCAATTCGTTGGTTTTGCCGAATTGGACACAAGCTGTGGTCAGAGTTTTCAGAATGGAGATTGTTTCATTTTTCATCATGCATTTGCTCATGACTTTTTGTAAGCGCAATACAGCTTTCAGCAGTAGGAACCCTGGCATTACCACCACATTTAGGGTCATAGTAAGTGGCCTAACTAGAAAAAATCTTCAGCCCAGGGCCCAGCGCACTCCGATACCCATCCTCCTGACCACATCCCATCCTGCTTCTGCCCTGCCCACTGCTGCCTGACTTGTGTCTCTCTTCCTAGCCACAGGTAAGAGAGCGGCTGGTTTTTAATAGCTATAGAGGAAGCAGACCCCACAGTCTGGGACCCCCTGTTCCCCAGGCTCCCATGCGACTGTGGGGTCTGCTTTCTCTATAGTTACGTGACTGGTGGTAGTAGCAGCTCCAGGCTTCCCCTGTGCCAATAGGTGCACTTCAATGCAATTCAGCTGGCTGACTGGCTTAACAATTGCTCCCATTTTATTGCGCCCACAACAAAAATGAGGCCTATAGTATATTTTTTTGCCTTTGTCCTTTAAAGGGGTGATTCACCTTTAAGTTATATTGTTTATGTTAAAGAATGGCCAATTCTTAGCAACCTTTCTGATTGGACTTCATTATTTCTTTTTTATATTTTAATTATTTGCCTTTTTCTTCTGAAATGGGGGTCATTGATCCCATCTAAAAACAAATTCTACGTAGTGGGTGCCCCTAGGCCCACTGTCGTTCGTCGCCCCTGTCCCCTCCCCTTTATTCATGCAAATTTTTGTATCTCCAGCGCATGCCCAGTGTTTTTGAACCAATGTGGGTGTGGTGGGGCAGCATGCCGCCCCCCTAAAATCCTGCCGCCCTAGGCCCGGGCCTAGGTGGCCTTTCCACAAATCCAGGCTTGATTCTCTGTAAAGCTACAAATGTATTGTCATTGCTACTTTCTACTCTGGTTTCTATTTGGTCCCTCTCCTATTCATTTTCCATTCTCTTATTCAAATCAATGCATGGCTGCTAGGGTAATGTGGACTAGGGTTGCCACCTTTCCGGTTTAGACCTGGACAGCCTGGTATTTTGAAGGGCTGCCCGGGTCAAAAACTTCCTGCATAGTTTTCCAAATAAGGAAAACGGCTCAGGATTCCCGATGATTGCATCATAGCCCGGTCCTTATATGTCATGGCCCCAGCATGTCATGGCCCCTCCCCCTCCACATTACAACCCTAATGTAACCGCTGAATAAAAATTGAAGTAATTAAAAAAACACAAATAATAAAAAAAATGAAAACCAATTGCAAATTGTCCCAAAATATCACTCTCTACATCATACTAAAAGTTAACTTAAACATGAACCCCTTTTATTATTTTCTGGTCTACGAGCCAAACTACAAGCAATATTGTATTATTATGCAAAAATGTGTAAGCCTTCAAACTCTATACACATAATTGTTGCAACCAAATTTCCTGACACCCATTTATATGAAAAAGACACAGAGTGCAGCATACAAAGGTCAACACAGCAGGCACATTACATGTCAAACCGGTACAAGTAAAGGGCTCACTTGTGCTAAAACTTTGTTAAAGCAAAATCATAGATGGAGCACACTCCTCAGCAGTGACTTGCCTGTGGCAGGAGACTCATCTGCCAATGTTCAGCCCTGTTTGTATGTAAATGCAAGCTGTGGTTGCTGCCTTTTTTTAAACACCTAGAACATCCATATGCTGCAGGTCTGACATAGTACATTTCATAAAGCATTGATGTGTATAGAATTCTATTCACACAGTAGAAAACAAATGTTATAGGTGTTTGGTTTCAGGGACCAACTTCTCCATCTCGTTGAAGATCAATGTTACCAAAATACTATGCTAAGGACTGTATTTAGTACAGAAAGGGACACCATAAATGCCTTGCATAATGTTAACAATGGCATTCTAAGCAATGGTACACTTTGAATTTGTGTAATGGTAAAATCACATACTATATACTGTATAAAGGACAATGCACTCCTTTATTGTAAAATAAGAAAATTGTATGTCACCTAGCAGTTCTATGTCCATATAAAGACACAAGGTTGAAGGCAGGTCATGGAACTCTGAGTGACTTCTAATATCCTTATTTCTAATATCCTTAATATCCTTATTTTACAACAGAAGGTACCTTTTTTATAATACACAAGTGAGTCATGTGGCAGTAATGACAAGCACCAAGCATACTTAGTGAATAAATTACCCCTATTGTAAAATATATGGATATTACACCGAGGAGTTCCATGATTGAGGAGCCATGAATATCCTGTAAATTATATCCTTATAATCGACAGTCTAGTCATTTCCCTATGGGACCAGACTGTAAATTATATCCTTATAAACGCCGCATTCTGACATCAGAACGCGCGTTTATAATAGGGGTCCCTGGGCGCTGAATATGACACCGCATGTCCAAATTTGACACTGCCATGTTCAAATGCCGATGCGCCCAAATTGGACGCCGACCCCCCTCCCGACATTTCACACAAAATGTAGATTATAATGCATAATGTACCCCCTACTGAAATTTATAAATATATAAGGAGTCACCTCGGAGTTATGTGACCTATATAAAAGACCTTTTACATGGTCACATTATTCTTTGGTGACATAATATCTTTATAAATTACAGTAGGGGGTACATTATCCACTATATAAACAGTGCTTAGTGATGTCATTAGTTATAATCGGAGCTTAGTGATGTCATTTCTGTCACATGACTCACTGAAACTTGTGTATTATAATAAATAAAGTACCCCCTTGTTGCAAAATATGAGGATATTAGGGGGCAGATTTACACATGGTCGAATATCGAGGGTTAATTAACCCTCGATATTCGACTGCCGAATGTAAATTCTTCAAATATCGAAGGATTTACCGCAAATAGTTTGATTGAACGATCAAATGAAAAATCATTCGCTTCATTGATTAAATCCTTCGAATCGTTCGATTCGAAGGATTTTAATCCATCGATCGAACGATTTTTCTTCGACCTAATAATTGTTAGAAAGCCTATGGGGACCTTCCCCATAGGCTAACATTGCACCTCGGTAGGTTTTAGGTGGCAAAGTAGGGGGTCGAAGTTTTTTTTAAAGAGACAGTACTTCGATTATCGAATAGTCAAAGGTCGAAGTAGCCAATTCGATGGTCGAAGTAGGCAAAAAACATTCGAAATTCGAAGTTTTTTTTATTCTATTCCTTCACTTGAACTAAGTAGATGGGCCCCTAGAAGTCACCACAGAGTTCCATGGCCTGTATAAACACCCTTGACCTTGGGCCTTGTGTTTTTATATGGTTATGGAACGCCTCAGTAACTTATAATATCCTTATAATACACAAAAGTCATGAATATCCTGTAAATTATATCCTTATAAACGCTGCTTAGTGATGTAATTGGTTATAATGGGAGCTTAATGATGTCATTTCTGTCACATGACTCACAAACTTGTGTATTATAATTAATAAAAGTACCCCTGTTACGAAATATGAGGATATTAGAAGTCACCTTGGAATTCCACGACCTGTATGGCCTCATGTTTTTAGATGGTCATGTAACTTATAATATCCTTATATTTTACAAGAGGGGGTACTTTATTCACTATATAAGTGTGTAGCTTTTGCAACATTTGTACACACTTTTAGTAATAATTTACAGATATCCGTTTAGTAACTACTGTAGAATTAATTTAAAGGTTGACTTTGTGTGATAAAACAATCACATAATTGAAAAACATAAATTCAACTCCAACTGCAACATTGCTTTCAAAGTTACATTTTCCTCTTTAAATAAGCAGAAGGTGCTGCACTAAGCTTGTGCAGTCCAAAAACAAAGCAGACAGATATTTGGACTCCCTGACCTACATGGTTGACAGAACAGGAAAAGATGAAGGCAACGCCTACATATGAACCCTCCCAATCAGGCCATTTTTCCTCAATCTGTCTGATCCAATGTTAAGCTTGAATTAATTATTTTGTGTAGAGGATGTCATGGGTGACTAAATTTGTTATCTAGACCTGATTCAATCCATCAGCTCCATCTGTTGGTCACAATACAAAGGTTTAGACATTTCAAGAACTTTAAATAGCTGAAAGAAAAGGTGACAATGTCCCTTTAAATCAGGCAAGTGTGGAACTCAATTCATAGTCACCCTGCATTCCCCTGGCACGGTGTATTTCCAGCACAGATAATTTGGGCTGATCATGTTTATATGATGAAAGGAGACAGTATGTCGGCATTGGTAAACATGACTTGTGTGCAACAGGGCGGCTAAAAACAAACAAGACGTTAGAACACATAATTTCTGCTGGTTTGAACTTCTGCTCGAATCAAGAATATGTGATTTAAGTATTAGGAATTTGCATAGTGTAACTAAATAAATTGCAAAATCAGACTAATTGGGGGGGGGAGGCCACTGATATACTGTATGGGAGAACAATATTTTTTGCTGTAGTTCAAGAAAGGCTGCATCATCAAAAGCATGGCCTAATGGAAATCAGAATTGAGTAGATAAAGTGGAACTAGCCACGTATCACCTTTTAACAGTAGGGATCCCCTGCTTTGTCACCAATGGCTGGCAGATGCCATGCTTGGATTTGTTACTTCCAATGTCCGGCTCCCTGGAACTGATTGCTGATGGTATAGAGATAGACATATATACATATACCATACCGCCCAACTGTCCCGTTTTCAGAGGGACAGTCCCTCTTTTGACAGCTCAACCTACAGTCCCTGGTTTGTACTGGAAAGTACAGTTTTTTCTCTGCACTGAACAGCCAGAAATAGATACAAAGTTTCTAAATTAATTGGCTCAAAACAGCCACAGATAAAATAATTTTGTAACAATTTTGAGATAAGCAAGTAATTGTAACAATATAAGATTGTTATAATGGACTTCATGAGAAAATAATATTGGTGAAAGAGACTCTAATTGCTAGGAATTTAATGTGTTAGTTGAACCCTGTATTGTGCAGCAATAAGAACACCGTGATGAATTCAATTAAACTCTTTATTTTCAGATCTCACAGAAGGACAATCCCTGCACAGCCCAAGAAGGAAAACCCGCGGTAGTTCTGGAAATAAGCAGGAGCTTCTAGGAGAGTATACGGTGTTAGGAAAGTCCTTAGAAAGTAAACAGTCTTTGAAAAAGTAGTTTTCTTCCCACAGGAAATCAGAGGAGCAGATATGACCTTGAAGAAGTCCTCTTTTAGGAAAGGAAACTTGACTGTACATAGAGTGAGAGCAAATTAATACTCAAGGTAAGTAGCAATACACACGGTAACTGGAACAAGCATGAAAGTCTTGTATTGGGGAGTAACCATCTGTACCCCCGTTAACAGAAATAGGCAATAGATCAAAGGTTAATGAGCACAGTCTTGGTGTAGACACAGGCAGGCTGCACACAAGGGTTAATGAGCACAGTCTTGGCTGGATGCAAGCATGAAGTAATGAGCACAGACTTGATGTAGACACAGGAAGGGTGCAAGTAAAGATTCAATACACAGTCTTTGATATGGATATCAAGCAGGGGTGAAATAACAGTCTTTGCAGCAACAACAATGCAGTCGTGAATACAAGCTTATTATAACTCACGCAGGTAAAGTTGCTATGGATGTTGCCTGGGAAGAATTGTTGGTGAAGAGGAAACTGTTAGCAATGGCCTGGAGACTGAAGCTGGACATTGATTACTGAAATGAGGAGAAGGAAGCTGTGGTTGCTAGGGTAGATCTGTCTAGCAACGGATCGAGCAAAAGTTTGAAGATGCCGGTTCAAGTGAGGTGCTGGAGTAGGCCAGGAAACTGATGAGTCAAGGCTGAGAAAAGGTAGAAAAGGACTGGGACCAGGAGACTGCAGGCAAGATGATTCTTGACATGAAGATCTTGGAGCATGAGAGACACCAGCCTTACTTCCAGATAGAGTAAGTATAACTGCGCATCATTACTGTACCTGTGCAAACTTAAATAGGCTGAGGGGTAGGCGGCCGCAAGCTCCATGACAGAACTGCGGTGCCTTACACTAATAGGTATCCAAGCAAGCCTTTGGAAAGATGGTTATGCTAAACAAAAGAAAGGTTTGGAAGACAGTTGGTGTTACTAAAACAAACTAAGAAGAGAGCTATCTTCCCAGACTGAATCCATGTAAAGAGTGCTGACCATCTCCAAGGAAAACTAGTTTAACGGGAATTGAGTTTACCTGAAATATCCATGGAACACAGTGTACAGTGGCAACTAATGGATGGTGTTTAGTATAGTACATTACTGGAATTGAATGGATGCCTATGGGACTTGAAGTATCTTATAGTTTACAGTGACTACTACTGGACAGTGTTTCATCCTGGTTACAGAATGTGTACAAACAAACTGTAGTGGGCTCCAGCCTGGTTGTCATGGAGGGCAAAGGGCTATAACTGGAAGCTCCTCCGTTTGGTCTACACACAGAAGAAGAAACCAAGGAAGAAGGAACAGGTGATGTATCTGGAGAAACACCTTTAAGGATAGCCACCTAGACATAACTCTATATGCACGCATCCCAAGACATTAGGTTAGAGTAGTTAGGATATACCTTATAAGCCTTGTATGTTGCATGCTTCTTTTATTATAAGATTTAATGTACACTATGGTGACTTGCTGTAATTGTATCAGTTGATTATAGGAATAATAAACTTGCATGTCCCTAAATTACCAGAGTCCTTCATATGTTATATGCTGGTCCATATCAAAGGAAACAGTATATAGATAGATATGCACACTCAAAAGATAATAAAATAAGGCAAATATGGTACATTTAAAATAAAGCTTTACTTATTTATGCAAATAATACACACAAAGCCACAATAGTAGGCCTGTATAATACAATACATAAGCTTACATGGTATATACCTAACGTTTAAACATAGCCACAATTACATAACAGTAAACAGTAAGTATTACAATTATACAGCAAGGAGCAGATACACCTACCACCAGTATGAGAATGGCCCCAACGTTTCGGCGTAAGCCTTTGTCAAGGGGATTCTCAGAAGCTTATGTATTGTATTATACAGGCCTACTATTGTGGCTTTGTGTGTATTATTTGCATAAATAAGTAAAGCTTTATTTTAAATGTACCATATTTGCCTTCTTTTATTATCTTTTGAGTGTGCATATCTATCTATATACTGTTACGTTGTGGGGTACCCATTGTAGGGGTACCCTTTTGATGTTTGCACCTCTTGCACTGTTTACCTACAGCATTTGCTGAATTGGTGTGCCCTCCACCTATTACTAAATTCCATATCAAAGGAAAGCCTGATAGGTTATAGTCACAAACCCGGTATTTGGGGGGCTTTATATGTTGGTTCATGGTGAAGGAAAACCTGACAGGTTATAGTCAGAAACCCAATTTTTAGGGGGGCTTTTTACATTGGCAGAGCCAGGCAGTGATCCATTCTTTTGAGATGCAGTGTAGAATCTAAGTCAGAATTCTGTAAATTAGATGTATGGCCTTTAGAGTCTAGATTTAGAATTTTAAATTGACAGGTAAGATGGAAGCTATAAGTAATTTTGCAGATAATGCTACAGTTCGATATGTGTGTAAAGAAAGTTTTAATGCATTAGAATTGTTAAATGATATGTTGCACCAATTTGAAAATGCTAATAGTAAAATAGGAAAGTTATTCAGTTTTTCAGTATAAAACATCATTAGAAAGAAGTAAATGTAACATTGTACATGAAAATAACAAAGAGCATGCTTCCCCTGAAACTGTTATAGTTGATGATGTTTGTCCTATGTGTCATCTTAACAGAAAAGAAGTTGAAATTCTAGGGGAACAGTTTGAACAGAGAGGACAAACAATAGAAGCATTTATACAGCAGCTGGATGAGATGTGATGTAAATATCAGAATAGTTTTCCTGCTGTGGCCAAATGGGAAAACAGTATATGTTTTGACCCTTTAAATACAGTACAAAGGGCATATCCAGTTATCAGTAGGCCAAGCAGTAATGTTAGAAACTCACCCTCTAGCAACTTACATAGCTCTTCATTTACAGTGGAAGAGCCCTATAAAATATATGCTAGGGAGATAAAATCTCTCATTACTCCTTTTAATCCCAGTGTTCACATGATATACAATCTTGTAATTTTTGAGCAATTTGTGACTCAGTACAATTTAGATGATCAGACCGCCTGCTATCTTTTGAGAATATGGCTACCCCCTCACTACAGTAATATCTTACAACTCAGGCAGCAGGATCACAGATGGGCTGATAAAGATGAACGTAGCAATCAGATTTTAGCTCTTCCAGGGGTAGATATTATTGATATTTCATTCTTAAATGATATTGTCCCTGGAGAAAATGAAGATGCATTTGCTTTCTGTATAACTTATCATTTAATATACTGTATAATTACCAACAGACCAGATTTAGAGATAGGAGACCCCAGAATGTTATGAATACTTGCAGGGCAATACAAAGGCATGGATTTTGTTACTTGCAACCTTCTTGGTAATGCACGCAATTTCCCTGAGTTTATACTGACTGGAGAAAGCATAATGTTGTTGAACCTTCATTAGCCTCACAAGGTAGCCAAACACCCAAAATAAGCCAGATTTGTTTTTCTTGTAGGAAAATTGGACACAAAAAGAAAGATTGTAAGTACAGGAGAGGTCATAACAAAAAGAACAGGGAATATGTACGGAAGTATGATCCTAGTAATCAGACCAATAATGTAGCACCCTCTGAGTCTTATGTGCAAACAAATTTAAGAGAGGTATCTGACTTGGCAGGAAATTATATAACCCATAATTACTGGCCTCAAAGAATTCCTAGTGTTTCCATAGGCACAGTGAGTCAAACAGAGAATTCCTAAATTGTGCAGGAGAAGGAAGTGCTTCCAACACAGGTGGTTACTACAATAGATCTTTTTGACAAATATACAGGACCCTCACCAGTCACTTCTGAAAAAGATTTAACATACAATGAGGATGATTTTGAATTAAAAAGTAATAATGAACTAACAGAACTCCAAAATATAATAAATCTGCAAGACAACAGTTTGCCTTGTAAGAAAAGTGCATATTGTATGCAAACAGGAGGGAATCATGAGTTAAATGAATCTGACCACACAATACATTCCCCTGCAAATGACAAACCTAGGGAAGTTTGTGTAGAAAGTGACAATTCTACAATATATACCCAGCCAACAAGCTTGTCAAATGTCGCAACTAGTATTAAGGACTCGATGTTAGAAAAACAGAAGGAAGATGTTCATAAAAGTAAAGTGTGTGATTCAAAAGATCAATATGATGAGTTTCAAAATATTTCAGATTTTAGCACAGGAAATGCTATTTGCTCAGAAAAGTTTCACAATGTTGTTCCAGAACCCAGTACAAAAACTTGTGATTATATAAATGGCATACAGGTCCAAGTAGTTGATACCGTAAATGGTTTTAAGTCATTGTCAAAATGTTTATCTACATCTGTATTTACTAAAGCAAACTGCTTAAAGGAAAACTATACCCCAAAATGAACACTTAAGCAACAGATAATTCATATCATAGTAAGTGGCATATTAAAGAATCTTACCAAACTGGTATATATATTTAAGTAAATATTGCCCTTTTATATCTCTTGCCTTGAGCCACCATTTCGTGATGGTCTGTGTGCTGCCTCAGAGATCACCTGACCAGAAATACTACAACTCTAACTGTAACAGGAAAAAGTGTGGAAGCAAAAGACACAACTCTGTCTGTTAATTGGCTCATGTGACCTAACATGTATGGTTTGTTGGTATGTTTGTGAGTACAGTGAATCCTAGGATCCCAGGGGGCGGCCCTTATTTTTTAAAATGGCAATTTTCTATTTATGATTACCCAATGGCACATACTACTAGAAAAGTATATTATTATGAAAATGGTTTATTTACATGAAGCAGGGTTTTACATATGAGCTGTTTTATGCAATATCTTTTTATAGAGACCTACATTGTTTGGGGGGTATAGTTTTCCTTTAACCACTATATGCTGTCAGAGTAATATCTTACAGGATCTCAATTGCCTCACAGAAGGAGCTGACTTTGAAAATTCCTTTGCTAGATGGAAAACAAGCATACCACATTTGAAGGAACGTCCAGGGGGTGTTGGTACTACACAGACAAAACAAGGGATTGTTTTATCACCTCATGTCTGTAATGACAAAAAGGAATCCAATTCTGGACCAGACAGTACTGTAAAAGATCACAATTTTTGGTATATCTTTTTCCAAAGTGTAATATGGGTTTTGCATTATATTATGGCTATCACACAGTATGATTCATATCTGGCCTTCCTGAAGCCATACTTAGAAAGCTCTGTATAAGTAATATAGTTCTTGCAATTAGAATATTCTACAGGGCCTTGAAAATTCAATGTTACTAAAAATGTGATCAAAGTTTGCACTGTATATCCATAAGCACAGGATACACAATATGGTCACAGAAAAGAAATGTTTATTTTATGTCTGAAACAGTGCCATATGCAACTTACATAAGGATTTTTAAAAGTTGTTTTTTTTAAGTGATGTATATACCAGAATACTGTAATGATCGTTTAATGTCTTTTTTTTTTTTAAGGAAAATAATCTTGTTGTGGTTTACAATACGGCTGTTGTTCTAGACATGAACTAATGGCAGTCTCACTGAACATTGGCAAATCTTTACTAAAAATGAATTGATTGAGTAAATCATATGTAGAGATGTCGCGAACTGTTCGCCGGCGAACTTGTTCGCGCGAACATCGGGTGTTCGCGCTCGCCGGAAGTTCGCGAACGTCGCGCGACGTTCGCCATTTTGGGTTCGCCATTGTTGGCGCTTTTTTTTGCCCTCTCACCCCAGACCAGCAGGTACATGGCAGCCAATCAGGAAGCTCTCCCTTGGACCACTCCCCTTCCCTATAAAAACCGAAGCCCTGCAGCTTTTTTTCACTCTGCCTGTGTGTGCTGAAGAGATAGTGTAGGGAGAGAGCTGCTGCCTGTTAGTGATTTCAGGGACAGTTGAAAGTTTGCTGGCTAGTAATCGTTTTGATACTGCTCTGTTATTGGAGGGACAGAAGTCTGCAGGGGTTTGAGGGACATTTAAGCTTAGGTAGCTTTGCTGGCTAGTAATCTACCTTCTACTGCAGTGCTCTGTATGTAGCTGCAGTGGGCAGCTGTCCTGCTTCTGATCTCATCTGCTGACTGCTGCAATAACAGTAGTCCTTGTAAGGACTGCTTTTATTTATTTTTTTGTTCCAATACAGAGCAGTATCAAGCAGATTACTAGCCAGCAAACTTACTATCATCTGTCCCTGAAATCACTAACAGCTCTCCCCCTACACTATCTCTTCCAAGCACACACAGGCAGATTTTTCAGATACATTTTTGCCCTTGATCCCCCTCTGGCATGCCACTGTCCAGGTCGTTGCACCCTTTAAACAACTTTAAAATCATTTTTCTGGCCAGAAATGTCTTTTGTAGATGTTAAAGTTCGCCTTCCCATTGAAGTCTATGGGGTTCGCGAACCGTTCGCGAACCGCTCGCAATTTTGCGCAAGTTCGCGAATATGTTCGCGAACTTTTTTTCCGACGTTCGCTACATCCCTAATCATATGGATAATAATATTTGTTGTCTTTTTTCAGGATATAAAGCCTAAGTAAGAGAACTGCATGCCTTTACACAAAAAAATCTGTCCTCACAAGAACAACACAGGGTTCAAGAGATTAAACTATATCTGAATTTATAAAATATTCATTTTAATCAGGTAGATAAGTGCCTTTTAGTTAGTTAGCCTCATTTCCAGAATGTTTGATATATATTTTTTTTTCTTTGCTGTTTATTGTATTTATTGAAAACGTGTTTATCTTATTAAGCATTGCAAAGATTTTTTATTTATTTTTTATCTATATTTGGGGCATTATGCAACTGAGCAATTTTGTTTCTCGCGGCAAAGTAATTGAAATCAGGAATTATGAGCTTATATTTGTTAAAGTAACAGGTGAATTTGTTGCAAAATGGGACATCTTGCTTACATGAAACAAAATCCATGAATACATCAAAGGGGCTTACCTTTTCTTATTATTAACCAGACTTAATAAAGGGGTGTGTACTATTGTTTCTATTATTGAATAGCCCAGATAAACATATATTTACATATGTATGAAAGTTCAATTGGGTGTGTTGATTACATTTTTTTTCTCTAATACATGCCTGTCTAAGATGTGTAAAACTTTTACTTTAGTGTAAATGCAGAAACAGAGAGCTGCACAACTCCATGTAAATTTAGCATAAGGTTAAAGGGCATGTAAAGGGAAAAAAAATAAAATCCCATTTTTACTTTCTTTTATGAAAAAGAAATCTATCTCCAATATACTTTAAAAAATGTGTACAATTTTTATAACAAACCTGACTGTATGCAGTAAAATTCCCTCTTCATTTACTTGCTCTGACTGCTGCAGATAGGAAACTTCAGACGGTCCCTAACTGATCTGCAGGAAACTGATGCTTGTTCCCCTGTAAATCAGCCGGGGACTGTATAGAGATTTATATCCACAGACCCTTTGCAGTCTGCATAGTGTGATTATTAATCAGTTTTGCTGTATAAGCTTTAATGGCAGATATTATTTGACTTGTGTTGTTGATGATTTATGAAGACCCCTAAGCTTAACCTCCCAACTGAAGCCCAGACCTCACTGAGCATGTGCATCGTCTTGGTCTTGCAAAGATGTATGACAAAGTTACAAGATGACAGCCCGCTGTGGCCAACTTTGAAAGCATAAATCATTTGTTTAATTAGACTTCTGGTGTAGCAAGTTCATGTTTATGTATAGTATACAGAATACAGCATTTCTAGCATTATTCTATTTTAGACTTTAGTTCCCTTTTAATATTTTGCCTTTTCATTGCATGTAAGCCTGAATATTTAGTGGTCACGTGATCTCATTTGTCTTGATCTGAGCACATATTTCATTTAGTAGTAAAATGCTTTAAATTGATGGTTTGCTTAAAGGAACAGTAACACCAAAAAAAGTGTTTTAAAGTAATGAAAAGATCATGTAGTGTTGCCCTGCACTGGTAAAACTGATCTGTTTGCTTCAGAAACACTACTATAGTTCATATAAACAAGCTGCTGTGGAGCAATGGTGGAAATTGAAAAACGGCTAAATGGCACAGGTTAACTAATGGATAACAGATAACACCACTAGACAGACAGAGCTTATCTGCTGTGTACCCTGAGCCTTTTCTCCTTTGAATGGCTGCCCCCATTGCTACAGAGCAGCTTATTTATATAATCTATAGTAGTGTTTCTTAAGCAAACACACCAGTTTTACCAGTGCAGGGCAACACTGCATTATATTTTCATTACTTTAAAACACTTTTATTTTTTGACGTTACTGTTCCTTTAATAAATGGAATACATAAATAGTATGAGCTATTGGCATCAGATATTCTGGGTTTTTTTTTTCTGTTTCTTTGTTTCTTTGTTTCATAATGTTTGCTCTGTTGAGGCGAGATAAATATATGTACCTATGAGACAATTAGAAGGAGCATCAGCAGAGGAACAATTAAGCATTTTTGTTCTATTTTGCATGGAATGTTATATATATATATATATATATATATACATACAGTATTTGCTTCCATATCCAGATATGGGATGTTAATGTTAATGGTTAAATTGGTTAAAATGTTTACAAAACAATGTTATTTATTATGTGACTTACCTGATCTATTTAGTAACTGTATTAAAGAGTCCTTAATCCATGACATATATTCTACATAAACTAACAATGCTTTAGGTATACTGTATTTGATAACTGTCATGGATGAACTGATGTGTATAAATTGGTCCTGAAAGCTATTTCATTATATGTTTACCTGTAGAATGTGCAATATATGTTAAACAACAATGCTTCTTTATATAATATTGTGTAAGAAGGTACATTTTAACACACAGTAGTGGCAAATTATATATATATCAGGGGGGAATGAATTAAACTGGAGTGATATCTACTAATTTAAAGTTAGTGTTTGAAGTTATATAGTCCTCCTAGTTTGATTGGAACGTTGAGGGTAAATATGAGTACACGTATGGGACCCAGAAACCAGTTATTCATAAGCCTCCAAATTAGAAGAAAGGTAATCTCCCATAGAGTAAATCCAAATTCATGGAAAACAATGATATTGCATTTGTTTTTTTTTTGGTTTTGTATGTTTGAATGTTCTGGCAGACTTAAGTTATGGAGATCCAAATAAAGCAAAGACAGCTTATTTTGAAAACCCTATGTCCTAAGCATTGAGAATAATAGATCCCATGTACTTGCCCAACAATACTATTTCTTGTGTTAAAAATGAAAATAATTTACAACATACCTACTTCACTGTAATGTTCAGCATATGTATACTTAGGGTGACATATACCATAACTAAAATGGTATCTGAGGTTTATTTAATTTCCTATGCTGGTTGTAGTTGAGTTCCAAACTCATTCATATGTCTTTACTATACACGTTCCTTATTCTGTGCTCCTGTAATCATAAAATACTGTGCGGTAAATTAATACCTCAACTTTACTCCAGTGAATTCATTATTATAGAACATTATCAAATGGAACGGATCAAAGTGCTTTAAAGATATTACTTCTAGTTTAGTGAATTCTGTTAGTATGTTTGGGGCTTTACCTACTGTCAAAATGTTGTGAATTATTTTATGCAACTCTTGCATTTGTTGTTGTGAGGTTTTTTAATATAATTGTACAGCTCAATCTGTGTTTTATATGTAAGTGTGCAGCATCCAAGGCTAACCATATTATTGGTGAATTTAGCTATAGTATATATATATATATAGTATATATATGTACAGTTAAATTAGATACACATGACATCAACTGTTCCTCCATTCCATGACAATGTATGGACATCTAGTTGCACATCAGACCAGAGTCCCATTTACAACGTTGCAGAGAATTCATCTTACCAAAAGGTTTTTTTTCCCACAAATCTTCTGGATAGTAAAACATGCATTCTTCTATCTTTGACGCAAAGGCGGGAATGTTGAAGGCATGATACAGTAAGAATCTGTGTGTCTTTCTGACACAAAGGCGGGAATGTTATAATGGACTTCATGAGAAAATAATATTGGTGAAAGAGACTCTATTAGGTATCCAAGCAAGCCTTTGGAAAGATGGTTATGCTAAACAAAAGAAAGGTTTGGAAGACAGTTGGTGTTACTAAAACAAACTAAGAAGAGAGCTATCTTCCCAGACTGAATCCATGTAAAGAGTGCTGACCATCTCCAAGGAAAACTAGTTTAACGGGAATTGAGTTTACCTGAAATATCCATGGAACACAGTGTACAGTGGCAACTAATGGATGGTGTTTAGTTAGTATAGTACATTACTGGAATTGAATGGATGCCTATGGGACTTGAAGTGTCTTATAGTTTACAGTGACTACTACTGGACAGTGTTTCATCCTGGTTACAGAATGTATACAAACAAACTGTAGTGGGCTCCGGCCTGGTTGTCATGGAGGGCAAAGGGCTATAACTGGAAGCTCCTCCGTTTGGTCGACACACAGAAGAAGAAACCAAGGAAGAAGGAACAGGTGATGTATCTGGAGAAACACCTTTAAGGATAGCCACCTAGACATAGCTCTATATGCACGCATCCCAAGACATTAGGTTAGAGTAGTTAGGATATACCTTATAAGCCTTGTATGTTGCATGCTTCTTTTATTATAAGATTTAATGTACACTATGGTGACTTGCTGTAATTGTATCAGTTGATTATAGGAATAATAAACTTGTATGTCCCTAAATTACCAGAGTCCTTCATATGTTATATGCTGGTCCATATCAAAGGAAAGCCTGACAGGTTATAGTCACAAACCCGGTATTTAGGAGGGCTTTATATATTGGTTCATAGCAAAGGAAAGCCTGACAGGTTATAGTCATAACCCGGTATTTGGGGGGCTTTATATGTTGGTTCATGGTGAAGGGAAACCTGACAGGTTATAGTCAGAAACCCAGTATTTAGGGGGGCTTTTTACAAAGATAACAGGTCTCTTGGGAGACGTTAGACACATCTTAAAGTGCAATTCACCTTCATTAGCAAAACTGTAATAACTGGGAAAAAAAAACAGAAATTAGGGATGCACCGAATCCAGGATTCGGTTCGGGATTCAGCTAAGTATTTGGCCATTTTTAAGCAGGATTCGGCCGAATCCTTCTGCCCGGCCGAACCGAATCCTAATTTGAATATGCAAATTAGGGGTGGGATGGAAATCGCGTGACTTTTTGTCATAAAACAAGGAAGTAAAAAATGTTTTCCCCCTTCTGTTCTGATTCGGTTTGATATTCGGCCGAATCTCTCACAAGGGATTCGGGGGTTCGGCCGAATCCAAAATAGTGGATTCAGTGCATCCCTAACAGAAATATGTTCAAACTTTCATAACCTGCCAAATTTTGTAAACTTAACATGGTAATTAGGGGATGTGGCCACAAAATGGTTGTGGTCAAAAAATATTTTTGCTTTTTTTTTTGTCCCTCTTTTTATTTCCAAAATGTTGGGAGGTATGATATACTCACACACACATACATCTTGAGATTTTTATAGTCCTGAATAGTGTCCTTGTCCAAGAAGTCATTAAAATAGTAATGTCCAGGCTAGTTTAAAACCTGTTGGTTTAGGCAGAAAAATTGTCCATCCGTTTGGGTGCAGGTCACTATTGCCTGCCACAATGCTGCAACTGAGTTAACAATAACATTCCCTTCGTTGGTGGGATAGTATTCCTGGATTCTGTTCCTCTTTCTGATATCAGTAGGGCCCAGGTTGAAAAGGGTCTGGTTATGGTGTGTGTCTGTTTGGAATTTTGGGAACCACACACCACTAATCCCACTTAAAGGCATTAATAGAGTCTGTCTTCATAGCTGCACTGCCCTCTCTGTAAAGAGCCATTTTTGCTGCTTCAATAAATGTTCAACTCCTCAAGTGTAAACATGTGGGCTTTGGTTCTTTGTTCTTATCAATGAATCCTTCCGCTATCTATCTACTTGTTAGGGCAGAGACACACAGTCAGATTCGGGGAGATTGGTCGCCCGGCAACAAATCTCCTCTTCTTCGCCGAGACTAATCTCCCAGAATCGGACCTTGTGTCTCTATCATGTCCCCTCGCAAGTACCTTTTCTCCAGAGAAAAACAACCCCAGTCTTGAAAGTCTGTCCTTATAGCATAATTCTTCTATTCCCTTTTACCAGCTTAGTTGGTTGTTATATAATTCTTTAAGACTGGATCCCAAAACTGCACTGCATACTCCAGATGAGACCTTACTAGTGCCTTATAAAGATACAACGTTATGTTTTCATCCCTTGAGTTAATGCCCTTTTTATGCAAGACAGAATTTTATTTCCTTTAGTAGCCACAGAATGACACTGCCTAGAGTTAAACTGCTTGTTATCCACAAAAATCCCCCAACATATTACCATTTAGTGTATAACTTGCATTTATCTTATTTCTGCTATTAACATTGAACCTCATTTGCTTTTCCAGTTTAGCCAAATACCTCAGCAGAGTTGCAACATGCTGCATGGAAGGTATAAGGGGTTGTTTACAATGTGCAAGGCAAGGTGCAAAGTGGCAAGTATGGGCACATTCCACAATGTTTTTGCACTTTTTACCCTGCCCTGCAAGTAAATAAATTACTGTAGGTCACCACTCTAAAATGAAGCACACAGACCTACGTCTGCCCCCATGAATACAGTGTGGACCGATTTAGACATTATGATGTATTTATTAGTGGCGGGTGTTAAGAGGCACTATAGGGCTTAATAAAATGATTTGTGCAAAGTGCAAAAAAATCGCCACAATGCACCATTCCTTGCACCGGACTGTAAATAGCATTTGCCAGATGCACATTTAAGCCACCATGGGGGTGGGATGTGGGGGGGCATTATTTTGCAGACCCCTTAAATGCAGGTCATAAAGCAGGAGCTGATATGAATGCAAGTTGCATTTAATATACATGTATATATAGGACATCTTTGTGCCCAAGTACTTTCACTGGATGCATATCCCATGTAAAACACAGATTGCCTTTTTACTGTTGAATGCAGTATTATTATTATCCTTTATTTATATAGCACTGACATATTCTGCAGCGCTTTACAGAGATTATACATCATTCCCATCAGTCCCTGCCCCAGCAGAGCTTACAATCTAAGGTCCTTATCACATTCACACACACTAGGGTCACTTTTATCAAGAGCCAGTTCACTTGCTTGTATGTTTTTAAAGGAGAAGGAAAGGCTAAAATTAAGTAAGCTTTATCAGAAAGGTCTACAGTATATAAATACACCAGTAAACCCTCAAAGTAATGCTGCTCTGAGTACTCTGTCAAAAGAAACACAGCATTTCTTTCCTTCTATTGTGTACACATGGGCTTCTGTATCAGACTTCCTGTTTTCAGCTTAAACCTCCAGGGCTAGGGCTTGATCATGCTCAGTTTGCTCCTCTCTCCCTCCTCCCATTTCACCCCTCCCTGCTGTAATCTGAGCCCAGAGCTATGAGTGAGCAGGGAGAGACTCATGCAGGAAGTGATGTCACACCAAGCAAATATGGCAGCTGCTACCTAAACAAACAGCGAGCTTCTAGAGCTAGAGCTACTGGTATGGTAAAGCATTCTACAGAATAAATATAGTGTTATAGCTTGTACTATGGCTAATCTATTGGCAATAAACTGCTTCAGTAGCATTCCTTCTCCTTTTAGTAACTTGCACCCTGCTTTGTTAGGCCTATGGCACATGAAACAAGTTAAGGTGCTTTGCACTCCATGTTTTACCATGAAGAAATTATCCCAAGTAACAATACTCAGTGTGTGGTGAGTTTTCAGTTGCGCATCATCCATGATGGCTAATTCACAGGATTTGAATTGTTACCAAGCAATTTTTTAATGGTATTTCTTATTTCTGCTCCCCATCAGTAGGCTTTAGGGCTACCTGTGTAAAACCACAGATAGGTCAATCAATATTTTGATTGGATAATTTTATTAAACCTGATTATTGTATATCTTGCAGCAGTAATACAATTGTTATTAAGATAGATATTTAGATAAAGAAGTTTATATTATTTATTGTTTCATTGCCATGATCAGAGACACTATTCGCCTACCCCAATACTGTTTTCAGCTCAGGACACATATACCTGACTAAATGCAGAACACGTCTACATGCATATACATCTGTCAACCAATGGAGAATAAAAATACCCACAAGGGACTTCAGCATTAGAATAATTTGAGGCTAAAAGTGGCACCTTGGTGGATTCATTAACACGATTCTTGATGCCATTTGGAACAAATATACAGGTGCTAGGATATCTATGTAGGATCATCAGATTTTATAAACATGTATTACCAAGGGACACAGTGGCTGGTGATGCCTGTAATGAAATCCAGAATTTCACATTAGAACAGAGCACAATCTCTGAACACACTTAATGCAGGATGGAGATTACAGGTCTGGCATAACCTGAGTATATATGTAGTACATGTTTCCACTCCAAGGGTATAGTAGAGCGTAGGACTGGACATTCGAAGAGGAATGTGACAGTATGGAAGTTTGGCACAGACAGTGGGTGTGCTGGTAACACTGTGTTGGCACAATATATTTATGGTGCTCGTAGGGTGGAACACAAAATTGTGTCAGTCAACAAGGCTAGCAGCCAACTCATGGCACAAACACTGACATAAGAGGCAAAGCACAAGGGTGCATGGCACTAAACTAACCAGGACAATGCCAAGTGGAAGTTGTTGAATCATCAGGAGGTACACACCAAGAGGCAATGAGCTAAAGTACACAAGACACAAGAAACCAAGAAGAACTCGTGGCACTGGCCGACAAGGGCAACATCGATGAGGAGCACAACGACCAGGTAGCCATGCTAGGCTGGATGAGATCTTCACACTCAAGATATCCAAAACTGGCAAATCTTCTCCAGGCCCTGGGGGTTCCTCAGAAACCTCCATGATGGTGATGACCAGGCATTCAGAGGAACTAGGACCCCCACATAAGTTCCCAGGGCTTAGGAGAACCTCAGGGGCAACAGAGCAGCCACGCCTGTGAGTCCACTCATTGCAGCTGAGCTTGGTAATCAATGAACTGTCATCTGGTATGAGCTGCAGGTCCTCTGGAAGAGGAGTTTCTTGCCGACAAAATGGGCAGCACAAAGAAGTGGGGGTCCCAGGACCCCAGCTATAGGCCATCTTTCTGAGGCAGCGGGCACATAGGCGGTGGTCACAGCCCAGTACTTTGGGACGATGCTGTTTTGCATCAAAACCATTATAGCAAATCTTGCACTCTAGCTCCAGTGGGCCTAGCAGGGGTTCTAAAGAATCTCCATCAGAGCTGGACATCCTGGTTGAGGGACCTGCAGAATTGGTGTTTGAGGATACTGGAAGTTTCTAGGAAGAGAAATATAAGCCAAGAAGTGTGTGGAGAATGGCACATAACGAGTGTCTACCGGTGGGGGCAAAAAATGAGTGGATGGAGGAAAGACATTTAGGTTATAATGAAGAAAAACATTTCCCACATTCTACACTCCTCCACACGCAGCACACCATCCCACACATGCCCACCTCTCTGCATTCTCTATACTTCCTCTCACTCACTCACCCACTCTGTCTCATGCAATGTAACCTCATTCCTGATTGGTCTCAAAGAGTGAGGGGGTCTTAGGGTAGTGATGGTAGGGGGGGTGTTACTGACCTTGCAGTTGTCAAAAGCAATCCGGTTTAGAGGGGGAGAGAGAGGTAAACAGAGAATGGTATACAGAGGCAGGAAGAAATAATGGGAAAAACAAGGAGAGAAGGACAGAAATGGCGAGAGAGTGATGAAAAGGGTTGGAGCGAAAGTAATAGGTTTGGAGGGAGGATGAGGAGAGCTACGTAGCAATAGATGCAGCGGACATGAAATAGGCCCAGTAGTTGCCATGGAAACAGAGAAAGTACCCAGCTGCCACTATGCATCACAATGCAGCATCCGCAGACAGACCAAGGGAAAGATGCAGCTCCCAGCTCATACGGAATGAATACCATGCTATAGATCTAGTGCTGAATGATTGTTATTATCTTTTATTTTTAAAGGTTACATCTATTCCCCAGAGCTGCACTGGGGGAGGAAAACAAATACACAAGATAAATACACTATAATCAGAAGGATCAGGTGCCACTGTTTGTGGAGTGGTAGATATTGCATTTATTTTGTGGTTTCTGAGTGAACAGATTCAGTGAGCTCCCTTAAGGCTCCCTATCCCCTACATGCCTCTGATTTGCCCCAGTTGCACCCACATACCAGATCTGTCCAAATTATTTTTCTTCTCAGCAATCCACTCCCATTTTTGGGGTGCAATGGAAGTTATGTCTACCTATATGTGTATTTATCATCATAGTTATTGGGTTAAAAAGTAAGTATTTACATGGGACTTTACACAGTGTATTATACTCCCCCTCTACTATAGACTCTACCTCACCCCCTGCACAGCTTTCACCATTTCCCTCTTGCCCTACTATACCTACCATCCCTCACTTGTCCTCCCTACAGCTGCTGCTTGGTGGGTCCATCATTTTGACTCACTAAAGCAGAGTTCTTCTGACTTTTTTAGATATATAAATACAGTATTAATAGTTCCATTAATGCTTGACTGTAAATAAACACTGACCCTCAAATGTTATCCTATTACCTTCAGATGGAGCCCCACTCAATGGCAGCCACACAGTTGGTTTTAGATTTTCAGGCTTCAAGCCTCTCTTTGCCATCCAACATTTTGGTGGTTATTTACTAAAATCCGAATTTATCTCATATTTTATTTAAAAAAAAAAAAACCACGACCAAACTCCCATGCCTGATTTTAGCTTATTTATTAATTAAAAAAACTCGATTTAATCGGATTGCAGAAAAATCAATAAAATCTAGCAAAAACCCGAACTCGCTTGAATTTTCTAGGCTTTTCCCTTAAATTGCTCAAGTTCCCTTAAATTGCCCAAATTGCTCACATTTTGGAGTTTTTACCAGAAAACTCCGAAAAATTCAGATTTTTGGGCTAAACCCAGAGCAGACCATGAACTTCAAATTGAGATAGATGCCTCTCCCATTAACTTATACAGGACCTCAACAGGTCTGAGATGCCAGATTTTCGGATCCTGGCTTTTTGCAGCATCGGGGTATAATAAATCTTGAAAAATTCAAGGTTTTTTTCCACTAAAAAATTTGAGTTTTCTAGTGAAAAAAAAACTAAAATTTTTTGAGATTTTAACATACTGATTATAAATAACCCCCTTAGTGAGGGCTTTTATAAGAAATAAGTACTTACCACAAGTCACACTGTAACTAGTTTTGCAATGCTAAGTGGGGAACTCCGGCTTCCAAACCAAAATTTGATAAAGAGGCCCAAATAACACAGAAAACCCTAATATGCCCATTCAAATATGAATAAATGCCATTTTTTTAATTGATGTATATTGCAAAGTTGCTTGAAATTATGTTTATTTTTTAAAAAGCTTAAGTTATGTTTTTGTGGAGTTCCCCTTTAATGTATAGAAACATGTAGGAGAGCAAATACCCATTCAATTGATATACCAGGAACTGTCCTTCAGATGGCCCTCTATTAATTAATTAATACCCAGGGTGGTGGACCCAGAGCCGGACCATGCTTGGCAGGTGCCCTAGGCAGGCCCGGCAGTCACAGCGCCTACTTAGTGTGCGCGCATGCGCGAATTTGCGCTCGCGTGCGCATGCGCGAATTTGCGTCGAAAAAAACGCTCCGTGAATTTTTTGCCATTTCGCGAATTTCACGGGAAATTCGCAAATGTTTCGGTGAAGCAAAACTGCACAAATTCACCCATCACTAAGCTTGGGCACTGTCAAAAAATGGCGAATTGGCTTGCCAAAGGGAATCTTGGCGCCAAAATTAGAATTGACGTCATGATGCTGGCGTCACTCCGAAGATTTGTGACGTCAGCGATAGATGCTCTACCACAACCCGGAAGCGACGCACTGGGAGGTACGGATGCTGGAGGATCTCCCGGCGCGTCTTACACTGAAATTTTATGTGAACATTCACCATGACTGAACAGTTGATACATCAGTGTTTGCAAATACAGTTATGAGACCTGTTATGCAGAATACTGGGGACCTGGGGCTTTCAAGATAATGGGTCTTCTGTCATTTGGATCTCACTACCATAAGCAAAAACATTAAATAAAACCAGTAGGATTCTTTTGCTTCCAATAAGGATTATGTATATCTTAGTTTGGATCAAGTACAAGGTACAAGTATGGGATCTGTTATCCAGAAACCTATTTTCCAGAATTACAGGCAGACAATTTCCCATAGATTGCATTATAAGCAATTAATTTTTATTTTTAAAAATTATTTAATTTCTGTAATAATAAAACAGTATGTTTTACGTGATGGCAACTAAGCTTCATGAATTCATATTAGTATTAGTTTTGCCTCTTTATAGGTCCCTGGTGAGGCCTCATCTGGAGTATGCAGTGCAGTTTTGGACTCCAGTCCTTAAGAGGGATATAAATGAGCTGGAGAGAGTGCAGAGACTAAGTGCAACTAAATTGGTTAGAGGGATGGAAGACTTCAATTATGAGGGTAGACTGTCAAAGTTGGGGATGTTTTCTCTGGAAAAAAGGCGCTTGCGAGGGGACATGATTACACTTTACAAGTACATTAGAGGACATTATAGACAAATAGCAGGGGACCTTTTTACCCATAAAGTGGATCACCGTACCAGAGGCCACCCCTTTAGACTAGAAGAAAAGAACTTTCATTTGAAGAAACGTAGGGGGTTCTTCACAGTCAGGACAGTGAGGTTGTGGAATGCACTGCCGGGTGATGTTGTGATGGCTGATTCAGTTAATGACTTTAAGAATGGCTTGGATGATTTTTTGGACAGACAGAATATTAAAGGCTATTGTGATACTAAGCTCTATAGTTAGTATAGATATGGGTATATAAAATTTATGTGAGGGTATGGAGGCGTCATTGTCTGTATGATTAGATGCTGATTTTCATTTGGAGGGGTTGAACTTGATGGACTTTTTTCAACCCAATTTAACTATGTAACTAGTGGCAAAACAAGTGTTTCCATAATTAATAGCAAACCTAAGGTATGGTGATCCAAATAACAGAAAGATCCCTTATTCAGAAACCCCTCAGGTCCACAGCATTCTGGATAATAGATCTTCTACCTGTACTGTTTTATTATTACAGAGAATAAGGAAATCGTTTTTTTTTTTAAAATGGGGTTTATGGGAGACTGTTTTTCTGTAACTCTGAGCTTTCTGGATAACGGATTTCTGGATACATATATCCTATACCTGTATCATTAACTTCTTATTAGCTGAGGAGTGATCAAATGTTGAACTTTAAAAGAGGGGTCTGAATCCCAAAAATGTAAAAACCGGATGTGAAAGCACAAGCATGCAGGCTGAGTTATGTAGTGCAGGGAACTCGTTAATTATAAGGAATATTTTACCCCTACTGTAAATTCTAAGGATATTAGAAGGCACTAACGCATTATGTGATCACATACACCTGCTATGAAGTATAACATTACCTTAGGTCAGGTTGGAGTTCCTTAATCTGTATAATAAACCTGTATGATTAAGCAACTCATCAATGGCTTCTAATATCCTTATACATTACAACAGGGGGCACATTATTCCTTAGATAAATTACAGGAAGGCATAATTATAAACATGCCTGTGTATTTTATAGACTGAATAGATGACAATGCCCTGCAGGGGTGGGGTGTGTTGTCAGAATAACACCAGTCAGTATTCCCTCAGTGCATAATATGCTGGAATATCTCATTACCTCCTTACATTCATTCACATTCAAGACTTTGCAAGGGCTGGAATTCTCTCCGACGGTCTCTCAGACTTTCTCCCTTTCTGCTTTCACAAGATCTCTTAAAGACACTTATTTAGAGAAGCCTACATCTCTTACCTACTATTTCTGATCTTGCCCACACCTTGTGTCTTACTCCCTTACCCTTAAGATTGTAAGCTCTTTTGTACAGGGCCTTCCTCCCCTTTTGTACTGGCACTGGTCATTATGTATGTAACTCTGTATGTTCTGTGTATGTAATTCATGTGATTTCATTGTATAAACACATTTATTTAACAGTGTTGTGCAATATGTTGGCACTCTAAAAATACATGTTAATAATAATATTTATACATTAGAGTACTGAGCCCACAAAGAACATCACTGGTTAACTGAGTCAGACCAGGGACACAGTCTGGAGTTTCCACCTTTTCTGAACATTTTTCAGTTGCAAGTTTTGAACTTTTCATCAAAAGATAACCTAAATTCTGGTGACAAGTACCTTTAGGGAAACTTTGTATCTCCAGCAATAATACATATTGACTAAAAAGTCAAATAATTACCATTTAATGACTTGTTTACATACGTTCCTCTTGGAAGTCAGCTAGGTGCAGCCACACCTAGTTGCACTGGGGTTACTCTGGAACATTATGAAAAAAATAATAATCTCTACTGCCAATGTACACGCTAGCTGGGATTTTATTTAGCTGCATTCAGAGAGCAGGGCAGTATGCAGGAACTAGACATGCTGATAATAGTCTCTGGGAAGGGACTGTGACATTACAGGTATAGTAGGGAGAGATGGTGCCTATAGTAACAGTGGGATAAAAGTCTCTGGGAAGGGACTGTGGCTGTGGTATATCAGGTATAGTAAAGAGAGATGGTGCCTATAGTAACAGTGGGATAATAGTCTCTGGGAAGGGACTGTGACTGTTGGATAGCAGGTATAGTAGGGAGAGATGGTGCCTATAGTAGCAGTGGGATAATAGTCTCTGGGAACGGACTGTGGCTGTGGGATAGCAGGTATAGTAGGGAGAGATGGTGCCTATAGTAGCAGTGGGATAATAGTCTCTGGGAAGGGAGTGTGACTGTGGTATATCAGGTATAGTAAAGAGAGATGGTGCCTATAGTAACAGTGGGATAATAGTCTCTGGGAAGGGACTGTGACTGTTGGATAGCAGGTATAGTAGGGAGAGATGGTGCCTATAGTAACAGTGGGATAATGGTCCCTGGGAAGAGACTGTGACTGTGGTATATCAGGTATAGTAAATAGAGATGGTGGTGCCTACAGTAGTAGTGAGAATAATAGTCTCTGAGAAGGGAGTGTGGCTGTGGGATATCAGGTATAGTAGGGAGTTATGGTGCCTATAGTAACAGTGGGATAATAGTCTCTGGGATAAGACTGTGACTGTGGGATAGCAGGTACAGTAGGGAGCGATGGTGCCTATAGTAGCAGTGGGATAATAGTCTCTGGGAAGGGAATGTGGCTGTGGGATAGCAGGTATAGTAGGAAGAGTTGGTGCCTATAGTGGCACTGGGATAATAGTCTCTGGGAAGGGAGTGTGACTGTGGGATAGCAGGTATAGTAGGGAGAGATGGTGCCTATAGTAACAGTGGGATAATAGTCTCTGGGAAGGGAGTGTGACTGTGGGATAGCAGGTATTGTAGGGAGAGATGGTGCCTATAGTAGCAGTGGGGAGAATAGTCTCTGCGAAGGGACTGTGGCTGTGGTATATCAGGTATAGTAAAGAGAGATGGTGCCTATAGTAACAGTGGGATAATAGTCTCTGGGAAGGGACTGTGACTGTTGGATAGCAGGTATAGTAGGGAGAGATGGTGCCTATAGTAGCAGTGGGATAATAGTCTCTGGGAAGGGACTGTGGCTGTGGGATAGCAGGTATAGTAGGGAGAGATGGTGCCTATAGTAACAGTGGGAAAATGGTCTCTGGGAAGAGACTGTGACTGTGGTATATCAGGTATAGTAAAGAGAGATGGTGCCTCTAGTAACAGTGGGATAATAGTCTCTGGGAAGGGACTGTGACTGTTGGATAGCAGGTATAGTAGGGAGAGATGGTGCCTATAGTAACAGTGGGATAATGGTCTCTGGGAAGAGACTGTGACTGTGGTATATCAGGTATAGTAAATAGAGATGGTGGTGCCTATAGTAGTAGTGCGAATAATAGTCTCTGAGAAGGGAGTGTGGCTTTGGGATTTTATTTAGCTGCATTCAGAGAGCAGAGCAGTATGCAGGAACTAGACATGCTGATAATAGTCTCTGGGAAGGGACTGTGGCATTACAGGTATAGTAGGGAGAGATGGTGCCTATAGTAACAGTGGGATAAAAGTCTCTGGGAAGGGACTGTGGCTGTGGTATATCAGGTATAGTAAAGAGAGATGGTGCCTATAGTAACAGTGGGATAATAGTCTCTGGGAAGGGACTGTGACTGTTGGATAGCAGGTATAGTAGGGAGAGATGGTGCCTATAGTGGGATAATAGTCTCTGGGAAGGGAGTGTGACTGTGGGATAGCAGGTATAGTAGGGAGAGTTGGTGCCTATAGTAGCAGTGGGATAATAGTCTCTGGGACAGGGCGGTGGCTGTGGGATAGCAGGTATAGTAGGGAGAGATGGTGCCTATAGTAACAGTGGGATAATAGTCTCTGGGAAGGGAGTGTGGCTGTGGGATAGCAGATATAGTAGGGAGAGATGGTGCCTATAGTAACAGTGGGATAATAGTCTCTGGGAAGGGAGTGTGGCTGTGGGATAGCAGATATAGTAGGGAGAGATGGTGCCTATAGTAACAGTGGGATAATAGTCTCTGGGAAGGGACTGTGACTGTGGGATAGCAGGTATAGTAGGGGGAGATGGTGTCTATAGTAACAGTGGGATAATAGTCTCTGGGAAGGGAGTGTGACTGTGGGATAGCAGGTATAGTAGGGAGAGATGGTGCCTATAGTAACAGTGGGATAATAGTCTCTGGGAAGGGAGTGTGACTGTGGGATAGCAGGCATAGTAGGGAGAGACGATGAAGAACAGTATACATTTTATATAAATCATGTACCCCCATCTACTCAAGAAATTACTGTTACTACTAGGGATGTAGCGAACGTCGGAAAAAAAGTTCACGAACATATTCGCGAACTTGCGCAAAAATGCGAGCGGTTCGCGAACGGTTCGCGAACCCCATAGACTTCAATGGGAAGGCGAACTTTAACATCTAAAAAAGACATTTCTGGCCAGAAAAATGATTTTAAAGTTGTTTAAAGGGTGCAACGACCTGGTCAGTGGCATGCCAGAGGGGGATCAAGGGCAAAAATGTATCTGAAAAATCTGCCTGTGTGTGCTTGGAAGAGATAGTGTAGGGGGAGAGCTGTTAGTGATTTCAGGGACAGATGATAGTAAGTTTGCTGGCTAGTAATCTGCTTGATACTGCTCTGTATTGGAACAAAAAAATAAATAAAAGCAGTCCTTACAAGGACTACTGTTATTGCAGCAGTCAGCAGATGAGATCAGAAGCAGGACAGCTGCCCACTGCAGCTACATACAGAGCACTGCAGTAGAAGGTAGATTACTAGCCAGCAAAGCTACCTAAGCTTAAATGTCCCTCAAACCCCTGCAGACTTCTGTCCCTCCAATAACAGAGCAGTATCAACACGATTACTAGCCAGCAAACTTTCAACTGTCCCTGAAATCACTAACAGGCAGCAGCTCTCTCCCTACACTATCTCTTCAGCACACACAGGCAGAGTGAAAAAAACGCTGCAGGGCTTCGGTTTTTATAGGGAAGGGGAGTGGTCCAGGGGAGAGCTTCCTGATTGGCTGCCATGTACCTGCTGGTCTGGGGTGAGAGGGCAAAAAAAAGCGCCAACAATGGCGAACCCAAAATGGCGAACGTCGCGCGACGTTCGCGAACTTCCGGCGAGCGCGAACACCCGATGTTCGCGCGAACAAGTTCGCCGGCGAACAGTTCGCGCCATCTCTAGTTACTACCATGTGTATATAGATTACCCAACTATCCCAAGAAGAGTCCAAGGATTCAAACTGTAGTAGTTTGGTAGAAGTGAAAATCCAGAGTTGCACATATTATTACATTAAAAAACATACTGCTCATGAAATGAATAAATCTCCCACAATCTGCAGCAGCATCATGGTGAGCAGCCAGGGGCAACACTGCCATCTTCAGGAAGAAAAGAATAACAACAAACAGTTCAAAAAAGGCTGGGGGTGGTTTGATTCTGTCTGGGAAAAAAAAGAGAGTTGGAAATGTGAAAATTGCAGTTGTATCTGAAATTAGGTCAAATCTCTGAAGTCTGGAAATGAAGCTACTCTTGCCCACAGCACTCTGAGTAATTGACAGTCTAAGTTGAAATGAACTTAGAAGAATAGAAGACTACAGGATACACCTAATTGGCTGTATATCTGTCCATCAGACAGAGCCAGGCCAAGTACTGTTGCTGGCCAATGGAATTGCACTCTCTGCCCTAGCAATGCAGCTCCAACTCAACCCACCAAGATACTAAAAGGCAGAAATGGCATTGAGAGCAGAAATGGTTCTGACCAGCAGCCTTCCAGCCCACCCTTCTGCCTGTTCACACCTCTGGTGCCACTGTACTCATTATACTTTCCCCCTTTCCACCACTGACTTAGCTACTCAACTTATCCCTTCTCAGCTCTCACTCACTTTCTTTAGTTTCCTGCCACCTTCACCTTCTCCCTCTTGTGCGCACTAGGTACGTGCCTACCCTTAGTTATGGACTGGGAATCAGGTTTAGGGACCCCCTACCTTTTAAAAGGAGAAGGAAAGGTTAAAACTAAGTAAGCCTTATCAGAAAGGTCCACCTAAATATACCAGTGTAGTGTACACATGGGCTTCTGTATCAGACTTCCTGCCTTCAGCTTAAACCTCCTTGCCCCAGGCTTGAGCATGCTCAGTTTGCTCCTCTTCCCCCTCTCCTTCCCTTGTCTGCTGCAATCTGAGCCCAGAGAAGTGATGTCACACAAAGCTAATACTGCAGGTGATATCCTAAACAAACAGAGAGCTTCTAGAGCTTTTTACTCCAGTATGGTAAAACATTCTACAGAATAAATATAGCATTGTAGCTTGCACTATTGTAGCTAATCTATTGGCTATAAAATGCCTCTGTAGCTTTCCTTATCCTTTAAGGAACTTGAAGAGATGGGTCAAGGTGTTCTGACACCCAAATCAAGGGTGGCAATTTGTAGCACTACAATGACAATAGTACAGACACCCCAACCCTACTCCCATGCACCCTAGGCATGTGCCTACCTTGTATACCATTATTTCTTGTCCTGTTATCTGGTTTAGGGACCCCCTATTCCCTAAAAAAAACTTAAAGAGCAAGGTCGAGTTGTTTTGACACCAAAATGAAATGTGGCAATTTGCGCGCCTTTTTTTTTTGACGCACACCACCATAAAAATCTATGGGCGTCATTTTTTCCACGAAACGAGGTGAAAAAATTCGCCCATCCCTAATGGCAATAGTACAGACACCCCCAGTATTTACTCCCACCCCCTTCTCCTCCCTAGGCACATACCTACCTTGACTGCCCTTACTTCCAGCCCTGGGATCAGTAGGGACCCCCTAAGCCCTAAAGGAACTTGAAGATCTGTATGAAAGAGACAGCTTGAGCTACACTGAAGTAAGGGGGTAATAATGGACTGAGCAAGAACTATAATAAATACATTAACCCCCATGTGTAATAATAGTACTACATTTACCCAGGATCTGCAACCCATAGCAACCAAAGATGCTTGTTTAAACAGGTGACCAGTAATTGCTTCCTGCTGATTGGTTTCTATAAGTAATTTGTAATAGGACCTGTTATCCAGAATGCTGGGGACCTGGTGTTTTACAGATTTTTACAAGGGGTCTTTCCATAATTTGGATATAGATACCTAAGTACAGGTATGGGACCTGCAATCCAGAATGTTTGGGGCCTGTGGTGGATCTTTCTGTAATTTGGATCTTTATACCTTAGGTCTATAAACCCAAGAGGCCGGATCTGCTTCCAATAAGGATTAATAATATCTTAGTTTGGATCAAGTACAAGCTACTGTTTTATTATTACAGAGAAAAAGAAAATATTTTTTAAAAATCTGGATTATATGGATAAAACGGAGTCAATGGGGTATATTTATCAAAGAGTAAAGTTAAAGATCGCCACAGTCTGCTATAGTGAAATTCCGTCACTCTCCGTTCATTTCAACGGGATTTTGAAAGGTGTATTTATCAAAGGATGAACTCTTTTAAAAATCCCATAGAAATGAATGGAGAGTGGTGGAATTTCACTGTAGAGGACTGTGGTGATCGCTAACTTCACTCTTTGATAAATATACCCCTATGGGAGATGGCCATACCGTAATTAAGAGCTTTCAGGATAACGGGTTTCCAGACAAGAGATCCCATACCTTAAAAAATATTTAAACATTAAATAAACCCAAAAGGATTGCTTTACCTCCAATAAGGATTTATGATATCTTAGTTGGGATCAATTACAAGGTTCTGTTTTATGATTACACAGAAAAAGGGAATCGTTTTTAAAAATTTGGCGTTGAACTTCCCGAAATTCATAGCTTTCTGGATGTACCTTTTAATACATTTTATATAAAGGACAGTATTTATTTATAAATTTAAATTTATTTATAAATCAGAATGACATATACTCCAACATACTATAGTATTAAAACCCTTCACTAATAAATAATGTCCCAGGTTACCCTGCATACCTAAGCTACCATACTGTAGCCCTCCTATTGTGTTATACAGCCTATAGGCTAATTTCCCAGGGGACAATTTGCAGATTCTACTTGCAGCTGGCTGGGAAAAGGTTTCTTAGGTTTCTACGGGGAATGATTGTCTACTTGTCACGAGAAAAGCAATAAAAACTGCAGCTAAAAGTAGCTGCTACTAATCTCCCAGTGTGACATATTACTTGCAAATATCTATCTTGGGGCATAGCCTAGCTGCTTAGGGCTGTGTTTTGCTGCCTTTTAGGGTCAATGTCAGCTGAATGGGTAATAAATCAAATACCTCTTAGCAGCCATTCCCCTGTGCTGAGTGGGATTCTGCATAAAAATGAGGGGATAGTGTCCCCTTCCAATATCTCTGCCTGGTATTCTTTAATAAATGACCTCTGCTATATGGTAGGTTTGCTGGGAAGCTGCTGTGATCTCACAACTGGGATTATAATTATAATCTGTTTTCACAGAATTGCTTTACAGGCAGAGAGTGAATTCAGAATATTAACATCTTTATATTGTTGCCTTTATTACTCATATAGGAGCAATGAATAATAAAGCATTCATTGGCACACAGCAGCACCACAATCTTCCACTCGCACCTCCCGCAGTCTATTCATTAGACAGAGCAACTGTCAGGATAAATTTAATAGCAGTGGAGAATGAAAACATAATAGAAGTGGCATTTGGGAGGATTACTGGTTAATATGTATTGATCCGGAAATAGGTCACAGTGACCAAAGTGCAGTTGGAATGAAAGTTAATCAATGCGGCTTTGGACATTTTCCCATTGATTCCTGTTTCCCTTTTACTGATCTGTGACCCATTGTGATCTGCTTCAGAATAAATATATTTTGGAACAAGATTAAGTCAACATCTGGGAGATGATACTAACAAGCTGGACATTATCACTGAGGATGCCGTCACTTTGGGCCATAAGGGAAAATTGGTTCTTAATTCCAGGCCCGTCCTTAGTAGTTATTTTAAAGCAAATGACTAGGAACTCAGAAGTCTTTACCATCACAAAAATAAACTTCTACTGCAGGAATCATCTCTGCCTAAGACTATTATCCCCACTGCTACTAAAGACACTGTCTCTTTGAAGGAAATGTACTGTATGTATGTGTGTGTGTGTGTGTGTGTGTGTATATATATATATATATATATATAATATCATACAGATATCTACATTACAAGCTGTGACACCAAACTGTCAGTGATATAATAATATATAGATATACATAGATGAGCATTTGTGTTATTCTCTGTGATTCAAATCGATTTTTACCCTCACACAGCTTTGCCCAACAATGTGCCCCCAACTAGCTTTACCTCCACAAAGCTTTGTCCAACAGTGTGCCCCCATCTAGCTTTACCCCACACAGCTTTGGCCAACAGTGTGCCCCCAACTAGCTTTACCCCACACAGCTTTGGCCAACAGTGTGCCCCCAACTAGCTTTACCCCACACAGCTTTGGCCAACAGTGTGCCCCCAACTAGCTTTACCCCACACAGCTTTGGCCAACAGTGTGCCCCCAACTAGCTTTACCCCACACAGCTTTGGCCAACAGTGTGCCCCCAACTAGCTTTACCCCACACAGCTTTGTCCAACAGTGTGCACCCAACTAGCTTTACCCCACACAGCTTTGGCCAACAGTGTGCCCCCAACTAGCTTTACCCCGGCTTGGCCAACAGTGTGCCCAAACCAGCTTTAACCCCCCCCCCCACAGCTATGTTCAACAGTGTGCCCCCAGCCAGCTTTATCCCCACACGGCTTTGCCCAAAACTGTGCCCCAACCAGCTTTAACGCCACACAGCTTTGCCCAACAGTGTGCCCCCAACTAGCTGTACCCCCACATAGCTTTGGCCAACAGTGTGCCTAACCATCTTTAACTCCACACAGCTTTGTCCAACAGTGTGCCCCCACACAGCTTTGCCCAAAAGTGTGCCCCTTCACAGCTTTCCACCAACACAGATTTGCCCAAAATATTGTGCCCCCATAGCTCTGCCCCCAAAGCTGGCACAACCAGGTTGCCTACACACAGCTGTGCACAAAACAGTGTGCCACCAAACCAGCTTTGTCCCCACAGCTTTGCTTTACAGATTTGCCCAATAGATTTGCTCAACAGAGTGCCCAAAAACAGCTTTGTCCAACAGATTTACTCAACAGAGTGCCCCCAAACAGCTTTGCCCATGTACAGCTTTGCCAAACATTGTGCATACAACCTGCTTTGCCACCACACAGCTGTGTTTAGAGACAAACATTGTGGCCCCGCACAGCTTGGGCCATGCAAGTATATGTACATTTATGGTAACACATCAATACAGAGAATATATGCACATTTTTCTATATTTCTGTAACAAATCCTTTAGGTAACAGGAATTCCACCACTTGCAAGAGCAATCCTTGGAGGTATAATGCCTAAGGTAAGAATTTGTTTTCTTTTCTATTAATAATGTATGGTATGTTTCTATGTAAGAAGTATTAATATCTCAAACAGAAAGGATCCAAAGTGCATAATTTAGTATTACCTATCCCCAATATTCCAACAAAAGGATAAAAGCTAGGCAGTCACCTCTACCAAGCACCTATAAAAAAAATTTGAACCAAAACATTGTTGTCCATCTCTGGGGAGGTTGATCTGGCTTTAAATTGGGTTAACATTTGGGGATAATGCGTAATTGCTGTCCTAGCAAAATCTGAAATCTGAGTTGGAAGATCAGGCATGATGAGGTCTTTGGGGATTTCTGAGTTTATTATAGAGGAGCAAGACCTAATGATGGACCTCATTGTTATTTGAAAAAGTCTACAAACCACAGGACTAGACATAGATGTGTGTCACCAATACACAATCTCACATACACAACAAATCTACGCAGACAAAAAGGTTGAATTAGCACATTCCATAGTCTTTGTGCTGAAATCGGGACCAAAAGCTGAGATTAATAGGATCAGACAAGACCCTAAAGGTTGTAATTTAATAATAATACATTTTAAATGATGAAATCTTCTTGCAGGCCTGAAGGATATCAGGCAACCATATCCTTATCATCAGATGCTGCCCAACCCTTAGCAGGGGCAAGGGATCCTATAAGGATAGGTTTGAAGGTCACAGCGCTAGGTAGGGAATATATTAATGTAAGTATTTTGTTGTCTAATATGTGTTGGAAGGATTTCTAATGCTTAGTTTAACAGGGTAGAGGCTGCAAAAGACTATGAACGTATTTTCTGGTAGAAAAAATATGAGGTGTTGCCACTATTTGCTCTTGGCACCCTCTAACCCCCTCCTTTGGATCCCAGGATGAATTAAGTCAACCCTAGACAACTGCTAGTTGATCCAAATAGGCTGCTTTTGCTTCCAATAAGGATTATTTATATCTCTGTTTGGATCAATCACAAGGTACTGTTTTATTATTACAGAGAAAAGGGGAATACTTTTAAAAATTTGGATTATTTGGATTCTGTCATTGGGAACTTTTTGAATAACTGGTTTCCGTTATAAATTCTCCCTCTGCCTTTGCTAATTTAGTTTTCCTAATACCTCAAATTTGTGTATACATATACTGGTATGGGACCGGTTTTCCAGAATGCTCGGGACCTGGGGTATCCCGGATAATGGTTCTTTCCATAATTTAGATCTCTATACCTTAACTCTACTATAAAATCATGTAAACATTAAATAAACCTAAAAAGGTAGGTTTTGCTTACAATACGGATTAATTATATCTTAAGGTGGCCATACACGGAGAGATCCGCTCGTTTGGCGAAGTCATCAAACGAGCGGATCTCTCTCCGATATGCCCACCTTGAGGTGGGCAATATCGGGCTGATCCGATCGTGGGCCCTAGGGCCCAACCATCGGATCCTAACGAATGGGAATGGTGGTCGAATCGCGGGACCGCATCAACGAACAGATGTGGCCGTGATCCGACTGGATTTTTTGTCCCATCCGATCGAGATCTGCCCGATAGAGATGGCGCGAACTGTTCGCCGGCGAACTTGTTCGCGCGAACATCGGGTGTTCGCGCTCGCCGGAAGTTCGCGAACGTCGCGCGACGTTCGCCATTTTGGGTTCGCCATTGTTGGCGCTTTTTTTTGCCCTCTCACCCCAGACCAGCAGGTACATGGCAGCCAATCAGGAAGCTCTCCCCTGGACCACTCCCCTTCCCTATAAAAACCGAAGCCCTGCAGCGTTTTTTTCACTCTGCCTGTGTGTGCTGAAGAGATAGTGTAGGGAGAGAGCTGCTGCCTGTTAGTGATTTCAGGGACAGTTGAAAGTTTGCTGGCTAGTAATCGTTTTGATACTGCTCTGTTATTGGAGGGACAGAAGTCTGCAGGGGTTTGAGGGACATTTAAGCTTAGGTAGCTTTGCTGGCTAGTAATCTACCTTCTACTGCAGTGCTATTCAACCAACAGCCATCTAGCTGTGTGACCTTGTTCACATTCTGTCTAAATATCCATAATATTACCGTCTCCAGAAAAAACACCGGAGTGACTTTTTTCAAGCAGCCATAATAAATTTTACGTAATCCGTATCCATCGCTGTAGTAGTGTATAAGTTGACCTTTTAGGCATTATTTGCCCTGTAGGCATTTTTTGCCCAGTGTGTTATTCAACCAACAGCCATCTAGCTGTGTGACCTTGTTCACATTCTGTCTAAATATCCATAATATTACCGTCTCCAGAAAAAACACCGGAGTGACTTTTTTCAAGCAGCCATAATATATTTTACGTAATCCGTATCCACCGCTGTAGTAGTGTATACGTTGATCTTGTGGGCATTATTTGCACAGTGTTTTCTTCAAACCGCCATCTAGCTGTGTGAGCTTGTTCACATTTTGTCTAAATATTGATAATATTATCGTCTCTAGAAAAACCACTTGAGTTACTTTTTTTCAAGCAGCATTCTTATATTTTACGTAATCCGTATCCACCGCTGTGTATACGTTGACCTTGTAGGCATTATTTGCACAGTGTTTTCTTCAAACCGCCATCTAGCTGTGTGAGCTTGTTCACATTTTGTCTAAATATTGATAATATTATCGTCTCTAGAAAAACCACTTGAGTTACTTTTTTTCAAGCAGCATTCTTATATTTTACGTAATCCGTATCCACCGCTGTGTATACGTTGACCTTGTAGGCATTATTTGCACAGTGTTTTCTTCAAACCGCCATCTAGCTGTGTGAGCTTGTTCACATTTTGTCTAAATATTGATAATATTATCGTCTCTAGAAAAACCACTTGAGTTACTTTTTTTCAAGCAGCATTCTTATATTTTACGTAATCCGTATCCACCGCTGTGTATACGTTGACCTTGTAGGCATTATTTGCACAGTGTTTTCTTCAAACCGCCATCTAGCTGTGTGAGCTTGTTCACATTTTGTCTAAATATTGATAATATTATCGTCTCTAGAAAAACCACTTGAGTTACTTTTTTTCAAGCAGCATTCTTATATTTTACGTAATCCGTATCCACCGCTGTGTATACGTTGACCTTGTAGGCATTATTTGCACAGTGTTTTCTTCAAACCGCCATCTAGCTGTGTGTATTATCGTTTCCAGAAAAACCAACTGAGTTTTTGTTGTTGTTGTTTTTTTAAAAATAATGCCAGGCAAAGGCAGGCCGCCACGCAGAGGCCGTGCTAGGGGCCGTGCTGCTATGCAATCCTGTGGCCCTAGCAAATTGCCCAGTTTTAAAAAGCCAATGACCCTGAACTCCCAAAATGCTGAAGAGGTAGTTGACTGGCTTACACAGCACACCCCATCCTCTACCGTTTCTAACTTTACCACAACATCCTCCTCATCCTCCACTGCTATGGCCACCCCACGTAACACTTCCTCCACCACCGGTGCCCCTTCTTCACTGGAGTCAGAGGAGTTATTTTCCCATGAGTTTCTTGAACTGAGTAATGCGCAACCATTATTGGCAGAAGAAGATGAAGGAGATGAGGACGTTACACCAGATTTAATTCTGGCAGAGAACACGACAGAGATGGACATAATGATGAGTGATGAGGAGGAGGTCCCCGCTGCTGCTTCCTTCTGTGATGTGTCAGAAGAAATTGATGCATCTGAGGAGAATGATGATGAGGAGATTGATGTTTTGTGGGTGCCTAGTAGAAGAGAGCAAGAGGAGGGTAGTTCAGATGGAGAGACGGAGAGTCAGAGAGGCAGTAGGAGAATAAGACTTAGAAGAAGCAGGGAGGACAGCCCGCAGGGATCAGTAGGGCAACAACATGTATCGGCACCTGTGTTCAGCCAGCCAACGCACCCGCCATTGCCGCCAATGCCGCCAACTTCTACTGTTACCGCCAGATCGCACACTTCCAAAAAGTCAGCAGTGTGGGATTTTTTTAATGTGTGTGCCTCTGACAAAAGCATTGTAATTTGCAATGAGTGCAGTCAGAAACTGAGCCTTGGTAAGCCCAACAGCCACATAGGTACAACTTCTATGCGAAGGCACATGAGCGGCAAGCACAAAGCACTTTGGGAGCAACACCTCAAAGGCAACAGGCAAACTAAAAGCCACACTCCTTCTGGTCCAGCATCTTACTGCTCTACCTCTGCTCTCCTTGACCCATCTGAACCACCCTCCACTCCGCCTTCCACCTTGACCACCTGTTCCCATTCCCAGTCATCTGCCACCAGCCAAGTTTCTGTGAAGGCCATGTTTGAGCGTAAGAAGCCAATGTCTGACTGTCACCCCCTTGCCCGGCGTCTGACAGCTGGCTTGTCTGCACTCTTAGCCCGCCAGCTTTTACCATACCAGCTGGTGGACTCTGAGGCCTTCCGCAAATTTGTAGCAATTGGGACACCGCAGTGGAAGGTACCCAGCCGCAATTTTTTTTCTAAAAAGGGAATACCACACCTGTACCAACATGTGCAGAGCCAAGTTACCGCATCTCTGTCACTTAGTGTTGGGCCAAAGGTCCATATGACTACTGACGCATGGTCCTCCAAGCATGGTCAGGGCAGGTATGTCACCTACACTGCCCACTGGGTGAACTTGGTAATGGCTGGGAATGGGAAGCAGGGAATGGGTAGCTCAACAACAACAACAACAGTGGAGTTGGTGTCACCGCCACGGATTGCACGCGGTTCTGCCACCACCTCTACTCCTCCATCGCACTCTACCTCGTCTTCTTCCTCTTCTTCTTCTTACTCTGCTGCTGGGTCCTCCTTCTCCTCCTCCACACCTGTGCACCCCCAGCTCCCCCTAGGCTATTCGACGTGCCAGGTACGCCGTTGTCACGATGTCTTGGGGATGACGTGCCTGGAAAGCAAAAACCATACCGGATCTGTACTCCTGTCATCTCTGCAGTCACAGGCCGATCGGTGGCTGACCCCACACCAACTGCAGATCGGAAAAGTGGTGTGTGACAATGGAAGCAATCTGTTGGCAGCGTTGAGACTGGGAAATTTAACACATGTGCCCTGCATGGCACATGTGTTAAATTTAATAGTCCAACGTTTTGTCTCCAAGTACCCAGGATTCCAGGACATTCTCACCCAGTCCAGAAAGGTGTCGGCCCATTTCAGACGTTCCTACACAGCCATGGCACGCCTTGCTGACATTCAGCAGCGCTACAACATGCCAGTCAGGCGTTTCATTTCTGACAGCCAGACTCGCTGGAATTCAACGCTCCTTATGTTGGAACGTCTGCTGCAACAACAAAGGGCCGTCAACGAGTACCTTTTTGAACTGGGTGGTAGGACTGGATCTGCAGAGCTGGGGATTTTTTTCCCCCGTTACTGGGTGCTTATGCGCGATGCCTGCAGGCTCATGCGACCTTTTGAAGAGGTGACAAATATGGTCAGTCGCACCGAAGGCACCATCAGCGACCTAATACCCTTCGCTTTCTTCCTGGAGCGTGCCGTGCGACGAGTGACAGATGAGGCTGTAGACCAGCGTGACGAGGAGCTGGAAGCGCACGATTTATGGTCGGAATCACCAGAACGAACCCAGGCACCTGCTGCAACGCAGGGAGAGGTGCCAGAAGTGGAGTCAGAGGAGGAAGGTGGCTTTGTGGAGGAGGAGGAGGTGGACCAACAGGAGCAGGCTTCCCAGGGGGCTAGTGGTGACCTTTTGGGGACCCCTGGTCTTGTACGTGGCTGGGGGGAGGAGACCGTGGATGATGCAGTCCTTGATAATGAGGAAGCGGAGATGGATAGCTCTGCATCCAACCTTGTGAGAATGGGGTCTTTCATGCTGTCATGCCTGTTGAAGGACCCCCGTATCAAGAGGCTTAAGGAGAAGGACCTGTACTGGGTCGCAACGCTACTAGACCCTCGGTACAAGCATAAAGTGGCAGAAATGTTACCAACATACCACAAGTCCGAAAAGATGCGGCATTTACAAACCAGCCTGCAAAACATGTTGTACAATGCTTTTAAGGGTGATGTCACTTCAGGAACTCATCAACATTCCAGGGGCAGAGGTGCCAGTAATCCTGCCACGAGCACACCTGCAAGGACAAAGCCCTTTGGCCGGTCTGTAACATCAGACATGCAAATGTTTTTCTGTCCAAGGCAGCGCCACAACCCTTCTGGATCCACCCTCAAAGAACGCCTCGACCGGCAGGTAGCGGACTACCTGGCATTAACTGCAGATATCGACACTCTGAGGAGCGATGAACCCCTGGACTACTGGGTGCGCAGGCTTGATCTGTGGCCAGAGCTGTCACAATTTGCCATGAACCTCTTGTCTTGCCCAGCCTCAAGTGTGCTCTCAGAAAGGACCTTCAGTGCAGCAGGAGGGATTGTAACTGAGAAGAGAACTCGCCTAGGTCACAAAAGTGTCGATTACCTGACCTTTATTAAAATTAATGAGGGGTGGATCTCGGAGGGTTACTGCACGCCGGAAGACTTGTTCTGACTTCTATGCAGCTGTCCTTCTCTTCAAGCCTCATGACTCCACACACAGCTGTCCTTTAGCGTCCTCCTCCCTCCGCCACCGTTACAAACTAGGGTGCAAACCCTACTGGTTTAATTTTTTCTGGCCTCTGTGCTTCAGTGGCTGCAACCAAAAAAACTGGGCAAACAATGTCTACAAGGTCAACGTATGGCGAAAAATGACTATTTTCAGCATTTATATGGCATATTTTTTCTGGCAACTGTGCTTCAGTGGCTGCGTCCAAAAAAATGCATATTTTCTGCATTTATATGGCATAATTTTTCTGGCCTCTGTGCTTCAGTGGCTGCAACCAAAAAAATGCATATTTTCTGCATTTATATGGCATAATTTTTCTGGCCTCTGTGCTTCAGTGGCTGCAACCAAAAAAATGCATATTTTCTGCATTTATATGGCATAATTTTTCTGGCCTCTGTGCTTCAGTGGCTGCAACCAAAAAAATGCATATTTTGTCCATTTATATGGCATAATTTTTCTAGCCTCTGTGCTTCAGTGGCTGCAACCAAAAAAATGCATATTTTCTCCATTTATATGGCATAATTTTTCTGGCCTCTGTGCTTCAGTGGCTGCAACCAAAAAAATTTATATTTTCAGCATTTATATGGCATAATTTTTCTGTCAACTGTGCTTCAGTGGCTGCGACCAAAAAAATGCATATTTTCTGCATTTATATGGCATAATTTTTCTGGCCTCTGTGCTTCAGTGGCTGCAACCAAAAAAATTTATATTTTCAGCATTTATATGGCATAATTTTTCTGGCAACTGTGCTTCAGTGGCTGCGACCAAAAAAATGACTATTTTCAGCATTTATATGGCATATTTTTTCTGGCCTCTGTGCTTCAGTGGCTGCGGCCAAAAAAACTGGGCAAACAATGCCTACAAGGTCAACGACGTTGACCTTGTAGGCATTGTTTGCCCAGTTTTTTTGGCCGCAGCCACTGAAGCACAGAGGCCAGAAAAAATATGCCGCATAAATGCTGAAAATAGTCATTTTTTGCCATACGTTGACTCAACGTATATGGCAAAAAATGACTATTTTCAGCATTTATATGGCATATTTTTTCTGGCAACTGTGCTTCAGTGGCTGCAACCAAAAAAACTGGGCAAACAATGTCTACAAGGTCAACGTATGGCGAAAAATTACTATTTTCAGCATTTATATGGCATATTTTTTCTGGCAACTGTGCTTCAGTGGCTGCGTCCAAAAAAACTGGGCAAACAATGTCTACAAGGTCAACGTATGGCGAAAAATGACTATTTTCAGCATTTATATGGCATATTTTTTCTGGCAACTGTGCTTCAGTGGCTGCGTCCAAAAAAACTGGGCAAACAATGCCTACAAGGTCAATGTATGGCAGTTGTTTAAAGAGAACAGTAGATTACTAGCCAGCAAAGCTACCTAAGCTAAAATGTCCCTCAAATCCCTGCAGACTTCTGTCCCTCCAATACAGAGCAGTATCAAGCAGATTACTAGCCAGCAAACTTACTATCATCTGTCCCTGAAATCACTAACAGCTCTCCCCCTACACTATCTCTTCCAAGCACACACAGGCAGATTTTTCAGATAAATTTTTGCCCTTGATCCCCCTCTGGCATGCCACTGTCCAGGTCGTTGCACCCTTTAAACAACTTTAAAATCATTTTTCTGGCCAGAAATGTCTTTTTTAGATGTTAAAGTTCGCCTTCCCATTGAAGTCTATGGGGTTCGCGAACCGCTCGTATTTTTGCGCAAGTTCGCGAATATGTTCGCGAACTTTTTTTCCGACGTTCGCTACATCCCTACTGCCCGACTTTCGGCCAGATCTCGATCGGGGAAGCCTGTCGGGGGGCCCCATACTTTGTCTGTCTGCAGCTTTTATCTGCCCGTGGATGGCCACCTATAGTTTGGATCAAGTACAAGGTATTGTTATATTATTACAGAGAAAGAGGAAATCCGTTTTTAAAATGTGGATTATTTGGATAAAATGGAGTCTATGGGAGGTGGCTTTTCTGTAATGCTGAGCTTTCTGGATAACAGGTTTCTGGATAACAGATCCCATACCTGTATAAAATGCCCAATCTATTCTCAGTTTATTACCTCACCAACAGCATTCAACCTTTACTTTTATATTTCCCCTTAACCTACACTTAACTAATAACATTAACCAATTAACCCAAGCCATTCGTCTCAAACTTCCATCATATCAAACTCCCATAACCTGTATAAACCCACTCAGTCTGTGTACTTGTGCCTTTATATTGGCATGGAACTCTTCAGTGACATTTGATATCCTTTTTATTTAACATGTACATTCATCCCTCCCCACTGACTTTTTATTAGAAGGTATTTCTTTTGTTATACAAAGGCAAACTAAAGCATTAGTATCACACCAAGACCTTTGTTAAGAGACAGTCCCCATGTTTTTGTAATAGTCTAAATTATATCTTAATAATTGTACTTATAAAACCAAACATATTCCACAGTACTGTAGTATAAGTTCTCCAAAGTAACTGACAGTGCTGAAACAAAACTGCCACTGCTGATAATGTGCTTGCCCAACAGAAATTTGCTTACATTTCTAACTTTGTAGATTAGTCGCACCTACACCTAGGGGCCGATTCACTAAGGGTCGAATATCGAGGGTTAATTAACCCTCGATATTCGACTGGGAATTAAAAACCTTCGAATATTGAAGTCGAAGGATTTTAGCACAAATAGTGCGATCGAATGATCGAAGGATTAATCCTTCAATCGAACGATAAAATCCTTTGAATCGAACGATTCGAAGGATTTTAATCCAACGATCAAAGGAATATCCTTCGATCGCACTATTTGTGCTAAAATCCTTCGACTTCAATATTCGAAGTCAAAGGTTTTTAATTCCCAGCCGAATATCGAGGGTTAATTAACCAAAAAAAGTTAGCCAAGCCTATGGGGACCTTCCCCATAGGCTAACATTGAGTTCGGTAGCTTTTAGATGGCGAACTAGGGGGTCGAATTTTTTTCTTAAAGAGACAGTACTTTGACTATCGAATGGTCGTATGTTCGAACGATTTTTAGTTCGAATCCTTCGATTCGGAGTCGTAGTCGAAGGTCGTAGTAGCCCATTCGATGGTCGAAGTAGCCCAAAAAATACTTTGAAATTCAAAGTTTTTTTACTTCGAATCCTTCACTCGAAGTTAGTGAGTCCAACAAAAGCTTGAAACTAACTGACATTTATTTCTATTCAGTGATTGCGGGTACAGCCCCTTTCCCCCTATAATGAAGCTAAGAATCTGCATAAAATTCAGTGTAGAGATGAACACTTCTCATAGTTCAGAAATACATTTATTTACAAGTATGGATTTATAGTTACAGTTCCAAAGCATATGAATAATGTTTTAAAGGGGTTGTTCACCTTTGAGTTAACTTTTAGTATGATGTAGAGAGTGATATTCTGGGGCAATTTGCAATTGGTTTTCATTTCTTATTATATCTTATTCATTTCTTATTATTTGTGTTTTTTTAGCTTTTTATTCAGCAGCTCTCCGGTTTGCAATTGTGATGTGCGAGCTGGCCCTATACCCACGGACCCGCGATTCGGGCAGGTTCGGGCCGACCTCGCACTCCTCTTCGCCACATTCAAATGCCGGCTTCAAACTTCCGGCTTTATAGTCGCGCGCCTGCTCGCCCACCCCTTTTGGCGAGGTGGGTCGCCGTGGGTCTATAAAATGAACTCTGAATTCGGATGTGGGCGGGCGCAGGTTATGGGAGGGCGGGTCCGGGCCAGGTAAAATCCGACCCGCACATCACTAGTATGCAGTTATAGGGATCAAGTTGCTAGGGTCCAAACCACCATAGTAACCATGCATTAATCTGAATAAGAGACTGGAATATGAAGAGGAGAGACCCTGAATAGAAAGATGAGTAATAAAGAGCAGCAAAAACAATACATCTGTAGCCTTACGAAGTATTTATTATGAGATTAGTAATAGAAATCTGGAAACATTTATAGCAAGAAGGCAAATAGAGCCAGAAGGCAAATGAACTATAAAAAAGTAAAAATGAAGGCCAATTGAAAAGTTGCTTAGAATTAGCCTTTCTATCATATACCTCCCAACTTTCCCATTTTTAGAGGGACAGTCCCTCTTTTGCTCAACCTGCAGTCCCTCATTTGTACTGGAAAGTCTCTACACTGAACAGCCAGAAAAAAAAACAATGGCTTTTGGCAGAGAGCCCAGAACAGCCACAACAGAAGATAAGAAACATTTGTAACAATTCAAATGTATCTACATAAGCAATCTAGAAAAGCATATAAGTAATTGTAACAATATAAGACAGGTCTCTTGGGAAAAGTTAAGGTCCCCAACTATGTTTGCAGTGCCAAGCAGGCAGATACCCTTCAGTTTTCCTGGCAATATCGCTTTAGACTCACAGCTTAAGGGTCTGGTCACACGGGCAGATTTGAGGAGATTAGTCGCCAGTAGGGTTGCCACCTTTTTAAAAAAAATTACCGGCCATGGTGGGGGGCAGAGGGGCGTGGCGTGATGCAAATAGGGGCGGAACCGACTAGGGGCGCCGCAAAAGGGACGGAGCCATGTGGAGTAGCGTCACAAAAGGGGCGGGCCACCGCCCGAAGCCAACGAAAATGTAAGTTTTCATCGGTGGACAGGGGATTTTGTAAATGGTATTACAAATTACCAGCAGCTACATTGCTGGTAAATTTGTGGCAACCCTAGTCGCCAGGCGACATCTTCTCTTCTTCACAGCGACTAATCTCCCAATCTACCTTCCCCTGGCTAAAACGTAAATCGCCTGGGGGCAGGTACACGGAGCGCTTAATTTTCCGAAGTCGCTTGAAGTTTCCTTGTGAGGAAAACGAAGAGCTCCGTGTGCTTGCCCCCAGGTGATTTACATTTTAGCCAAGGAAAGGCAGATCGGGGAGATTGGTCGCTGCGAAGAAGAGGAGACTTGTCGTCTGGCAACTAATCTCCCTGAATCTGCCCGTGTGGCTAGACCCTAAAGGGCAATTCACCTTCATTAAATAAACTGTAATAACTGGGAAAAAAAACACTGAAATATGTTCTCCTGCAAAATTTTGTAAAACGAACATGGTAATTAGGGGGTGTGGCCTCAAAATGGGACTGGTCAAAAAATAGAATTCCACCCCTTTAACAGTGTCAAATCACAAGTTTTAAGCATAAATTTTGTTATGAACGCTCAGGCTAATAAAAGAAGACGTAATGCCAGTGTTCCTGTCTACTATTGAACGTTCTGCTTTACTATTATCATCAGTATGTATAGAGCGCCTGCGCCAAGGGAGGTGGGCTGCGGTCTCCATGGTTACGGAAGGCAGGCGCATGGGTGTGACGTCAGTGCGACTGTGTTGTGATTGATGTCCGGGATTAGAGATGGGAGCCTGGAAAGATGCAGAGACTTTATCGCACAGCGGGGATGAGGATGACCCCGGGGACCGGGCCGCGGTGAGGGCGGAAAGGGAGTGGCCTGTACTGATCTGTCTCTTCCTGTCTGTGTATTTGAGCGTCTGTGTACATTCATTACTACCTTGTCACGTACTGTCAGAGTCATCACGTAATTGGCAGCAGGTTAAGAGTTATGAAAGATGATCTAAACCCAAATAGATAAGATTGTAAAATCATACCGCTCTCCTGAGCGCTTTTGTTATGTTTATTGTTTCAGTTTTAGTGGTTTCTTAGCTGTTAGCAGTTTTATATTTTATACACACACACCTCCCAACATTTAGGAAACAGAAAGAGGGACAAAAAACATTTTGGCCACGCCCCCTAATTACCATGTTCATTTTACAAGTTTGAACACACAAAAGAGTCAATACCAACATGAAAAAAAACTGTAGTTGGAATTAAAAAAAGCTCAGCAGCAGGACTTCGTTTCTTGCAAGCACTTGTCTGAAAACATGTTGTGTAGAATGGCACAATAAATGCACATTTGCAAGGGATGAAGCCCTGCCACTGAGTCCTTTTGTTCCCTCCATGTTTTTTCATGCTGGCTGTATATGTGCTGATATAAACAACCCACTAGTGCAGGTATGAAGATGCACTTCTCACTCGACAGATCTCTGTAAGCACACAGTATATTTGGATAGCCCATAGTTACTGTTTATGTGTTTTATCTATACACTGCAGTCTTTTTTCTTGTCCTATTGCATGCCCCCGTTGATACTTACAGCCCCCTTTGCCCAGTAATGTGCAAAATAAAGCAGCCTCTAAATGAGTGAGTGTTTTGTACCATCAGTTGACAAGTGTTATATAGTTATACTGTGTATATAGATGTGAGGGACTGTGGGTAAATCACTATTAGGAGCTTTGTCTGCACGTCACCACTCTGTAGCTACCCTTCCTCCATTCTTATCAAACATTTTACATCAGCAATTTACTTCAATGGGCATAAGCAGCAGTGTTATTACACACAGCACATCAGCAGGTGTTAAAGGGGTCAACTACTGACAGTCCTCCTGAAATATGATCTGTTATGGATTTGGGTCCTGTGTGACTATATAGTAAATTGGTTATTGTAACAACTAGGGATGCACCGAATCCACTATTTTGGATTCAGCCGAACCCCCGAATCCACTGTTTTGGATTCGGCCGAATACCGAACCCATATGCAAATTAGGGCTGGGAAGGGGAAAACATTTTTTACTTCCTTGTTTTCTGACAAAAAGGCACGCGATTTCCCTCCCCGTACCTAATTTGCATATGCAAATTAGGATTCGTTTCGGCTGGGCGGAAGGATTCGGCCGAATCCCGCTGAAAAAAGCCGAATCCCGCTGAAAAAAGCCGAATCCCGAACCGAATCCTGGATTCGGAGCATCCGAGTGGCAAGCTGTAGTCTCAAGTCTAAAGTGACATTACTAGTGCTCACAGAAATTTCTTCATGCTTCAGATTTTACAGAACCTTTTGGTCTGTTCTTATCCTTTCACTATAGGTAATATGTCTACTAAGATTCTTTGACTGCTCGTAGGCTACAACAGGAAACCTGCAATCCATTTCCAACCCCCAGTAGAATAAACTCACTCACTTTCTAATCATTCCTATGGGACTTTTAAAAGCATATTTATCAAATGATAAACTCTATCGATAAATCCGATTCTGAAAATCGTAGTAGAAAGAGAGTTTTTCTCTGGTGAGTTCTAATATCACATTTTGATAAATCTGCCCCTAAGTTTATTGTTGACAATTTGCTAAGATTGTGGGGCGTTCCTTCATCACTTGTCCAACTTGCCCCTCCTGGTACTGAGTTGTCTCTTGTACAGTTTATTTTTAGCCATAGACATGCAGTAGGCAGTATAATATCCTATATATTCACTGATATTAAATGTTTTTTTTTCCTTCAGAACCCATGGAACATTATGATAAAACATCGTCAGGTGCAGCGGAGGGGACGCCGCTCTCATGTGTCTGTGAGGTGACAGTGGGCTTGCTTTCTAATGAACTCTTAAAAAAGACTACACTTTTCTTTTTAAAGAATCAGAGAAAAACATTTGCCCACTTACCAGTGAAATAGCAAAGGGATACAGCTCTCCTTGTTGTAAAAAAATCAACAGTTTTACTGTGAATCACTCAGTGCTCCACCCAATAAAAATGTCCCTGGAATAAACCATTTATTTAGTATATGCTTTAGTGTGAGGGTTCTAATGTATGATGGTATCCCCATATATGGCATATGAGATCCCACATTAAAAGTTTATCATTTGACCTCCGGGTCCCGGGTTTTTAGGAACCGGGCGTTTGAAGCCTGATCATGTGACTTCAGCATACACAGTTTTGAAGTCCAGACCCCAGTGGTATAAGTTGTGCTGCATGCATTACCTTGGTTGTGATGTAGGCAAATTCTTTCATTTCTAACCTGATTTGGTATTTTAGTTGAGAATTTGGTACACACTTAAACCCTTTAAGTACGAACAGGCAAGGAGGCATTTAGACAAGTGGAAGTTCCATTTTTTTTTTATATTGCACCTCTACATGATTGAGTAGAAGGTGGTGAGAGTTGCTGTCATCATCATGTATACAATCCTGTCCTATATGATTTTCTGGATCTTTTGTTACTATTTATTGTTAGATCACTGAACTTTAAATCGGTCCCTGTGCATTGACCTCTTTTGTGTGTATAATAGGTCTTTGCCTCTTTCAGTTTCACAGACCCTGCAGTTTCAATGGATCTGTTACGGGCAGTGCTGCAGCCAAGCATTAATGAGGAGATACATAGTGTTTTTGATAAGTACATGAAGGTAAGAACTGTCAGATCATACCTGACCTACTTTATTTGTTTGCAAGTAATCCACGTACCACACAAGTTTTGTTGAACTCCTGGAAATGTATTTGATCAAACCTTTTCAGCATTTCCTTTATCAATATTCATAGGCAGGGTTCACCTCCAAGTTTCTTACTTAGATAACTTTGTCTTCTGTTTAGTATCTCCAGTCCAGTTCATTAGGCCATACTTTAACTTTTAATTTTTACTTTCTCATTAAGTTCTTTCAGAAGGCTGCAAGTAATGTAAGGGATAACATTGGAGAGCAGGTGGACCCCGAGCAATTAATCCGTGAGACCTGTCGTAACTGTTTGGAGCAGGTATTACCTTGAATAACTATTTTAAAGGTTGGATTCATCAAAACGAATAAATGTATTTTAAATGCGCTGTACATTTGACAGTGTGATAAAAGCAACTGAGCTCATTGAAACACAATGTTTCTACAGCTCAGGTACATAGGGTTCTGTTCAGCATCTTCCAAATCTTGTATGCAGTATTTGGTTGAATCCAAAATGTATGGAATTCATGCTTCCTTAACTGGAAAACCATAACCTCTGGAAATGATAAGCTGTCAGAGTGGATGTATTTGGAGCTTTCAAGGCATTAAAGGGTGGCCTATATTCTCTGTGCAGAAATATTTTATAATTTGGATGCTTACTGAACTAAAATAATATTCCATTTTGAACACTAAGGACTGTGGCACACGGGAAACTGCTACAAAGTCCTAGTCATGGAATGATTCTGACTGGCATGAAGGAAGCAACCAAAAAGCTATCCATCATGTGATTATTGCTACATAGTAGAAAATATGCAAAGCAGCCATTAATTTCAACTTTTCCAATCCAGGCAAAGGTTCTCTTTACTGACAAAGAGAAGGGAGTGCCACGGCCAATATTAGACAATTCTTCCATAAAGGTGAGAATACAGATCTGCTAATGACATCAGTTCTTTGTGTTTTGGGGAAATGGAAGGGTGTAACACTGATAACAGGCATTTCAGTAATAATAATTGTATACTAATGTGATTTAGAGAGCAAGACAAGGAGAGGATGATCTGTCCATGCGAAGGAGCCCAGTGCCAAAAAAGGTAATCTATAGCTTCCGGGTGTGGTGGGACAGAACAGCTTTCCCTTTGGATTATGGCATATTAATTACATTTATCTCTATTACAGAGAAAGGGGAGGCCCCCCGGGCAAACAGTGTCCAGTGACCGAGCCAGTTTAGGATTTACATCGTAAGTAAAAAATAAGTATATAGTTAAGAATAACATGGAGATAATAGCAAAGAGTGTGATGTATTTGGAAACTGAAGGGCAACTAATCCGCCAATAAGCATATACAGCCTACTAACACATTGTAACCAGATGGCTTACTGTATCTATAGAAAATTAAATTAAGATGCCAGCCATCATATCTTGCATTTAATCCAATTATCCAGTTTAAACATGATAGGTGAATTTGGGCACTCCAAATAAACACAGCAGGGTATTGCACTTGGCAGTGGCTACAGGTAAAAAAAAAACCTGCCTGGTCTTGTTATTGACCGTGCCAATATCATTTCCAGCACCTGAAAAGCAGGTTGTGTCAGCCCTCAACTTCTCTATGGGAAGTGTATATGTGTGTGGGGAAGGGAGGCAGAGCATTAGGAATCCATTAAGGAGAATGGTTGTACGCATACTGCAAGCAGTATGGCAGAACCTTTGCTCACAAGTATATAAATGCCTATTTACTTAGTATGCTGTGCTCTAATACTACAATGTCCAAACACCTGCTAGGAAATCTTGGAGATGATGTTTTGCAGCCACTAGGTGGCTCCAAGTTTGAAATCACTGCTCTTTAAGTTTCACAACATTACTTTAATAACCCGATGGCGGTTGTGCTTTATGTCTTGCTTGGAGCCAGCTGAACACCGGTGGATGCCAATTCTTTTTTACTAAAACTATCAAATGAGTAAAACTCAGAAGGCCCACTTACTTCAAGCCACATTGAACTGTCTGCAGCATGATGTGTGTTGCAGCAGTATAGCAGCCTGTGGGCTGTGGTTTTGAAAAGCTTGCTGTGCAGGATAAAACTTGCTCTATCTTGAAACTGTAATATAAGCACCATCATATATAGATAAGACATCTTCTAAATATAATCGATTTAAAATCCTGTACTGTTTCTGAAGTACTCGAGTTACTCTTCATCCACTCAACATCGGCCTCTCTTCATGCAGGACTCGGGAGTCTGATTTTGATTGACATCTAATACATCTAATATAGCCTTTGGGGGCTGCTCCTTTTACCTGGATGAGGTATTAAAGCTCATTCTTTTAAATCAATTGAACCCCTTTCTCTGTACATGAAAGATTTAGACCAAAGTGATTTTGTTTGAACTGGAATTGGTTATAAGAGTGTTAGCTAAAAAACATTTGCTTGGAAAGGGAACCCCCCTAAAATCTATTATATATTATATCTGTCAATCAAAAGCTGACGCAAGTCTTCTAAATGGAGAGGAAATGTAGAGAGACAGATGCTGAGAGTAAAGATAAACTTGATTGTTTTAGAAACATTATAACATTATATTTAGATTTTTTTTTATTTCTGTTTGATGCGGCTTGTATTACATTTCCATTTTTGCAATAGTTCCCATTTAAATTCTGCTGCAAAGAGATTGGTTTAAACCAGTTGTTAAAGTGAGGAAGGTTGTTTTGATTATTTAATGTTTATATATTCCTTTTTTTGCATTTCCAGAGTGAAGTTTAAAGCTACTGAGCCAATTAAACGTGAAGGGCCAAAGGTAATGTGAAATACATGCACATATGGGAGCGAGTGAGGTTATTGGACTCTAGGAGGTATTTGTGTTACTATATGAAAGAGTTCCTCTCACTTCTCTTACCTGTTGATTTTCTCCTACAGTGGGACCCAGCAAGACTCGATGAAAGGACCACTTTTGTACTTGGTTCAAGAGCAAACAAGTGAGAAATGCCTTCATACAGTAACATCATTTCCACCATCTACATCCTTTTTATCATTAAAGGAAAAGTAACACCAAAAATGAAAGTGTTTTAAAGTAATGAAAATATCGTACTGATGCCCTGCACTGGTAAAAGAAATTTAAAAAAGCCTACACGGCACAGGTTAAATAGTGGATAACAGACATTCTGTTCTACAGAGCTTATCTGCTGTGTAACATGAGCTGGCCATACAAATGAAGATCTGCCAAAGAGTGGATCTTTGCCCGACATTCCCACCTTGAGCTGGGCTATATTGGGCTGATCCAGTTGTTTAGCAGCTGTCAACAGCATTAATGAGCTGATACTTTCCTCGTCCCAATGGGAATTTTTAAACCTGTCTGATTTGCCACTCAGCCCCAAACAGCATAATTTATCATCAATTTTCCACCAGCATGGCCTTCCTTTTTCTATATTTTTTGCACATTTGCTTTGTGGGTTACATTGGGTAACACTGTGCAGGTCTATTGTCCTACTTCGCAAGGTGCAAGTCCTGAACATGGAGAAAAAAGACCAATGGAAGCTTAGTGGGGACAAATCACCACAGCTCCAACATGTATTATATACACTAAATGGCAGTGTGTTGGGAGTTTCCTCAAATGAGAAGGATCTGGGGGTTTTTGTAGATAACAAGTTGTCTAATTCTGGGCAGTGTCATTCTGTGGCTACTAAAGCAAATAAAGTTCTGTCTTGCATAAAAAAGGGCATTAACTCAAGGGATGAAAACATAATTATGCCTCTTTATAGGTCCCTGGTGAGGTCTCATCTGGAGTATGCAGTGCAGTTTTGGACTCCAGTCCTTAAGAGGGATATAAATGAGCTGGAGAGAGTGCAGAGACTAAGTGCAACTAAATTGGTTAGAGGGAAGACTTAAATTATGAGGGTAGACTTTCAAGGTTGGGGTTGTTTTCTCTGGAAAAAAAGCGCTTGCGAGGGGAAATGATTACACTTTACAAGTACGTTAGAGGACATTATATACAAATAGCAGGGGACCTTTTTACCCATAGAGTACCCATAAAGAGGCCATCCCTTTAGACTAGAAGAAAAGAACTTTCATTTGAAGCAACGTAGGGGGTTCTTCACAGTCAGGACAGTGAGGTTGTGGAATGCACTGCCGGGTGATGTTGTGATGACTAGGGATGCACCGAATCCACTATTTTGGATTCGGCCGAACCCCCGAATCCTTTGTGAAAGATTTGGCCGAATACCGAACCGAATCCGAACCCTAATTTGCATATGCAAATTAGGGATGGGAAGGGGAAAACATTTTTTACTTCCTCGTTTTCTGACAAAAAAGTCACGTGATTTCCCTCCCGTCCCTAATTTGCATATGCAAATTAGGGTTTGGATTCGGCTCGGCCAGGCAGAAGGATTCGGCCGAATCCGAATCCTGCTGAAGAAGGCCGAATCCTGGCCGAATCCCGAACCGAATCCTGGATTCGGTGCATCCCTAGTGATGACTGATTCAGTTAATGCCTTTATAAGAATGACGTGGATGATTTATTGGACAGACATAATATCAAAGGCTATTGTGATACTAAACTCTATAGTTAGTATAGATATGGGTATATATGTGAGGGTATCGAGGGGTGTGTGTGTGGGTTTCATTTGGAGGGGTTAAACTTAATGGACTTTGCTATTTTTCAACCTGATTTAACTACTGTATGTAACTAACTATGTAACTATGTATTGAATAGGCCAGATGGGAAGCATCTCCACAGACCTGTAGAGGCACATTTATCAAAGGTCGAATTTCGAATTCATGTGAATTTTCTTTTTAACTCTTAATTAATTCATATATACTCAAAATTCGATTGGGGGGTTATTGGATAAAAAATCTAATTTGTAAAACTCAAACGAATATTACCGACCTGAAAACTCGAACTGAATTCAAATCAAATTCGACTAAAGTCGAATAAAAAAAAAAATGGAATGTCAGGAAGTCTAGTAACATGTTCAAATTGGTCCCTGGACCACTCCCATTGACTTATACATAAGTCTTAGGTGGCGAATAGTTGAATTCGAATTTTTAAAGGGCCAGGGTTTGATAAATCTCGAAATTCTAATTAAAATTCGAATCGAGTTTGGATTATTCACAATTCAAATTTGAGAGTTTTGACCATAAAAAAACATTGAGAATTCAAATTTGAATTTTCAATTCGACCCACTTCCCCAAAGTGTAAAAGGAATTAAAGGAACCAACTTATTTATTGTAACCATTGTAGACTGGAGAGACCTTAACAGAATTGTGGTAAGTAGGCATTAAACAGAAGTATTCACATAAAATCAGTTTTTTGCATAATGAAGGAAAATGTAATTCTAAGAAACTTTATAGAATAAATTTGTAGTGGTGTCAGTTTACATAGTAAATTGATTGATTTCTTTGCAGGGCCCTAGGAATGGGAGGTACAAGAGGGAGAATTTACATTAAGCACCCTGAATTATTTAAGGTAGGTAGGCCTGGAACTATCTATTGGATGTTCACTTGAACAGTCTGCTGACCTTGCACTTGTCTCGTCTGCTTAATTTGTGTTTAACACCTGTCTTTTGCCGTATTTTATTCATATACTCATCTCCAGTTCTAATTCATTCTTTGTTACATTTCTGGGTTCTCAGTATGCAGCCGACCCTCAGGATAAACAGTGGCTGACCGAGCAGCAGCACATGAAGGCTACTGGCGGAAAGATGGTGAGACACTGGATTAAAAAGATTTTATGTCCAACCCCTAACCAAACCGCTGTCAGTGGGGGCTGCAATTTGTACTTGAACATTTAACTTAACTGAAAGGGCTGCAGAAATGGAAACGGATATGAAGGTTTAATGTTGCCATTTTGCCCCACAGTGCCAGATATCACATAGTCACTGGCATAATTTACTCACTAGCAATTTTTCACCAGTAACAATTAGCTTCTATTATATCCCTAATACTACTATAGGCACCATGTCTCCCTACTATACCTGCTATCCCACAGCCACAGTCCCTTCCCAAAGTCTAATATCCCCACTGCTACTATAGGCACCATACTTTCCTAATTTAACTGCTATGCCACAGTCCCTTCCCAGAGACTATTATCCCACTGCTACTATAGGCACTATCTACCCTTACTATACCTTCTAAATCACAGTCCCTTCCATGAGACTATTATACCCACTGCTACTATAGGCACCATCTACCCTTACTATGCCTGCTATCCCACAGTCACTTCCCGGAGACTTTAACCAATTAGTCAGATGACTGTCCCTTCCCAGAGACTTTTATCCCCACTGCTACTATAGGCGCCATCTCTCCCTACTATACCTGCTATCCAACAGCCACGGCCCCTTTCCAGAGACTATTATCCACTTTACTATGTGCACCATCTCAGAGTTGTGATTGGCTCTCCACATCCTGAGTTTCAAGGGAAGAACTGTTAGACCATACCTACTCATTTGTAACAAACAGGGACTAGTGGGGATCATAAGAACCTAGTAAAAGTATTTTTGTTAGAAGTTACATGTCACTTTGTTTTCCCAAGTCGCCTGAATTTTCCTCAGAAGCAACTTGAAGCAACTTCAGGCAACTTTGGAAAGCCAAAGTAATTTGTATGTTTTCCCATGGGTAATTTACATTATTGCTTGTGGGAAAGCATTTTCTGGAGATTTGTCCCTGCTGTCGACAAATTCCCATGTTCCATTTCCCTAAAAAAACAGCCTGAAGATTTGGACATCCAACTACAAAATTTATAATCTCCTAATTCTGTTTGCCCTAGGCATATCTACTTATGGAACAAGACATCCTGGATTTGGCTGCCAATGATGATTACAAGTATGAAATTTCTAAAAAAAAAAAAAAAAAAAACTTGATTTCCTCCCCTCCACCCTTTTTTAGACCTCTTGTTCCCATTACAGCTTATTCCTATTAGTTTTCATTTTAAGTTCCTCTTCCATGTATAGCCCAGTTTACCCTACACGTTAACTTGCTGGGTCCTGTTTCTGAACTTTTTTTTATCTCCCAGGGATAGTCTGGAGCTGAAGCTGGATGAGTTGAAGCCATTTTCTGCACCAACATGGATGATCGAGAAGATGAGAAAATATATGGAATTGCTCAGAACAGAGCAAGATTAGCAAGTTTCCAGCTTTTTTAACATTCCTGCTTCTGTGCCTGGCTACTGAAGATGAACACAAAGGAGCCTAAACTATACAAAGTATTCGAAAATGCATTCAAAATGTAAACTGAAGCCCCATATGAAACTTGAATAGAAATTATGTAGCTCTATTGTACTAACCTTGAGGTACAAGTATCATTGCTCAGTAAAGATCCATGTCTACAAAGCTGCATCTTGAAGCTTCATATCTTCAGCCCATACTATTGATAGCCTAAAAGGAGAATAGTGCACACAGATCAGCACTCAGGCATGCCCAGTAAGCAGCACATTAAGCATGTGCAGTGCCACCTATACCAGCAAAAGAGCTGTCCTAAATCATAAATATTTAATGCTACAGGCAATAACATAGGAGACATACCACCATATGATATAAAAGGCACTAAGTTTGCCATGGTAACAGCCAATAAGATGTTTGCTTTTAAACGACTGGTTAATTCTACCTGCTGATTGGTTGCTATGGGTTACTGCTCCTGGGCAAACTGAGTAGCTTTTATTACATAACCCCAATAGTTCTGAGTTGTCATTGAGCTGCTGTAAATCTGGGCTTGTACAAGCCAATGCATATGGTGCTTCATTTTTAGTAAAATCCTTGCTGCAAGTGTGAAACGTACAACCCAACCATTTTAAAATGACATAATTGAACACCATTTAGTGGCATTGCATGGCATGGATCTCCTGCATCCTACCCGGTTCCTATCCTTAAAGTATCTGCAGGTCTACGTGTGCCATCCTACCAAAAATATATGTATTCGATAAAAAAAAAAAAAAAAAAGCTTACTCTTGGTTTGTTTTTTTTTTTGTCAGTTTATATTGCTGACTAGCATTTAGCATTTTTTTTAGATCTTTAAGGAGGTAATTGGTGTGATTCACACCAATACTGTATAGGCAGCAGTAGGAAATTTACTTACAGTGGATTCATTGAACCAGAAGATGTTGGGAACTGCACTCCACGGAGATGGATTAAATCTGTAATACCTCTAACGAAAGCCCTTGGCGCGCCCCCAATCCGCTCAAAACGTACCTTTTCTCCGCCTTCTGGCCATTGCATGCTGTGGCTCCACCCCCTTCTACATCACGGTGTGCCCATTTTACGTTACTGCCCACCCCTTTTACACCACGGCCTGCCCCCATCACTGGCCAGTGGAAATTTTATGAAAAGGTGGCAACCCTTTAGCAAAACTAAAAAAAAATACTAAATTCACTTTTCTGAATTAAAGGACAACATAAATTTTAAACTTAAAGGTTTTTCTTGACCCTTGTCACAGAGCTAGTTATAAAACCCAGAGATACAGAAGCCTCCCCTGGGGCAGAGAAACATATACCTGGTTCAACAGGGTCAAATCAGCTGGTTCTCTACCATTGCGTGTGACATTAGCCTTACCCTTTGTCTCTTTAGTGTTAGCATGCTATATTGTTTGACTATACGTGTGGAATTTAGGAATCCCAAGTTGTGCTTAGTATTTTCCCCACATGTTTTTGTAGATTCCCATATAATAAAAGTGAAGCTTCAAGATTTGATACATTGTACAGGTATGGGACCTGTTATCTAGAATTCTCAGATATATTGGATGTTTAAATAATTTAGATAACCTTAAGTCTACTAAAAAATAATCCAAACATTAGGGGGCCGATTTATCATGGGTCGAATAGCGTAGAAGTCAGTGGATACACAGCTATAGAGAGACTTGCTCAGACAGCTGAATTTTCCCAGCTGCGCTTGCCAAGCAATTGGGATGATCGAGGCCAAAGGTATATATGAAAAAACACTTTTTTTGCTAACAGTCGCCTGATATTGATTGATTGCATGAGTACTTTCAGGCAATTACTGTAGTACTTGATGGAGGTGATTTCAATGGATATGGGTGATAGATAGATAGATAGATAGATAGATAGATAGATAGATAGATAGATAGATAGATAGATAGATAGATATGTCTATATATAATACACAAAAGCCATGAATATCTTGTAAATTATAAAACGGTGAGTTCTGATGTCATTTGTTACATGACTCACTGAAACTTGTGTATTATAATAAAGTAACCCTGTTGCAAAATAAGAGGATATTAGAAGTTACCTCGGAGTTCTAAATTATAATATCGTTATAATTTACAAGAGGGGGTACTTTCTTCACTATATAATACACAAAAGCCATGGATATCTTATAAATGATACCCTTATAAACCAGTGATCCCCAACCAGTAGCTTGTGAGCAACATGTTGCTCTCCAACCCCTTAGATGTTGCTCCCAGTGGCCTCAAAGCAGGTGCTTATTTTTGAATTCCAGGCTTGGAGGCAAGTTTTGGTTGTATAAAAACCAGGTGCACTGCCAAACAGAGCCTCAATGTAGGTTGACAATCCACATAGGGGCTACCAAATGGCCAATCACAGCCTTTATTTGACACCCCAAGAACATTTTTCATGCTAGTGTTGCTCCCAAACTCGTTTAACTTCTCAATGTTGCTCAAGGGTTCAAAAGGATGGGGATCCCTGTTATAAAACGGTGAGTTCTGATGTCATCAGTTATAAATGGAGTAGTGAAGTCATTTCTGTCACAAGACTCACTGAAACTTGTGTATTATAATAAATAAAGTACCCCCTGTTGCATAATATTAGGATATTAGAAGTTACCTCGTAGATCCATGACTTGTATAAAAACAATCGGCCTTCTGCCTTGTGTTTTTATATGGTCATGAAACTCCTCGGTAACTTATAATATCCTTATAGTTTACAAGGGGGGTATTTTATTCACTATATATATTGAAACAGGAGGAGGAGCTCTTTAGACCTTATGCAAACCTGCACCTTTTGAGCAATACCTGTTGGACAGGCTGTCTGAGACAAATTCCAGCAGCTCACACATAAATGAAGAAAGGTGGGTGTTAAATGCAGACGATAAACTGCGAAATAATTCTCTAAAAAATTTTAATTGAAAATGGATGTAAAATCACCTCTACTTATATACAGGTTATATATGGGTAGTGAGACGAAAGCTACTATGGATAGTCCATTTCTGGGAAGACATAAGGTTATTAGGCTATAACTGTAGGCCTTTTGCACACTATTTGCCTTTTTTCTGCCTGTCCATCATAGGTAAGCTTGCAACACAATTCCTTCTCCAGTTATTTAGCGTCACCATTACAATTTATTAAAGGAACAGTTCAGTGTAAAAATAAAAACTGGGTAAATAGATAGACTGTGCAAAATAAAAAATGTTTCTAATATAGTTAGTTAGCCAAAAATGTAATGTATAAAGGCTGGAGTGACTGGATGTAGAACAGAACAGAACTTCCTGCTTTTCAGCTCTCTAACGCTGAGTTAGTCAACGACTTGAAGGGGCACATGGTACATAACTGTTCAGTGAGTTTGCAATTGATCCTTAGCATGCAGCTCAGATTCAAAAGCAACAGTTATGGCCCATGTAGCTTCAAGTCACTGATTGGTTGCTGCCTGGTAACCAATCAGTGTAAACCAAGGGAACTGCAAAGCAGGAAGTAGTGTTCTGTCTATTATATTAGACATCCAGTCACTCCAGCCTTTATACGTTACATTTTTGGCAAACTAACTATAATGAAAACATATTTTATTTTGCACAGCCTATCTATTTACACAGTTTTTATTTTTATACTGAACAATTTCTTTAAATGGTTGCAACAGGTCTGGACTCAAAAACAGGCCCTGGCATTTCAAGTAGACAGAGGCCTAAACAGCCCACCACCAGCCCAATAAATAGTGACTGCCTATGGCATCTTACAGCAGCCACTTTGGAATTTGCCAGAATCTACAGATTTCCACATGGGGCCTGGTAGACACAATAGTGATCAAATTAAGAGCAAATTGAGAATCGTTCCTCAGGCAGCATCAGCCAACAGGTTACCTGGTGCCCCGTATCTTTGTGAGGCAACTGGAAAAACAATGTGCGCATATGTTTCACTACTGCAATTTACATGATCAAAATTGAGAAGAGATTTATCACAGGTGTCTAATCTCTTATGTGTCATTGCCCTAATCGTTAAAATTCTGTTTTTTAAATCAGAATGTCAGCACTTAGCGATGCCTAGGCTGGGTCACCTCTGGGCGGCACTGATTGTCAAATTGCCTGTTAGTAATGTCTGTGTACACAAGGTCAATTACACCTTTCACCAAAAAGGACCCCCGTCATGGGTTGAATTTATTATTCGAAATCCTTTTCAGCAATACGTGAAGCACTGATCCCAGGAAAGTATAGTTAAATGCCACTCAGGTAATATAATCATATACTAGAGCCATGAGTATCCTGTAAATTATATTGTAAACGGTGCTTAGTGATGTCACCAGTTATAAGGAGTTCCATGAACTGTATAAGGTTGATAGTCATGGAACTTCACAGTATAGTGAATCAAGTACCCCCTCTTGTAAAATATAAGGATATTATAAGTTACTGAGGAGTTCCATGACCATCGGCCTCATGTTTTTATACAGGTCATGGAACTCCAAGGTGACCTCTAATATCCTCATATTTTGCAACAGGGGATTTGTTTATTATAATACACAAGTGAGTCATGTGACAGAAATGACATCACTAAGCTCCAATTATAACCAATGACATCACTAAGCACCATTTATAAGGATATCATTTACAGGATATTCATGGCTCTTGTGTATTATATTGTGAATAAAGTACCCTATTGTAAAATATAGTTACATAGTTAAATCGGGTTGAAAAAAGACAAAGTCCATCAAATTCAACCCCTCCAAATGAAAACCCAGCATCCATACACATACCCCTCCCTACTTTTAATTAAATTCTATTTACCCATACCTATACTAACTATAGAGCTTAGTATCACAATAGCCTTTGATATTATGCCTGTCCAAAAAATCATCCAAGCCATTCTTAAAGGCATTAACTGAATCAGCCATCACAACATCACCCGGCAGTGCATTCCACAACCTCACTGTCCTGACTGTGAAGAACCCCCTACGTTGCTTCAAATAAAAGTTCTTTTCTTCTAGTCTGAAGGGGTGGCCTCTGGTACGGTGATCCACTTATATAAGGATATTATAAATCACTGAGGAGTTCCGTGACCATATTTACAGGTCATGGAACTACGATGTGATTTCTAATATCACAAGGGGTACTTTATTTATTATTATACACAAGTTTTAGTGAGTCATGTGACAAACAAATACCTCCCAACTGTCCCGTTTTCAGCAGGACAGTCCCGCTTTTGACAACTCAACCAGCAGTCCCACGTTTGTACTAGAAAATCTAGACTTTATCTGCACTGAACAGCCAAAAAAAGATAGTTTCTAACTTAATTATCTTTTGACAGATAGCCCAGAACAACCACCAGGGGCAAATAAGATAATAATTTTGAGATAAGCAAATTAGTTATTGTAACAATTTAGATAAGGAGGTCCCTTGGGAAAAGTTAGACTCATAGCTTAAAGGGCAATTCACTTTCATTAGCAAAACTGTAATAGCTGAAAAAAAACCCACAAAAATATGTTCAAACTTTCATAACCTGCCAAATTTTGTAAAATGAACATGGTAATTAGGGGTTATGCAGCGCCGGGCCTGGGCCAGGCCTTGCCACAAATCTGGGCCTGGGGGTATGACCAGCGACGATTCCGGTGAAGAAGCTGCCGCCCCCCTCGCCGGCTTACCCATCTGCAGAGGAGGCATCCGAGGCAGGAACACTAGAGTGGAGAGCACTCTCCCGCACTAGTAAAGCCAAATTTCCGGTTTCAAAACCGGAAATGAGGCTCTTAAAAGTACAGGAGCGCCTTTTTGCCGCCCTGGAAATGTATCTGGCGCTGCCGCTTAAGGCAAGCGCCTCAGGCTGCCTCATTGGCCGAGAACCCCTGGTTATGACCACATAAAAGGGCGTGTTCAAGGGTTGCCAACTTTTCTGGAAAAAAATACCGGCCTTCCTATATATTTGTGTTTTTCCCTATTAATAACATTGGGATCAACCATCATTTTTACCGGCCAGGCCAGTAAAATAACGGCCAGGTAGCAACCCTATGCGCGCAGCTCATTTTTTTGTCCCTCTTTTTTCTTTACAAAATGTTGGAAGGTATGCAAACATGACCTCACTACTCCCCATATATAACTGATGACATCACTAGTCACCGTTTATAAGGATTTCATTTACAAGATATTCATGGCTTTTGTGTATTATATCTAGGGATGCACCGAATCCAGGATTCGGTTCGGGATTCTGCCTTTTTTCAGCAGGATTTGGCCGATTCCTTCTGCTTGGCCGAACAGAATCCGAATTTGTGGGAAATTGAGTGATTTTTTGTCACAAAACAAGGAAGTATAAAATGTTTTCACCTCGGTTCAGTATTTGGCCAAATCTTTCGCAAAGGTTTCTGGCTTTCGACCGATTCCGCATCCCTAATTATATCCTTGTATTTTACAAAAGAGGGTACTTTATTCCCTTGTAATGTCTTTATTCGCCTCTAATGTCTTGACTGGGTCGACTAAACTTCCTACCACAGGCAGACTTAATTTACTGAACTTGTTAAATGTAATTAATACTTTTCACGTCGTAGTAACAACACCCAGATAAATGTGAAACTTAAAAATAAATGACTACCTAATGTTAATGGAATCCTCCCTTCCTGACAGAACTCTCCCACGCCTATTAACTTTTTTATTTTCCGCTTGATTGGCAACAGAGCTCTCCCAATCACAGTAAAGCGTGGGGCTTCTCATTGTAGCCAATCCCGTGCCTTTGTTTTTGAAACGCCTACGCTTCACGCGTGCAACTTGCCGGTCACTGCGGAAACCGTTCTGTGAGCATTCTGATTGGTTGATTTAAATATTTAAGCGACGCTGATTGGCTCGCGCAGGTTGAAGTTCGAGAATTCAAACAGAGGGCGGTGGGGTTAGTTTACAGGACAAGGAGGAAGCGCAGGAATCGGCAAGAGGCCCGGGAGTGTTAAGCGAACGCTCTGCAACGTACAGGGCCGGTTTTGTTGTATCTATATATAGATAATGGCTTCCCAGAATGTGGATCCAGCTGCGGCCAGTTCTGTGGCTTCAAGGAAAGGACAAGAGTCGGGCACGTCGGCTGCTCGTGGCTCTGTAGGAAAGAGGTGAGAAGAGATGTCCCGGGAGGACACAAAGGCAGCTGTGCTCATGACAATAGCAGTGTAGTTGGGCCTTGCACAGACTTTTATATAATACTAATTGCTCAGCTGTGTTTTACCATTTCTTACCTTAATTAATGTTAAGTGCTGAATTGTGTGCATTTCTATCTCTCTCACACAGGAGCTATTAATCTCCTGTAAATAATATCCTGAAATGATGCGCAGTGATGTCATACTACTTGGTGACGTCATTTGTGCCCTGCCGCCTTGAAACGTGTGCGTTAATAATTACTTGCCCCCTGCTGTAAAAACATGTGCCATTTTTAACCCTGATTCTTTATGGGGATAAAACGGGGATTGCAAAGCAGTTGGAAAATGCTTGGAGCTGCCCCACTGTAATTGCTAAATATCTATCTTTTTATTTGACTCATTTTGTATCTTTCAAATGGGCGTCGCTGACTCCCTTCTGAAAAACAAATGCTCTAAGGCTACGAAGTTGTTGTTGTTTTTTATTTATCCTTCTATTCATGCCCCTCCTGTTTATATTCCAGTCTCTTATTCAAATCAATGCATGGTTGCTAGGGTAACTTGAACCCTAGTTTCCAGATTGCTTAAAGGAGAATTCAACTGTCTTAAAAAAAAAAAAAAATCTCCCCACCCCCCCCCCAACTCACGTAGACACTCCTCCCCAGCATAGCTGCCTTCCAGGGAAATGCCCCTAACGTTATACTTGCACCTTGGCACAGATTCAGGCATCTTGAGTTCCACGCAGCCCTCTTCTGGGTCTTCGTTGAGCTGAGTGGAAGACCAGCAAAGCAGGGCCTGCGCAGTTGGGAGCAATTTGCAGGTTTGCGACAACTGCGCATGTGCCAAAACTCACGAAAATTGCCGGGAAAAAAGAGCTGGAAGAAGGCTGTGTGGAACTCCGATGCCTGAATCTGCGCAGAGGGTTAAGTATAACTTTTTTTTTTTTTTTTTTTTTTTGGAAAATGGTTAAATTCTCCTTTAAGGTGCAAATTGAAGAGCTGCTGAATTAAAAGCTTACTCAAAAACTTTCAATAATAAAAAATGAAAACCAATTGCAAATTGTTTCAGAATATCACGCTCTCCACCATACTAAGTTTTCTCAAAAGTGACCAACCCCTTTAATACCATTATCAGTCCTATCCCAGCAAACTTTTGTGTTTGTACCACATCTGCTGTCATCCTTACTTGTCCAGTAGTCGGTTGAATAAATTAGTTTTGGAAAGTCTATGGGGGGAATTCACAAAAGTGTCGGTAAAAAAAGTAACCCAGAAGTGGCGGTCGACAAATTTGAAAAATGTCGTATGAACGGCAAATTCACAAAGGCAGATGTTACCATCTCTGAATGTCTCGTAAGTCTGACCATTTTCTAAAATGTCGTATATCTTTTCATCGTACAAACGACATTTACCAAGACTTTTTAAACGACAATTTGTCTGACATTTTCATTTTGGAGAGCCTAAAGTGTCTGAAAAATTGTCGGTAAAAAAAATGAGTTTACGAGTAATTAATAAAAATGTTGGGAAAAGTGGCGCCGAAAAAACCACGCCCACTTTTACGGACACTAATTCAAAAGTGTCAGAAAATTGGCGGAGAAATGCTCTGTGAATTTGTCGGCTGTTGCTACAACTTTTTCTACGACATTTTAAAGACATTTTTTCGTTCCCGACACTTTTGTGAATTCCCCCCTATGTGGCCATTACAAGGAAAGAAAACCCCACTGACTTAGCTGTATGTATGGCTCCCTGGGAAATGAGAGTGCTTTTACCCTGTTTTTCCTCAACTGAGCCACCACCCTGGCGGGCACATTTAAAATACATAACATATTGGCAGTCAGTGGGGTTTCTTGCCCTTTAATCACTGACTTTTCAATCTCTGTATATTATATATAATTTTACCATACAATGTGTCCTGGTGCTTGTGTAAAGCTGCTGAGTTTCTATCAAAGATAGTTGCGGTAGTTAGAGGGTCCACTTGTAGTACTGTAGCTAGAAAATGTATTGGTTGAAGGTTTCGGGACTATAGTCTTTCAAAGACAAATACTTTCTTCTAGCGAGTACTATACCAAAAGCACTGGGGGAGCTTCTTTTTGCTGATGGTCTGGTTTTGTCGCATGCTTGTGATGGGACATTGATATCTCACAATGTCTCCCTGCACTGTGAGCTCCCTCTAGTGGGAGAGGCAATATTTTTCTAACAGGTGCTCTTTAAAGGGATACTGTCATAGGAAAAAAAAAAAATTCAAAATGAATCGGTTAATAGTGCTGCTCCAGCAGAGTTTTGCACTGAAATTCATTTCTCAAAAGCGCAAACTGACAAAATGTCTAGCCCCATGTCAGATTTCAAAATTGAATATAAAAAAAAAGATCTGTTTGCTCTTTTGAGAAATGGATTTCAGTGCAGAATTCTACTGGAGCAGCACTATTAACTGATTCATTTTGAAAAAAGACGTTTTTCCCATGACCGTATCCCTTTAAACTAGTCTTGCTGTGTACAAGTAAAACTACAAGGAGAAATGGTGCAATCAGCCCATAAACACTACAGAAATACATTTAGTATAAAAAAATAGAATATAAACAGTAAGACATACTAACTGTTCACCCCAGTCCAAGGGTACATACACATAGGAACAAAACCACGAATGTGAGTTCCTCCAAAAAAATAAAGCCGCAAGTAATTAGTAGTATTAGAACATGGCCTGACTCATTTCGTGCCTGTTGGGGCAGCCTTTGAGTAAGTACCCCAACAGGCACAAAACATGTCAGGCAATGTCCTAATAAGCTTTGTATTTTTTTTTATTAACTTGCTGCTTTATTTTTTTTTGGAGGAACTCCTTTTGTTTTGTTCCTTGCTGTGTACAAGGCCAATTGTAGAATAGGTACGTCCCTGTATATTCATACTAAGACTCATATCCCACCTTGTGTGTCTCCACTGCTGTAGTTCAATTATTGAGTTTATTTAGCCATATTGTCTATAACCAGATTATCCCGATTCTAAATAAAGTATTCCGTTTGCCATTGATCTAATTTTACTATTTCTGTTATATTCTTTGCCCCTTATTCTTCACCACTAATTACTGTAAGGAAGTCTATACATTATTTATACATATTGTCAATAGCCATAAATATTGTACCACTAATCATCCATTATTTATTGCCTCTGCAATAATGTGAGGGTTTTCCCATACAAAGCTCATCGTTAGTAAATGTTGGCACCTGTCTCCATAATTTTTGTATTCATTTGGTTTTTTTGGTTTTTTACTGCTGACGACATTTTCCAAAATTTAAAGGGCAACAAATTAAAAGATGGTCTGCCACCCATAACAAATTCATAATGTTTTTGTGCACATAATAAATGTTGCAAAGTTCTAAAGCCACCTTATTTCCTTTTGTTGTTTTGCAGGTTACAGCAGGAGCTGATGACCTTAATGGTGAGTGTGAGCATTAAATACATAGTAATGATTGTGCTTAGTACTTCTGCGGGTTTATATGAAACTTCAGCCTGTTTGTTTCCTTGCTTAGATGTCTGGAGATAAGGGCATTTCTGCATTTCCAGAATCGGATAACCTGTTTAAGTGGATTGGAACTATTGATGGAGCCGTTGGCACGGTAAGACTTCATGACATGTTTTGATAGCTGCTGTCCTTTCTGGGAAAACTGGGAAGCTGCTAAGGCGGCAAGGGCTTTTAGATCTTCAATCATTTTGAAAGTCATATGGCATACTATAGTCCTGTCAGATAGCAATTGCTCAGGAATGCAGATACCTACCTGGCACAGGTAGAGCCTGTCCGACTTTCCCTTTACTGTAAGTGGAATTTGCAGTACATCTCCACTTTAAGATCTTCCGGTGGGAAGGAATTTTGGGGAGATTAGTTGCCCGCAGTAGCGAAGATTTTATCGCAGGGGGACTACATCTCCCTGTGTTCCACCACAGTAAGACCTGGGTCAGTAAAAATAAACCCATTGTGGGTAGTGGCTTGAAGTGCAGGTCTGCCCAGTTGGACCTGTGCAGGTCTCTTCTCCATGGGTCTTCCTGAGGAATGTAGCGTTTGTGCAGATAAGTTCCACTAGAATCTTAGGATATTCTGATTTGACAAAGGTTTTTATTTATTTTTTCAATGTCTTGTAGGTGTATGAGGACCTGAGGTATAAGCTGTCCCTGGAATTCCCCAGTGGCTACCCTTACAATGCTCCCACTGTGAAATTTGTCACCCCGTGCTTCCATCCAAATGTGGATAGTCATGGAAACATCTGCCTTGACATCCTGAAAGACAAATGGTCCGCCCTTTATGACGTCCGAACCATTCTTTTGTCATTACAGAGCTTGCTGGGAGGTAAGTGAAATCCCTATAGACAATGATATAGAACACTATATTCTATCCTTTAGTGAACACCTCTTGGACAAAGCTCAATGACTGTTTATTTGACAGTTTCTAGGCTGACTGCAGAAAAGAAGCATGCATGTCACATGTATCTTATATTGCATACATTATGGCCTTTGGTTCCTCATTTAATGGTGTTAGATGGGCTTTCTCAATACTTGCTAAAGAAGGTTTCTTTGGGTTCCCCCACCATAAGTACTTTGGAAGAGTAACCTTCAGTACCCTGCATGTAAATAAAAGGGGGCAAGAATTCTTAATAGCCTGGCTTCCATAAAGTACCATGTCCTATCACTAAGCACAGAAATGCTGTTGCTTAAAAGGCATATTGACCATTACGGTATGCATGCATTCCTTTTATAGAAAGGTAAATTGTACTAGCTGACTAGTATATAAGGATTTGTAGTGCATGGAGGCTCACTGTTTACTAGGGCATTGTATATGTGCAGTGTTGCAGAACTTTCATCAAACCTGTCTATCTCTCGCCAGAGCCGAATAATGAAAGTCCCTTGAATCCATACGCCGCAGAGCTCTGGCAGAATCAGACTGGTAAGCGCGGTCATTGTTAAATAAACAATTACCTCTATCCTCCAGCAAGTACTGAAAGGGGTTGAGGTTAGCATGACAATGTACCTTTAATGAACAGAGCTGTTCAGTGTAGTGGATAGGGATTCAGCATAATTGTTAGGGATGAGTGGCAGGAAAAGCTTGATAAAGGGGCTCGTCCCGAAATGTTGCACTTTCACACCTAATAAACCAGCAAGGGGTAACCCTGCATGAAGTTCCTTGAGTGTTTTACTACTTTAGGAAAAGCATGGCCGAAATTCATGGTCGGTCGGTCCGACCCAACCAACCCACAGATATCGGGCTAGCCCCCACATCACTAGCTGCAAGACTGGAACACTACTAAACTTCAGTTTTTTTTTTTTGGGGGGGGGGGGGGCAACTATAACTAAATAAAACATGGAAAGAAATTAAGAATTTTCGATTAACAATCTGAAAACTGAACTGGGTTTTGAAAGGTGAACAACCAAGGGCCTTCATTAGTACCTATTATCAGATGGCCATATCCTACTGGCCAAGGATCTGCTTTTTTGGCAACCTTGCCAAGATTCTTAAATAGTACGGCCATCATTACACTGTTGGATATGCTTTAGATAGGGTGGTGTGAAATCAGCAGAGTAAGAGCATCTCCTTTCCTGCTAATCGACATGCCTTGGTATTTTTGGAACAGTTGCAGCAATATGTGTTGTATTGGTGTACTTGGTGTTAACAATGCATTTTTTTTTTCTTAAGCTTACAAGAAGCACCTCCACGAGCAGTACCAGAAGCAGGTCAGAGAAAAAGAAATCTGATCCACCCCCTCCCTTCCAGTCTCATTTGCATGTTGTGCGCTGTACATGTACGCTGTAATATATGCTTAAATTAATGGAAGTTTGTACAAATAAAGCTGTTTTATCGTCTTTGCTGTGTGGTTATATAATTTCATCTGATGCATGTTCTAGATAACACGAAGGTTAGTTTTATCATGAAGATGAGTAGTAGTCTCTGGCAGACAATGCTGATGCAAGCAAAGTAAAAACCTTTGCATGTTTTAAGGCGGAAGTGCACTTAGCAGCCACATCCATCTGTCAAACATGCTGGAATTCAAAAATAAGCGCCTGCTTTGATGCCTCTGGCAGCAACATCCAAGGGGTTGCTGAGCAACATGCATGTAGCTTACAAGCTACTGGTTGGGGATAACTGCCTTAAAGGGGAAATTCTCAAATGACATTTTTAATATTTGCTTCAGCATACTAATGAGAAACTCTAAATACAATCAATTAAATTCTCTACTGTTTCTGAAAAGTTTATCTTCACTATTCCTTTCAGCATCTTTCTCCTCATTCTGCCTTCATTTAAGAGTTGGGTGTCGGATGAATGCTCAAATATATGTTAAAGGGGAGCTCTCTATTGAAATCACCAGATGTTCTGTCTACATGCAGTTATTTTGTTAGCTTTTGTTTGTACTGGAATCCATTCTTTGAGTGAGCTCTAATACATCTGCTAGGAAAGGGAGCCCCCCAATAAGACCTATTGGATCATTCACCTGACACCCAACTGCTGGATGAAGACAGAAGGAAGAGTAACAGATGCTGAGAGAGGAATAGTGAACATAAATTTGATTTATTTCCGAAACGATGCAGATTTTTTAATTGTATTTAGCAAGTTTTTTACTTCAGTATGAGGAAGTTTATCATTTTTGCTATAGCTCCCCTTTAAGCTGTCCATACATAGGAAGATCCATTTGTTTGACGTTGCTAAACTAGAGGATCTCTCTCAGATATGCCCACCTTGAAGTGGGTGATAAGCTGTTCTGATCGTTGGGCCCTAGAGCCCAATCACAATGAGAAGAATACAGGAGGTGGGATAAGAGGACCACAAATAAACAGATGCGGTCCTTGATCCGACTGGCTTTTTAAACCCGAACCTGGCTGACTTTTGGCTAATCAGGGAAGCCCGTCTGAGGGCCCCATAAAGCTGCCAACTTAATCTTTTGGCAGTATGCATGGGGAGCTTTAGACTGTGGATGCAACGAATCCAGGATTTGGTCGAATACTTGTGCCTGGCTGAGCTGAATCCCAATTTGTATATGTAAATTAGGGGCGGGTAGGGAAATCACGTGACTTCATCACAAAGATTTTTTCCTTTCCTGCCCCTACCTTGCATATGCAGATCAGGATTCTGTTGCGTATTCGGCAGAATCTTTCACCAAGGATTAGCAGATTTGGCCGAATCGTAAATAGTGGATTTGTTGCATCCCTACTTTAGGCCTCTAAAAGCACACTAGATATTTTTTAAATTACCCCCCCCCATATGTAATAAGAGGCAATACGTTTATGCGGGTGCAGTAACCATAGCAAACAATAAGTCGGCTTTTAAAATCAGTTGCCAATAAATATTTCCTGCTGATCGGTTGCTATGAGTTACTGCTCCTGAGCAAATTGTATTCTTAGATGCGTAACCTGCCATTTATCATCCTTGCATCTTATCTGCTGCTTGGCTGCCCTTATTACCACTGTCCAAATCCTCCTGCAAGGAAGACACATCAGGGTGGAAGCTACTGTTCTGTATAATTGTCTTCTCAGCAAATCGTTCTTTTGCTTTCAGTGCCCTCCTCATTCATTTATAAACAGGGTTTTATGCCGATGTCGGGGAAAGGCATTTTCTAGAACGCTATTAGCCTTTCTCTCAGCAGCATGTTCAATAAAGCAGAGCTGAAATCAGTGCAGGGACCGGGCCTATACATGTGTTTTTCCACCAATATTCCCGTGTGCATAATGCTAAATGATCTTCGCACTTAGTATAATGGTAAGTGGTGGCCCCTGGGATTCTTTAAATTGCACTGCTGAAGTCTCTGCTGCCTAATATAAACTCTTGCGTAATTTTCAATTTCTAATTGACCCCAACTGAAATCCGCTAATGGGTTTTTTTGGAAACCATCACGGCTTAGAGGGTCAGCTGACTGTATTAAGTGGAAATATACAGGCTCAGATTTGCCCTGAAATATATTCTACGCCAAACACACCTTGGGGCAGATTAATCAAAAGTTGAGTTCTGTTTTTCAAGGGTAGTTTTCAGTCAAAATTAAAATTTTTGGGTTAAAAAACTATTTTTCGGTGTTGTATTAAAACATGGGGTTTTCTGGTTTTTGTAGAATTTTTCAAGATTTATTATTCCCCAAAGCTAGAAATAACTTGAATCAGAAAAAAACTCCAGCTAAAACCTGCTGAGGTCATGTAGGAGACAATTGCAGAGCTCCCTTCAACCATTTGAAGATTTTAATAGCCTTCATGATGTTTGGGGTTTTTCAGTGGGTCTTGTTTGAAAACTCAAGCAATTTTAGTTTTTTCTTGTGGAAAACTTGATTTAAGTTTTCGGGTTGTTCCCCCCCCCCCCCCCGGAATTCACTTTTTATTTTTTCTTAAATTGGAAAATATTAGAGTTGGGAGTTAATTTCGAGGTATAAAAAAACCTCACAAACTTCTAAAACATAATCTTTGATAAATAAACCCCTAGGGGCCAATTCACCAAGCTTGAGTGAAGGATTCGAAGTAAAAAAACTTTGAATTTCAAAGTGTTTTTTGGGCTACTTCGACTTCGAATCGAAGGATTCTAACTAAAAATCGTTTGACTATTCGACCATTCGATAGTCGAAGTGCTGTCTCTTTAAGAAAAAACTTCAACCCCCTAGTTGGCCATCTAAAACCTACCGAACCCAATGTTAGCCTATGGGGAAGGTCCCCATAGGCTTTCCTAAGTTTTTTTGATCGAAGGACAATCCTTCGATCGTTGGATTAACGATTATTCCTTCGATCGCAGTTTTTGCGCTAAAATCCTTCGATATTCGAAGTCGAAGGATTTTAATTCCCAGTCGATTATCGATGGTTAATTAATATTAACCTTCGATACAAGTATACCTTGTCTACTAGAAAATCATGTAAACATTAAATAAACCCAATAGGCTGATTTTGCTTCCTATATTTTTGTTTGGATCAAGTACAAGTTGCTGTTTAATTATTACAGAGAAAAATAAATCATTTAAAAAAAAATTGGATTATAATGGAGTCTATGGGAGACGGCCTTTCCGTGATTCAAAGCTTTCTGGATAATTGGTTTCTGGTTAATGGGTTTCCCGTACCTTAACTGAGTCAGAACTGATTTGAGTTCTGTTAAAGAAGGAAAGGTGAAAGTAGTGGTTTGCTAAAAGATTACAATCACCTGATACCCTGGTCCCGGGGCTCTTGTTAGCAGAAAGCACGGGCCCCCTGGACATGTGTTGGCCCAAGGCCCATTGAAGAAGGAAGATGATTGTTCTGTGGCACTTGCTGGGAAGCACCTTGGGCTGGTGCAGTTTTCTTCTAACAGAAGCAGGGTATTGGTTACGGTAAGTGATTATAATCACTGGAGGATCTTCAGCAGCTTTCTTTATTGCATTGCTGTGAAGCATTCCTAATTAAAAGGTGGCTGTTTGTATGGTACAATTTGGTTGGAAAGTGACTGTGGCCAGCGCATAGCATAAATAGTTGGTACTGCTGTCCAAGGGATGGGGTTATTTGTGTATGAGGTTGCCCATGGGTGCACTTGTGCAGGCTAGATAGCAGTCATAACATGGGCATATTACTATAAGTACAATGTAGTCTGGCAGGATGCTGAGGCTGCTCTTGAAAGATTATTGCAGCTGTAAAGGGGAAATAAAGATTTCTGATGCATCAAGATGGGCAGCCCTGGTCTAAACATGGCCCAGGCACCCCATTAATGTGGTGTCAACAATGAGAGTGGAGTTCTTCACCATGCAGCACTCCCATCAGCCACGGGGATAATTATCTTGACTCTGCAACTGAAGGTCTTGTTTTGTTGTTTGACAATGAAATCGTTATAAGATTTACCAAGGTTGCAGGGTGAGCTTCAAAGCTGTGCACAGAAAGTCACCATCTTGGACTTTGTTAGGAGTGTCAGTGACACTGCACATGCTCATTGTGCTCTGGGCAGCTGTTGAGAAGCTAAGCTAAGGGGTTATCACAAATCATGCAGAAAACGAGTTTTGCCTAAATTCTGATGCTAATCTCAAATTAATTAATAAACAGCCATAGATTGTGACTTTTATATTCTAAATATACAGTATATTGTGAGACGGTTCCTAAACTCTGGTAACTGAGAGCCGCCCAGAGCATGTACAGTGGATCATCAGTAATGGGGAGCACATGCAGAGACATATACCTTCACTGTTAAAGGGCTGTGGTTGCCTTGGGCTGGTACAGAACCCCAGAACATAATGTGCAGGATTTCTACCCTACTTCCTTGTCAAACTTTAGTTCTCCTTTAAGAAACTGTTGAGAAATAGTATTATACAGTATTTGTATAATAATCCCATAAAATATACTGGACATGGGAAGAGTGTCAGATACCTGTGGATAATTTATTTATAATTTCCCTTCTACAGCACATCCCCCTTCATCCACCACAACTTCATAAATATGGTAATGGTTTCAGCAGCAGTCCGTAGGTTAGCTGAATAATGTGCATGCTGTATTTTGACTACTGTAGTAGCTTCCTGAACTCTTTGGTCTATGATTCTTTCATATAAGTACAGGACAGACGGATATAGAGGCATCCTGGGGTCAGACCACATCACAATTGAAGACATCAGAGGATATAACATCATGAGTAGATTGCTGTTTTTGACTCACTTATTGCTTCCATCCTCATTAAAGACATTTACTGCAGTGTTGTAAGCAATGCATGATATGTTATGAGACCATACAAAGAGGCCTGGGCAGAGACTGGCCATGAGCACAGCAACCCCTGCTGGTAATGTCCTCTCCTGCCAGGATCTCATTGTCTGAGCACTCATCTAAATCACAAGTGGAAGCGACTTCTGCCCAGGCCTCCTCTGTGGCCTCCACAGTCCAGATAGGGATACTGACTTTCATCTGCATGTCATGTAACATCCTCTCCATGTGTTCGATCTGCCCAGCGAGGTCTGGAGAGCAGGGTCTCTCTGTTCGCTGCTGGTTCTCCTGCATTCTGCTACTGCTGGGAGATTTAATGTTCCTAGCCCTGTAGGCCACCTCTGAGGTCTTGCCAATCACCCCTGTGTTTACTAGTCTCTTGCGTCGTCCATGCAGCGGAAAAAGCTGGCAAAGGTGGTGGGCTTTGCACAGATCCTGCTGGAAGAACTCAAGTGTTGAGAGGAAGAGAACCCAAATTCGTTCCAGCTTGACACGGTCTTCTTGGCTAATCCCCTCATTCATTAATAAGACCATCAGCATGTTCCTCAGATCTACAGTAAGCACAGTTGTGTGATTCAAAAATATGTAAAACTGTACATAATACTACTCAGATTTAACTATTTTTCCCTTGATTCTTGCACCTAACCTCAAGACAAGCTCCAACTATTTTAATGCATTTGTTAAGCTCCAGCCCTTGTCGACCAACTGATCAGCACAACAAGCTACCATTTCTCTAACAAGCTCAGACACCGGCTCTATCTCTAGTTTTCATGCAACCACACTCCATGACAAATTTAATCTCCTTTCGTACACATGCTCTTTCTGACAAGCTTCAATTCCTACACATACAGACCACACAATGGGAGTGCACCCTGTACGGCTGCAAAAATATAACAGTTACAGCTTCTGGATGCTCAGCGAGGTCCAGTTTGAACAACAAATTTACAAATGCTTCAGTAGTGTATTTACCAGAATGAAAAAACCTTTCCCTCAACAAAGGGATTTAAAATGTATTTCACACATCACTTCTTTAGGGCAAGCTTTAGTTCCTTTCATGCAAAGGCTCTGTCTCACAAGCACCCACAGCTAAGCTATCAAGCTCCATCTCCTCTCATGCACATGGTCTCCCCGACAAGCTCCATTTCATTTTGTGCACCTGCTTTATCTGACAGGCTAAATCTCTTCTCATGCACATGGTGGACACAAGCTCAATTTCATTTTGTGTACCTGCTTTATCTTTCAAGCTGCATATTCTCTCATGTAAACTGTCTACCCAACAAGCTCCATTTCATTTGTGCTCCTGCTCCTCCTCTCGTGCACACGGTCTAGCCAACAAGCTCCATTTCATTTTGTGTAACTACTTTCTCTGAAAAGCTCCATCTTCTCTCATGCACATGGTCTAGCCAACAAGCTCCATTTTATTTGTGTACCTGTTTTATCTTATAAGCTTCCTCTAGTTTCATGCACCTCTTCTATCTGACAAGCTTCAGACTCTCTTATGAAACCTCTTTATCTTCGATGTGTCTCCTTACATTCCCCATCTCCACAAACACGCTGCCTTTATTGGACAAACTTCAGTTCCTCCCATGCACTTGCTTTATCTGACAGGTCTTAATAATACATGACCTATCTGACAAATCTAATAATTTCTACTGCTGTGCATGATACATTGCCATTAATTTTACTCCCTCACTCCATACTCTGATCTCTTTCTTCTACTTGCAGGACAAGTCACTTACCAGTGCTCAGATCAAATGCCTTTTTCCTGCTCTCCTCCAATTCCTCCCTCAGTCGAGTACAGTCGGACGTGCCTCCAACACACAGCACCAGTTGGCGGTAGCAGGCAGTCACTTTGTTAAGGGAGGTGTGCATTTTCTTACAGTCTGACACTGCTCCCTGGCTGCTTTCTTCTGCCGCATTTCCCCTGATTCCACGTAGTGTTAAAGTCCTGGTGTTGGGATGCAGCAGAGTTGGTCCTGCATTGGAAACTTCAGGAGCAGACATGCTGAGTCTGTGATCCACTTACAGGTAGGGCACCTGGTAGGAAGCGAGAAGATTGTTCATAGAGTGTATTTACAAAAGTAGAGTAAACTGAAACTGGAGTAAAATTTTCATTATTAAAATGTAGTTTTCACAAAAGTCTTACTCCATCTGGTGAGTATAGTCTTTTTGTGCACTCATTCTGGTCTCCCCTTTTTTAATGAATCTGGAGCACCACTTACACTGACGTTGGTGTACATTTGTTTTGGCCTTGTTAACAACAATAATTATGTTGATAATAATAAGTTAATAATGTTAAATTCAGAAAGAAAACTAGCAAAACCATGTTACCCCAATAGTTTAACATAAATTAAACATTTTGGCACCAAGTTCAAATTCGGTGATAGCTGATTTTCTGGTGTAAATGAACATTTTGCTCTACTTTTGTGGCTCCCCTGCCTTGTCTTGATGGTTGCTAGGCTCAAATCCAAATGTCATTTGCCCACTGTTCTAGGTCTAGGGTTGGATTGGCAAACAAAGAAATCCAATGGCACACAGGACTTATGCAACACCTTAAGAGTTTATTATGGAGTGCGGTGCAACGTTTTGGGGCGAACCGCTTTCACTGCACTCCGTAATAAACACTTAAGGTGTTGCATAAGTCCTGTGTGCCATTGGATCTCTATATTTGCAAGGTCTATTGGGAGGTGGCTGGACCTCCACCATTGAGCACCAGGCATCTTTGTCTAGCCTATAAGACGGGTGTGCGAGGACCAAAACTTTCTGTATCTAGGGTTGCATTGGGCCAGCAGGACACCGGGATCAGAGCATAGGGGCTGTGTTTAGCCTGTGCTTATCAGTAGACTGTGATTCAGACTGGTTTTCCTGTAACCTAAAGGAGTATACTGCCTCTTTAAAGTATTCTCACTGGTAGATACAATAAATACTGTAACATTGACATGTCAAGAATTGCACAAAAACAGCCCCTTGCCTTCTAAACGGTAAATATCCTACTGACACCATACCAATGGTACAGCACCCTCCCCACACAATGGGGTACTGCCCTGTTCTACACACTGCAAACATTCCATCAAGGGGTAAAGCCCCTATGCCTCCTAATCTGGCAAATTCTCACCAAGACGAACAGATGGGGTTTTTTTTTAGCCTTCCTCTGGATCAACTGGCAGTTAGGCAGGTCAAACAAAAAGTTAAATGGTTGAACTTGATGGATGTGTGTCTTTTTTCAACCTAACTTACTATGTTACTATGTAACCAACATTACAATAACATAATTCTGCCCAATAGCCTGACAATACCCCATAGGGCAACATGGCCACCTGGTTTTGTTTTTGTCTTTTGACTGACAGTTAGAACCAGGGGCAGAGACACAATTATAGAGGAACTGTGGGGCCCAGGAGGGCACTGACTGTTAATGAATAGTTTCATTATATGAAAATATCTTGCACCCAAAGTTTAAAGGGGGCCTAAAATAATTTTACTGGGAGCCCCAATAGTTTTTATTTCTGCCAATGCCCTGGGGTAAAGACTATTCTCCCTATACATGGAAATTCTTGTTCTAGTTGCACAGCAGAGTAATATTCTTCAACTGAAACAGGCCCCTGTCCTTAGCCTGGTGATATCCTCATAACATAGCCTGACATAACTCTCTTGACGGTCATTTAATTCGCATTTCTTTTAAACAAACAACCAGTTAAATGGAACAGGCTCCAGCCCCACAGACTGGCGATTATAAAGCGCCCATGGCGGTTCCTACCCCTCCATATTGGGCTGCAGTACCCAGGGAATAGCCCACCCTACATGATCGTATCTGTAATTTGCACCCACAGTCCGTGTAAACTTACCTGCCCCCCTGCCCGTCTGCCAGCGGAGCCCACCAATATCATGTCCACTGTAGCGGCGGCGTTAGCGGGCGCGATGTCGCACAGCGATTGAAGCAGAGGAAGGAGTCGCGGCCGGTGTACATGAAGCTCAGCGCCAGTTTAATAGGATAATGGCAGGAAGCAGCTGTTGTGCCGATTAAAGTCTCATAGAGCCGGATTCCCCCGGGAAGCGCTTTCCCTACTGTGGGAAACACTTATCGGAAATGTAACTGTGCGCCTTGCGCCCTCCCCACTGTCAGTCCCAACTGTCAGTCCGCAATTACGTGGATGTAGCGCTCCCTCCCACTAACAAGCCATCATACCTCCAGTCGGCCGACTGCTCCTGCGAGCGATCTCCTCCCTGCTGCCGATTTCTTCTTAAGGTGCTGAACAGACTGGCACAGCGGAGATACAGCGAGGCCAACTGGGTAGAAAGGAGAGGAGCGCAGGGGCTGGCTTTAAGTTATATCCAAATTATAGAGAATAACCTTAAATGTTGCCCCCAGTACTGATACCTCTCCAACTGGCTTATCCCATCACTGGATCAATATTAGGGGTTGGTTGGATGGCTTCCTAAAAATAGTTAATTTACCCAGTGTCTGAGACACCAGGGGCCCACCAATAAACCTTAGACCAGGGGTTCCCTAAAAAAAACCTTAAGGTGGCCGTTCACGGGCAGATAATGCTGCAGATATCGTTCGTTTAGACCAATTTGACAGCTAATCTGCCCGTGTATGAAGCCTTCCGATCAGTTTTCCGATCGATATCTGGACATGATATAGATCGTGAAGGTTTGATTTTTCTCCTGACCGACCCGTCGGAGCCCATTGTGCTCATCGTAATCCGATCGTTCGGCCATAGGGACGAACGTTCAGATAACCCCCGATATAGCACTGCCGTTAGTGGCATATCAGGGAAAAGATCTGCTCGTTTGGCGATGTCGCCAAAGGAGTGGATCTTATAGTGTATGGCCACCTTAAGACCAGGGGTCCACTAAAAAACCTTAATCCAGGAGCCCACTAAAAAAACCTTAAAATGGCCATACACAGGCAGATTAAGATGCCAATATCAGTCCTGTAGACCAATATCTGCAATTTATCTGCCAGTGTATGGGGGCTTCCAACGGGTCTTCCCGATTGATGTCTGGCCACAATATCAATTGGGAAGGTTTAATTTTTCTGCTGACCAACCCGTTGGAGCCCATTGCTCCTAATTGTAATCCAATTGTTCAACCCTAGGGCCGAATGTCCATATTAACCCAAAAAAGCCCTGCCATTGGTGGGCATATCGGTGAAAGATCACCAAACGAGTGGATCTCTTCATGTATAACCAGCTTTAAGGTGGCCATACACTATAAGATCCGCTTGTTTGGCAAGGTCGCCAAACGAGCAGATCTTAACCCGATATGCCCACTAATAGCTGTGCAATATCAGATGAATCCGCTCGTTGGGCCCTAGCCGATGCGGTCCTGGAAAAAAAAAATCAAACTTGACCGATCGATATCTGGCCATACACTCTTTGTTCACCTAGAAATAAGGAATGGCCATGAAATAGGCCAAATGTTTACTTTGCTCCAATTCTGTCAGGTGTTTTCTATGAACCATTATATACTGCCTGTTGTTTGGTTGCTATGGGATACTGGACTTTGCAAAGGTTACTTTACACAGTTGACATCAGCATAGCAGTATAACTGTCCACAACTTTTTGGCTGAACCCACTGGTTGACAGGGGATTTTTAGGAGCCTCAGGTGGCCAAGTCAATGCCGCATCAGAGGGGGTCATGGAGCCATATCCAGGGGTGTAACTACAGAGGAAGCAGACCCTGAGGCTGCAGGGGGACCCAGGAAGTATAGGGGGCCCCTGAGGCCCTAATTAATGAGCAATTTCAACATATATTGGTATTGCAGGTCAACCTCTGGATATGTTGGGGTCCCTAAAATTACATTTCTGTGGGGCAAAGGCCCAGTATCATCTAGTTACACCACTGGCCGCATTGTTAGGGCAAAGAGCTCAATTGCACTCTCTCACTGGAAGAGACGAAATTCTAATTGGAATTGCATTGAGTTATCAGGATTGGATTTTCTTTGCTGCCCCTGGTAACTGAAATATCACATTTACCCCGAGGTTGATTTGTTTATAAGAAATTTAGTGAATGGGCCAAAAGAGTAATCAATAACAATCATTTTAAAAAAGCTGAAAATGTTCCATATTTGTTACTGTAAATGTAATTCCCTGTATAATATCTGCATATATGACATTTTGCAAACACATACACGCATACTGTGCCCTCAAGCAGATGATCTGTCCTCAGGGGTCCCCCCTCCTTTCCCACTGTGACTTGGAGCCTGTTCCTTTCCCTTTTTTTCCACTGAAGAGTTTATGTCTTCACGTTGGAAAAGAAAACGAGTGAGCTCCTGAGAGAGGCAGAGCATCCTACGATGAACCATGCAGGGACCTGCTCCTTCCCACACGTCTGTTACCTAGCAACCGCCACTATCTGCCATTAACCTCCTTAGAGATTCCAATGTGCAGTGCAGAGCCAAAGTAATAACCTGCTTTCTCTGCCCTTACTACTGCTAATATGTCCATGCCAAAGCACATCTATGACACAGCAACTCTATAAAATAGGTTTTGGGAAAAACATTAGAGCATGGTTTGCAGAAGACAGGATAGAAATAGGGCATTGCAATAGATACAGAAGACCAAGTGACTGCTGAGAACAGGAGTAAAGAGGGCCCCTGGGGTACTAACCAAAATATGTGTGTTTTTAGCATACAGAGAAGGGTTAGATACGAAATATGGCAGCTAGTTATGGGCCAAATTTTGAAGCCAATGGCAATTTTGACGCCAGTGTTAAAGTCAATGGGCGTCCGAGTAGTGCTGACGAGCGGCGATTTTGACAAGATCGACTTTTCTGTCGCTTGTCCAAATTTTTTTTCAACGCCTGCAGTTTCGCAAATTTATTCGTGGAAATTTGCTGCAAATTCACTCCCGGTGAATCACTAATGTCAGCATCTTTAAAGGGTGATTGGAGCTTATTAGATGACTCACCTTCCCCTATGGAATTTGAGTCACATTTACCTGTGCTATATTATAGCAATGATGATTATAGCAATGATGATTATATCAACTGCTGCCAAACATATGACTCTACCCTACAATCGTGTTTATTATCTGAGCATATTTTATTTTACAATAACATATTGGTTCAAAGTTCAAACTATGAAATTTTTACATCTGTTGTCCTCATTATTTCCCCCAAGCCATAAAAGTCTTTACACGGATATAGAACTTTTATAACCTATTTTATAGGGTGCCACAGTTGAACTTTAGCAAGAATTGTTTGATTTGATTAAGCCTGCCCATGTTTCATTGGTATGGACAAAACTTCTACACCTCGGCAGTGTGACTGTACACAAAAGAGTAGAACATTCAAACTGAACTGTTGAGGATCCAGTCACACTCAATCTCGTTTATAAACACTGGGCACGTTTGCACCTGGGCAGTAACCCATAGCAACCAATCATTGATTAGACGTTTTTCAGCCAGCTGCAAGAACAACAATGAATGCAAACATCTTATAACTGCCCAGGTGCAAATTTGCCCAGTGTTTATAAATGGCTCCAACTGTGTTGGCCCTCTGATCCTGGATTTCGGGGCTGCTTTATAAACCAGTCCAGGACTGTATGTGGTGAAAATCAGGACTTTCCAGGCCCGGATTTGTGTCAAGGCCACAAAGGCCCGGGCCTAGGGCAGCACAATTTTAGGGGCGGCATGCTGTTCCCGGACTGAGCAGGAGATTTTGAAAATCAATTAAATCTCCCATGCACAAAAGCCCCAGTCCTGGTGAGGGTAGGGTTACCACCTTTTCTGGAAAAAAATACCAGCCTTCCTATGTATTTATCTTTTTTCCCTATTAATAACATTGGGATCAACCATCATCCATAATACCGGCCAGGTGGCAACCCTAGATGAGGGGGCGGGATTGAAATGACTCAGACGGCCTAGGGGCGCCGGAAATAGAAATCTGGCCGTGGGACTTTCCCATGAAAAACTTTACATTTTTCATGTTCCTGTAACCTATGAGCATAGGGAAGATCTCACTAAAGGATGCCCCTTCAAGCAGACCGAGAACGTATTTTATTTATTAGTCAGTTTTTATGATATTTTCTTTTTTTTTTTCTTCTCTGCTTTGCTGGGGACCAGTGACAACCAGATTCTGTTCTGAGGCTGAATACATTTCTAAAAAGAAATCACTTCTGTCTGATTTTTGTTCTATTGTTGACCAACCCAACAAGGTCCGCAGGTTGAAATCAGGCCTGGAACAAGGGATAGGCAGCATAGGCTCTTTCCTAGGTTGTAAACATTTGCAAAATAGGTGGGGAAAATTGCAGATTTTTTTTTTTATTAGGGGTTATTTCAGTTTTATTGTTTAAATGCAATGAACTATTGTTAACAGCTCCTGGTCTCTCCGTTCCCTTACTTTGTAAAGTTGGCCTCTCCAAACAAAGTCAGTACATTATCAGGTTGTGTATGGGGGTACTCAGGGGCGCTCCGCCAATGAGGCGAGTTGAGGCACTCGCCTCTTGGTAACTAAGAGCCGAATTTACGGTTTTAAGCTCTCTGCACTAGCGACGTGGACCCCCCGCCGCAGGCAGGTTTGGGCTGAACTTTATATATTGTGGCACTGTGTTTGGGGGAATTGTGGAGGGATGGTACAAATCTCCCAGAATGCTCTGTGAGACTCAGAATGTAAAGAGAATGGGCAGTGCTAATGAACTGCAGGTGAGGGGAGTGATGTCATCACCTGGGGAAGAGAGTTCTCTGCCAAGGAACCAGGAAGTGGAAGGCAATGGGGGTCATTCATAAAGTTCGCGCAGCGTATATTTTTCGCAAATGGTTGTATTGCGCATTTTTTTCCTGACCGCTAATATATTGCACTGCTCTGCCCGTCTTTCCGGTTTTTGCGAATTCGCAGTGTGAACAAGTTTTCGCAAATGGCGCGCAAATGAGACGGGAGTTTGCGCGAGCATACCCGATGTGCGAGGTTGTTTTGCGCGAAAATAGCGTTGACAGTAACTTAAATTTGCAGTTTGCAAAACTGTTTTGGGAATATTTGATCCGCCACCAAAGTTGTGGCATGATTGAGTCACAGAGTGTGCGCATAAATATTCACAATTTGCAAATTGTGACATATATAAAAAAAACTCCAATAGACTTTTTGAAAAAAAAATCGCAATTCTGTTTGCACCCTCTTATTCAGCTTTATAAATATAACCATGCGCAGGGCAAATATATTCACTTTGCAAACCAATCTGCCCTGCGCTAAGTTTATAAATGACCCCCCGTGTCTCTCTGAGGGCAAAGAGCTTTACATATAGTCCTGTGCCCCTAAGTGGGGCTAAAAGTTGCTGTAAAAGGGCACAGCAACACAGACCATGAAGCTTGTTTTCCAATAATCTAAGTGTTATTGTGGGTGTGATGGAAAGATGCACCTGACAAAATTGCATTTGATGCCCTATAATAAGAGCAACAATAATAGACCCCAGTACAAGGAGCAAACAATAGCTTTGTTCTAGGTGAAAACGAAAGCATTCCAATCCAAAGCAAGAAATTACACACAGTTCTGTTACCACTTGTATTTTAGTGAGTTTTAGGTGGGTCACTTTAAGAACTCCACAGTAAGCAGGGAGTTGTTGACAACTTTGAAGACTAGCGATATCGAACAGCCTATATAATAGACCATCATATTCATTATTTTTTATTTAGCACCAGCATGTAACAGGGGCAACTATCTCCTATATACCCATATTAACCCTTCAACCTTCAGTTTAGATACAAGAATCAGAGAGTTGAAGTCAAACATATCCTATTTATTTGTCACGGCCTTCAATGGAACAGCAGCACATTCACAGGGCTCAATCTCCAGGCTTTACACATATGAATCTTCCCGTAACTGCCAGGGGGGACTCACACTTGTAGGCACCCCTCTTGGGCCCTGGCCAGCTGTATCTGGATCAACCTCTCCTCTGGGCCATAGCTGCCCATGCTAGTTACCTAGCTAACTTACACTTCCTAGAGCGTACTGTTTACCATTAGACGTCTCACTATCTAGGCTCAGTAGCTCTTCCAGGAGATGACTCTACTGCTTCAGTGCCCTCTGCCCAAAAATCACTAAACCTTCCCTTTTATAACTTCCTATTCTCTACCCACTGGGGACTTTTCCTCACAACTGTTATCCTCTAGCTCACCCTAGTGGCCAACCCAAACATATGTATACATATGTATTTACCATTACTTAAACATTGTATTAAACCATTAACATTTTACCATATTAAAAACATATTCAGCAGTGTTGTACCAATTACACACCAGTCTCTGCCCCAGTGGAGCTAACAGTCTGATCATATTAAAACACATTGTAGAGGGGCTGCTCCTGTAAAGTTAACTTAATGATGAACCACTCCAGCTGGTGCATGCTGGAACTCATACATTGACAATGAAGAGCCGCAGTGTAAATACATTAGAAAATTAAAGTACAATATATAAAAGTACACACAAGGAGGACATCAGTCAATAAATACCATAAATATTCACAGTACACAGAGCTCATATAAGGACACAGTGCTATGTGATAAGGGCCACAGTAGGAAGGAAGTCCCTGCCCCATACAGCTTACAGTCTAATGCTCGAGACCTGGCATTTTCCAGATAACAGATCTTACTGTTATTTGGATCTCTATACCTTAAATCTACTAAAAGATTGTTGAAACATTAAATTAACTCAATAGGATTGTTCTGCCTCCAATAAGGATTCATTACATCTTATTTGGGATGAAGTACAAGGTACTGTTTTATTATTACAGACAAAAAGGAAATCATTTTTTAAAATGTGAATTACTCATTGAAAATGGAGTCTATGGAAGATGGCTGTACTATAATTTGGAGCTTTCTGGATAATGGGTTTCTGGATAACTAATCCCAGACCTGTAAATCTCACCCTTAGTGATTGACCCATGGACTGTACCCCCTCCTTCATACCACTGTATTGGCTATTGGTTGAATTTTCATATAATCTTGTGTGTGCAGTATATAACAAAAAATTAATTTCATACTTACCGTAATTTTTTTTTCCTGGTTACTATGGGCAGCACTCACACTTTTGGGTATTCCCCGCCCCCGCTTTCAATAGGACAGAACTATCAATTAACTAATTAATTAACCATGCTTATATATACCCCTCCTTACCCTCAGACTGGTGTCTTTTAAGTCCGAGCTTTAGGAATTTCTTTGGGAGGGTTCAGCATGAGTGCTGCCCATAGTAACCAGGAAACAAAAATTACGGTAAGTATGAAATGAATTTTTTGTTTTCCCTGGTTACTATGGCAGATGGTGTCTTTTAAGTCCGAGCTTTAGGAATTTCTTTGGGAGGGTTCAGCATGAGTGCTGCCCATAGTAACCAGGAAACAAAAATTACGGTAAGTATGAAATGAATTTTTTGTTTTCCCTGGTTACTATGGCAGCACTCACACTTTTGGGTCAGTACCTTAGCAGTCAGACAGGGTGGGAAATTACATAATACCAACAGTCAAGGCAGAGTATCGGTTTTTATTTTGCAGTTTTAACTGCTTCCAATACTTTTTTACCAAATAAAGAATCATTTGGAGAAAATAAATCAACATGATAATGCTTCAAAAACGTATTAGCTGAAGACCATGATGCAGACTTGCATACTTGCTCCAACGTGATTTCTGCCTGAAAGGCCCAAGAAGAACTCAATGCCCTCGTGGAGTGTGCCTTCACCCCTTTTGGAGCTTTATGACCTACTGCCTCGTAGGCCATGTGAATACATTTAACTATCCATCTACTTAACGTAGACACGGAAGCTGCTTGTCCTCTTCTGTTCCCTTCTGGAACTACAAATAATTTGTTAGACTTTCTCCATTCCTTCGATCTCCTCAAATAAGTCGAAATACATCTGACTAAATCTAGAGTACTCCATATTTCCTCTTGACTTGAAGTAGGCTGTGAAAAGAAGCTTGGTAAAATTGACTCATGATTCAAATGAAAAGTAGAAACCACTTTTGGAAGATATTCTGGAACCGGCCTTAAAACCACTTGATGTGGTTGAATGAGTGTGAAGGGTGGTTCTGCTGATAGTGCTTGTAAATCACTCACCCTCCTTGAAGAGGTTATCGCCGTAAGAAAAAGAGTTTTCAATGTAAGATTTACTTCTGAAATCTCTTCTATTGGTTCAAACGGTTTCGTTGTAAGAGCCTGTAAAACTAAAGGCAAATCCCATGTGGCCGACAATACTCTTACTGGAGGTCTTAAATGCATTACTCCTGCCATAAATTTTGTTATACTATCCTCCTTGGACCATTGCACTCCAGTTAAGGCTGAGATTGCTGACACTTGTAGTTTTAGTGTCCTTAAACCGAGTCCCTTATCGAAACCTGCTTGTAAGAAATCCAGGATTTGGGCCGTCGTCAACTGTTCGGCATCATAAGCCTTTGATAATAGCCATTGTGAGAACACTTGCCAGACTCTATCGTAAGTTCTATTTGTTGAGAATTTTCTAGCTGACATCATGGTACTTATCACCAAATCTGAAAATCCTTCTTTACTCAACCTCTTCCTTTCAACCTCCAAGCTTTGAGGCACAATTTTCTTGGGCAAGGATGCCTCACTGGCCCCTGCATCAACAGATCTGCTCTCTGCTGCAGTTGAAAAGGTTTCTCTACTGACATCGACTTCAGTAACGGGTACCAAAATCTCCTTGGCCAGTCTGGGATGATGGCTATAACATTTGCCCTGTCCGCTCTGATTTTCCTCAATACTTGAGGCATTAACGGTATGGGAGGAAATATGTAAAGAAGATCCTTGCTCCATGATTGTTGGAAAGCATCTGTTGCTACTGCCTGGGGACATTGATACCTGGAAAAGAATTTCTCGACTTTCCGATTGATTGGACTTGCCATTAAATCTACCATCGGTTTGCCCCATCTCTTCACAATTTGAGAGAAAACTTGTTGGTGTAGTTCCCACTCGTGTCTGTCTATCCTCGAGCGGCTGAGGAAGTCCGCAATCACATTCTCCTTCCCCGGGAGATATAGAGCTGTTATGTCTTGCAAATTCTCCTCTGCCCAACACATTATGGGATGCAGTTCTGCCATGAGACTCTTGCTGTGTGTTCCTCCTTGTCTCTTTATATAAGCAACCGCTGCCCTGTTGTCTATTTTCACTAACAGCGATGTTCCTCTCAATAGGTGTCTGCACCTCCGAATCGCTCTCCACACTGCTCTCAATTCTAACACATTGGCAGGCAATGTCTTCTCTCTGTTCGACCATCGATCTTGCAGATATGTATCCTCTATATGCGCCCCCCAGCCCCAAGGGCTGGAATCTGTAGTTAGAATTTTCCATTTGATTTCTTTTAGCACTTGACCTTGTGCTAACTTCTTTTCGTTTAACCACCACTTCATTTCTTCTTTTACTTGAGTCTGAACCAGTATCTTTTGATTCCAATCCTGTAATCTTGTATTCCACTGGTTCAAAAACATTTTCTGTAGGGGTCTGACATGCCATCTCGCCCATTTCAACATTGGAAAAGTTGAGGTCAGAAGACCCAAAACGCTTGTTATCTCTCTGGCTGAACAGGATGATTTTCTTATTAGATTCCAAATAGCTAACTTGATCTTCTCTTTCTTTTCCTCTGGAAGAACTACTAATGCTTGGTTTGTAAGAAACCTGGCTCCCAGATATACCAAATCCTGAGTAGGTGTCAACTGGCTTTTTTCTAGATTGAGAATCCAGCCATGTGTCTGTAAAAATTGTATGACATAATCCCTCTGCCGAAGTAACATTTCGGGATCTCGAGACTTCATTAGGATGTCGTCTAAATAATGAAATATTTGTATTCCCAGTTTTCTGATTTCTGCAATGAGGGACTGAAGAATCTTTGAAAAAACTCGAGGTGAAGTCGCTAATCCAAACGGGAGGCATGTGAATTGATAATGATTTTCTTGGTTTATCGCAAACCTCAGAAATTTCTGATGTGAAGTTACTATGGGGACATGGAAATACGCATCCTTTAAGTCTAAGGATAGTAGCCAATCTCCGACTTGAATTTCCTTCACAATTGAAAAAATTGATTCCATTCTGAATCTTCTTATTCTCAAAAATACATTTACCGGCCTTAGGTCCAGTACTGGTCGGAAATCACCCGTCTTTTTGCGTAGCATAAATAGAGTTGAATAAATTCCTTCTCCCTGAAATTGTTGTGGGACTGGTCGAATAGCTCCGTCTTGTAATAACTGGAGTATATAATTGTTCATCATCTCCCTCTGTTCCCTGTGCCTGGGAATCCTTGACATTACAAAATGATTGTGAATTGGAGTCTTTTCGAATTCTAGATAATATCCTTGACTTATGACCTGCAACACCCACTGATCTTTTATCGACTTCGCCCAAACTTCTGCAAATTGATTTAATCTTCTGGGTATTTTTGAGTTTTGGGCTGTCAAACCTTCAAAATTTTCTAGCTGGTTTGGAAACGACTCCTCTACCCCTCTGCGCCTTAAATAGAGAGTATTGCCCTCCTCTCCAATGGCTACTTTGTTCATTTCCTCTTGTCGATCTTGATTGAATGTGTTCTTTACTGGAAGCTTTATCTCGAAAGGAAGATCTACTTGATCTAAAATCTGAATGTCGAAAAGATCTATTTTCCTGTGGCAAGAACACACTCTTTCCCCCTGTTACAGACTTTATAATTTCATCTAGCTTTGACCCAAAAAGCATCTGCCCTTCAAAAGGCAAATTACACAAATTCACCTTTGACGCTTTGTCTGCATTCCAGGATCTCAGCCATAAAGCCCTTCTTGCGGCCACTGATAAAGCCATAGCTCTAGAAGAGGATCTAACTAGATCCACCGAAGCCTCCGTGACAAAATCTGTAGATAGCTTCAATTCATCTAGTGCATCAATAATGCTTCTTCTATCAACACCTTCCTTTAAAGCCGTCTCGATATTATGTAACCATAATTTCATAGCTCTTGACACCGAAGTCAAAGCAAGAGCTGGTCTACAAGTAGCTCCCAAGGCCAAATGAGTCTTCTTTAATGAGGCTTCCATCTTTTTATCCATGGGATTCATAAATGAAACTACGTCTTCTACAGGTAATAAAGTTTTTCTCGATAGTCGCGACACAGCTGCATCAACCTTAGGTGGCTTGTTCCAAATTAGTTCTTCTTCTGCTGCAAAAGGATATAATTTCTGCACTTTCTGTGGAATCGGAATTCTTGCATCTGTCTTACTCCATTCTTTCACTATAACTTCCTTAAAGGGATACTGTCATTGGAAAACATGTTTTTTCCAAAACGCATCAGTTAATAGTGCTACTCCAGCAGAATTCTGCACTGACATCCATTTTTCAAAAGAGCAAACAGATTTTTTTATATTCAATTTTGAAATCTGACATGGGGCTAGACATTTTGTCAATTTCCCAGCTGCCCCAGTCATGTGACTTGTGCCTGCACTTTAGGATGGAATTACTTTCTGGCAGGCTGTCGTTTTTCCTTTTCAATATAACTGAATAGAACGCAGTGGGACACCAGGCAGCTGTTATCTTGTGTTAGGGAGCTGTTATCTGGTTACCTTCCCATTGTTCTTTTGTTTGGCTGCTGGGGGGAAAAAGGGAGGGGAGTGATATCACTCCAACTTGCAGTACAGCAGTAAAGAGTGATTGAAGTTTATCAGAGCACAAGTCACATGACTTGGGGCAGCTGGGAAATCGACAAAATGTCTAGCCCCATGTCAGATTTCAAAATTAAATATAAAAAAATCTGTTTGCTCTTTTGAGAAATGGATTTCAGTGCAGAATTCTGCTGGAGCAGCACTATTAACTGATTCATTTTGAAAAAAAAATTTTTTCCATGACAGTATCCCTTTAATTACTTCATGAAGAGGAAAAGTTGCTTTGTCTTTCTTCAAAAATTTAAAGGGATTTGAAGAAACTGGCTGTTTTTCTGTCGTTTCTGGAAGTTCCAATTGTTCCCTCACTGCTCTTATTAAAGGTTCTACCAGCGTAAACTCAAAAGCTGAACTACTCCCATCTTCCATAAGCTCTTCATCATCTGAATCTATTGGTGATTGGAAGCCTGAAGAAAAGCTTGTAGTTGGCAACTGTGAAGAATGCGCAAAAGTATCTTCTTCTCTGACTCTTCTAGTGGCCAGTTTGACTCCCACTGTCACAGCCTCTCTAATCCATTTCATCACATCTGCCGTATCCGCCGCGGCGTCTCCTGCCAATCTTCTGGTACAGCGATCACACAATTTTGAGTGTTTAAGTGCTGGATTGTCGCAAGCCACACAGACTCTATGCTTCTCTTTAGAGATCGCTTTTCTGGGGATAGGCACACTGAAAATAACATAATAATTATGTTAATAACCCATAAGCACTCTTTTACCCAAACACTTACCAAATAGTGGCTCACCTCCTAATATCACTGGCAGCATTTTCTGGGCTACTAGGCACTTGTGGTAAAGAAGTCATTTCTAAAACAAAAATCTAGATTAACTAACAGCATAGAAAAAAACAATTCTCATGCACAATAAACTCCTTTTAAACTACCTGAATAGAAGAAACAATATGATTATTCTTTATCCACTTTCAAAGAAACGATCTGATTCAAAGAAACGATCTGCACAAACGAATTTTCCGCGCCAAACCAGCGCCAACCGTTCCGCGTCGCAACACGATGACGTCACATGCGGAAGTGCGCCTTTGCAACTGTGCGCACCTAATTCCCATCTGCAACGTCACTTCCGTCTGTTGGAACGCAAGCCGAAACTTACGCTACACAGAAAGGAATCCTAATAGTGCCGCCCATAACCTGGTCTGGGACACAGGCAATAATACACACTGAATCCCCGGGCTGCCTAATAACGGGGATTTGGCTGGCTGATCTCCTCTGGGAGGAAACACTCTGCACAGCCCCACCAGGAAGAGAGGCAAAACTTCCCAGGTAAAGGTCCCAAAGCTGGGTCCACGTGAGCCACAAAAGAAAAATCCTTATCCCTAAAAAGGGCTCCAAGAAAGCGAGGACAGAAAAAAGACACCAGTCTGAGGGTAAGGAGGGGTATATATAAGCATGGTTAATTAATTAGTTAATTGATAGTTCTGTCCTATTGAAAGCGGGGGCGGGGAATACCCAAAAGTGTGAGTGCTGCCATAGTAACCAGGGAAACATCTATTTATTGTACAGCACTGTGGAATATGTTGCTGCTTTAGAAATAAGTGTAATGGAAATAATGATCATAAATGTGTGACATTGTGGAATCATACAACCTATAATTTATATATTTATCTATCATTTATCTATCTATCTATCATTTGTGCCATATATAAGGTAAATAAATGGTATTTTTATAATTTTCTACAGTTTATTCTTTCTTGCAAGGCATTATTAGCTGACCATGTACAGTCCTATTTAGTATAGTTTTCAATACTGCTGAGACTTTTTATAAGCTATAATTTATGAGCTCTTGAAATTCATTCGTTCTTGAGAGATTCTTGGCCTTTCCTTTACTTGACTTCATTCTGTGACATTAGTAATTTTGGGAGCTATATGAAACAACCTAACAACAGGAGGTAAAAATATATCTGTCTATACTGTAGTCTGTAAGGGTCTTGGGAATGAATATTAGCAGGAATGACTAAGCCTTTGCAGCCCCCTCCCTATCTCCATCGTGAACAAGAAGTCAGACTGCAGCACTGTCCTCACAAGGAATGTTACTATTTTAGGTAGACACTGTACCCTCCATGTCCCCCTCCTCTGTGCTGTGGTATGTACCCCCTCCCCTTTACATTTGCTCTCGCTGGAAATGGACATGCAGACCTTCAGGCTGGGAATAGTTTGCATTCCAAGGAAGGATTCATCACACATCACTACACCTGCTTTTCACTCCCACTCTGCCCTAACGTGCATTAGCAATCGTTCCACACAGGGGAGCGCTATAGACCTACTGTAGGTTTCATCATCAAGCAGGCCTGGACTGGTATTCAAAAGTACACATAGGCCCAAACAGCCCACTACATAGTGCCTGAATAATTACTCCCCGCCATCTACAATACTTTGAACATGTATGTGATTTATTTCAGATCTATAGGCTAAGTAGCCAACACAAGCTTTCCATCTATGGTGGTATATAAGTGTAGTGGGTAAGTAGTGCTACAGAGCTAGGTGCTCTCTTCAGACAATTTCTTGCTGTGGTGATTGTCCTGGAACAGAATATAACAGGAGTCCATAGAGCAGCAGCTGTTACCAGGATGACTGTGGAAGGCTCATTAAGACACTAAAACTGTAGCCATTACCTGTGCAGGCAACACTGCTCTACCCCTCGCAACAGGGCCAATAGCTTATGGGAAGGGAATGTGGCTGTGAGATAGCAGGTATAGTAGGGAGAGATGGTGCCTATAGTAGTGGTGGGATAATAGTCTCTGGGAAGGGACTGTGGGATAGCAGGTATAGTAGGGAGAGATGGTGCCTATAGTAACAGTGGGATAATAGTATCTGGGAAGGGACTGTGGCTGTGGGATAGCAGGTATAGTAGGGAGAGATGGTGCCTATAGTAGCAGTGGGATAATAGTCTCTGGGAAGGGACTGTGGGATAGCAGGTATAGTATGGAGAGATGGTGCCTACAGTAACAGTGGGATAATAGTCTCTGGGAAGGGACTGTGGCTGTGGTATAGCAGGTATAGTAGGGAGAGATGGTGCCTATAGTAACAGTGGGATAATAGTCTCTGGGAAGGGACTGTGGCTGTGGTATAGCAGGTATAGTAGGGAGAGATGGTGCCTATAGTAGCAATGGGATAATAGTCTCTGGGAAGGGACTGTGGGATAGCAGGTTTAGTAGGGAGAGATGGTGCCTATAGTAACAGTGGGATAATAGTCTCCGGGAAGGGACTGTGGCTGTGGGATAGCAGGTATAGTAGGGAGAGATGGTGCCTATAGTAGTAGTGGGATAATAGTCTCTGGGAAGGGACTGTGGGATAGCAGGTATAGTAGGGAGAGATGGTGCCTATAGTAACAGTGGGATAATAGTCTCTGGGAAGGGACTGTGGCTGTGGGATAGCAGGTATAGTAGGGAGAGATGGTGCCTATAGTAACAGTGGGATAATAGTCTCTGGGAAGGGACTGTGACTGTGGGATAGCAGGTATTGTAGGGAGAGATGGTGTCTATAGTAGCAGTGGGATAATAGTCTCTGGGAAGTGTATGTGACTGTGGGATAGCAGGTATAGTAGGGGGAGATTGTGCCTATAATAGCAGTGGGGATAATAGTTTTTGGGAAAGTACTTTTAATTTATTTAATTTCTCATTTTTCCAAGTATCGAGTATTCTGTTATTATTCTTGGTATTGGTTTAGTGGAGTGCTGACCACACACATTTATTGCTAATGATGATCCAGTGATCTGTTTGTTTATTAAACCAAATCTCAAAGTAACCATTTTCCATAAGCTGTCAAGGGGGATGCAATAAGTAAAGGTGACTGCCCTCTTATAAAGATCAGAGGAATTTCATAAATTTACATTGCTTGGGACTAAAGCAAAGGCATTTTATCATTATCAGCTGCTACAACATGCTAGCTTACATTTATTAGAGATCCCTGTCCCGTCATGAAAAGAAACTGCTGCTTCTAGGACTTGCCAAATTTGCCTTTGCGGTAGAAGTAGCCAACTACTGTAGGTAGAATAATGAAATGATACCTACGATTGGTAGCTATTTATTTGTTGTATATTGTCTAAGATGCAGTTTAAAGAGAATTGGGGAGATATATCTGATCGCAGACTTTACTGCTTGGGAATTCATGCCCTTTGCTGATGTTTAGAAGGTTAGGGAACAGTGCCAGGCTTTAGCCATCTCTGGAGAAAACCCTGACCAGAACAGACCTTCCATGTATGGCAGTGACACTGCTGAAGCTATTAGCACTGGTCTTAAAGAAAGAAACAATGCTCTTATGGGGTAATGTAACAAAAGTAGTAACGTTTGAATGAGGTCCATAGCAACAGATGTTTCTGGTAATACTACCTGCTGATGCCATGGACTACAATCCCATCCAGATATCCTGAACTACAAATTCTAGTATGCCCTGGCAGCCTCAGGCTGGTTTGAGGATCTGGGAGTTGTAGTTTAACAATAGCTGGAGCACTGCGGGTTAGGTTGCCCTTACTTGATAAAAAAATGTACTTGCCGAGCAAAAAAAAAATGCCACAATTGTACTTATCTTTCCCATGGTCCCCACTCGGGGCTAAGACTCACACTTTACAAAAGATACTATTGGGCAAATTTATTCAAATTTGAACTTATTGGTGGGGGGGGGGGCAAAACCTTGCATTATTGCAACCTCAGAAAAAACTGCAATAGCAGAAAACTCCAATAACAAACTTGCTTAAATGCTCCAAATACTTCCCATTGACTTCTTTAGCATCTCAAAATTTAAATTTTTTTATAATTTGATAAATCTTAAAAAGTCTTGTGGTTAAAACAAAAATGCAGTTGCATTTTTCTCTGTGATCATGTTTTTTACTGCGACTCTGAGGATTCAAAAAATCAGCCACTACTTTTGCACTGGGGACCCATAGGAAAATTAAGTAAAAAGGTGGCAGAATTATCCTTTTTGACCCAGGCTGGTTTATTTTTTCCCCCTAAAGGAGCACCAAGCAAAGAAAAAAAAGTAGCTTTTCAATTCAATGGTGAATGTGGGTTTCCTTATCTTTTAAGGGTTATAACAGCTGTAGCATCTCAGTCCAAACAAGATTAATTGTTTGCAAATGGAGATTTGTGTCAGGATAGGTGCCTTTTCATTGGGGAAAACTCTACTAAGTTTGTCCAGGAGCAATAACCTATTACAGCCAATCAGCAGGTAGCATTGCTTAGTCACCTGTTTAAAACCAAACAGCTTATTGGTTGCTAGGGATCACAATGAGTGCAGCCATTTACACACTGCGCGACAGAAAAATGGCATCCAAAAACCGATGATTGAAATTTTCACAATGCATTTGTGCTCACAAATAAGCCCTACTGATTGTCAGTGATTCTCAAGAAGAAAAGATTGCTCAGTGCAGATGTTTTGGCTGAGACTGAATCCCCCTCTGGGCTTGGAATGGAGCATTTCTTTCTCTCTGCTGTGAATAAAAAAAAATGTCAGGATCTGGTTTCCTGTGGGGAATAGACCCTGCCATAAATAATTCCCTTCCCTACAGGAGAGTTACTAATTAGAGTAATAAAAATAATGATTTGGTCCTTCTTTAGCAAGTGATAAAATACTTTGCATTGACCAGATTGAATTCTGCTGCCAGGAGGCAAACTGAAGGAATTGTATCAGCTGGCTTTGCGGAGATGATATTTCATAGAACTCATCTAAATGAATGGACATAGCGTCCTGCCATATATGGGAGATTATAATTCGGAAATAGCTGAATGTGGTGAGTTGTGGCCACTGGTTTGGTAGGTACATGAGTGGCCGGGGGCACAGACTTACAGCATTATGCACCATCTTCTCTCTTCTTCCAAACTTTCTGTTTATCCTTTTTGTCTTTCCTATTTGTTTCCAGCCTTTCCTTCTTTTACGTAGTACTCTACACTTTTAAAATATCAGTCTCCTTTTCCTTTTTAAACTCATTCCTGTTTTTCTTGATCTCCCTTTTCTCTACTTCTTCCAGATTCCCACTTTTATTGATTTGTTCATTTCTCCTATGCTTTCTGTATTCCCTTTCCCTTTTGCCCAACCAATTCTCTGCATTCCTCTCATACTCATTCACCTTCTTCTCAACCCCCCCTTTCCTCTTCAACCTTCTATTTTCTCATCTGCTGTGCCCTCTCGCTCTCCTCTTCTATGTTCATTTAATCCTCTTCCTTCTTTCCCCCTCTGTTCTGGACTCACCCTTTCATATTCTCTTCTGCTCCCCACATGTATGTCCTTTCAGTCTTGTGCTTTTCATTTTCTTAGTCCCTCACCTTCACAGTATTCCATCGTCTCCATTTTCTCTTCTGCTTTCATACTCATTCACCTTCTTCTCAACCCTTTCCTCTTCAACCTTCCATTTTCTCTTCTGCTGTGCCCTCTCATTCTCCTCTTCTATCCACGGCTGGATTTACATAGCGGACATTTGTTGCCCTGTCCCCTCCTGTTGATTTGTGTAGATTTCCATTGTCTGAATCGGAGAAATGGGGATTGGCGCACGGGAAATTTTAAAAACTATTTTATCTCCTGCACATCCCCAGTATATCTGAACCAATGAGGGTGCGGTCGGGCAGCATGCCGCCCCCAAAAATCCTGCTGCCCTAGGCCTTGACCTTGGCGGCCTTTCCACAAATCCGGACCTGCATCTATCTATGTTCATTTATTCCTCCACTGCTTTTGCCCTCCTTTCTTTCCCCCTCTGCTCTCTTCTATCACCCTTTCATATTCTCTTCTGCTCCCCACAAGTATGTCCTTTCCAGTCTTGTGCTTTTCCTTCCTGACATAGACAGATGCATGAGTGAGTGATTGTCTCTATGATATTTCGATTCAGGCCATCAGCCCAATGGAAAATAGCAATGCTATTTGGCTATCATTGTGGATTTCTTTATATACTATCAATGCACATTAACGATTTCTGTCTCTTTTATCACATTACTAAGCTTGTGTAATAAAGTTTAATATAACCCCTTCTTTATTATGATATGAAGTTATAGCCTGTATGATATTGTTATGCTTTAGTGCAGTGATCCCCAACCAGTAGCTCGTGAGCAACATGTTCCTCTCCGACCCCTTGGATGTTGCTCCCAGTGGCCTCAAAGCAGGTCATATTATTGAATTCCAGGCTTGGAGGCAAGTTTTGGTTGTATAAAAACCAGGTGTACTGCTAAACAGAGCCTCAATGTAGGTTGACAATCCACATAGAGGCTACAAAATGGCCAATCACAGCACCCCAAGAACATTTTTCATGCTTGTGTTGATCCCCAACTCCTTTTACATCTGAATGTTGTTCACAGATTCAAAAGGTTGGGGATCCCTGCTTTAGTGGTGAACAGTGGGTGCATTATTCCCTGTGTTTGTGTAGTTGCTCTGCTATTTACAGAGATGTCAAGTATGTGAAGGGGAACTGCTTCACAAAATCATTGCACTTGATTATAACAAGGTGTTAAGTGCTGCAAACTACTGACATCAGCAGGAACAACATGCATGTATATGAGCAAAGAAACCCAACACTTCAGCTGCTCTCAGTCATATCAGTTGCGCTGACATCAATTACAGGGTTTCTTAATGGAAGATAGGTTGCAAAGTTTGAGCTTGGTTTAATACAATGGAATACAATGTCTACTTTAGACCTGATGTTGGAAGTATATCCTGCTAGTGTAAGGTATTTCTTTGTTGGGGGGCAATAAAGTACTATCTCATGGCACTACCATGAATAAGATGTGGCTTACCAGAAAGGGCACAGTGTGAATATATTGTGGACAATGCAGGGAATGTTGCCATATGTCCCCGGCTTAACATAAAGGGCAGGGTGTGAATATAATGTGGACAATGGAAGGAATGGATTGTGGCATGTATCCTAATCTTCAAATGCCGTTAGGGATGCAACTACATTCTGATTCAGTCCATCTTTAGACATAGACTGTCTTGGACATTTTTACTCAGACACATTCCAGTATTCTTAAGACCATTGCTAAGCCCCGGTGTCATCTCTTATTAAATAAAAGTCTGCATGTACAGGGGTATAACACTAGATACAGAATAACGAGCAGCTACTGGTGGACCTAGTGGAGGCCCTGCCTGATGTGCAATTTCAATTTATGTGCGCAAAGCAGAGTTTGTACCAATATTTTGGGCACTGTTGTTTTTTACTGTGGAGTCAGTTAACTTTAAGTTACACCATTTCTATAATTGGATGAGAAGCCCCTTTCAGAAACCCTAGGAATAAGCTTGAATACGGAATTTGGAAAGAAACACTAGAACCCCCTTACTCACAGTATGTAAGGAGAGATGTACTAAGGGTAGCTCTTGCATAGTTGTTCTCCTACATAAACCTTCAGAATGAAAAATGCAGAATGCACCTTTGCATAATAGTGGATGCAACCTCTGCTATGCTATTTTACTGTGTGGTGGGGAGGGCGGACCTGTAGGTGGGGCTTGCGGTGGGCGCAGCCCAGGGGGCCCAGGAAATTTTGTCGTACGCGGCCCTGCGATTTCTGATGGCGGTCCTGTCTGCTAGTGTCCAACACTTTGTGGGGTTCCAGAGGAGACATCTTTTATGCAAGGGAATTAAAATATTTCAACTGATCTCCACCAATTTCAGGGCATTACTGCAATGGATGTTGTAGTTATATATAACAGATGGGCTGTATATGGGTATGGTGGTCATATCATAAGGGTATGATGGGCATATCGGGCCCAAACAAAGTACTTTGCCCAGGGTGCCCCCCAAATCAACCAGAGCCCCTTCTGACTTAAGCTAAAAGTAAATATAACATATTTAAAGAGTGTTAAAACATCATGGATATTTTAGCAGAATAACATTCAGGTGGGATTCCAAAACACACGTTTCCTTAAACAATTTCTTTCTTCTGCTAATTGTGATTTATTTTATCGAGTAGTTGGTGTCCCTGCTGGGGAGCAGAAGCCCTTTAGAGGGTGGGTATGGAACAGCTGTCTATTCATTGCTCCACAGACAAACTGTAAATATGTTCTTTCTGTGAGAGAAAGGGGATGATATTGTTTTTTAGTACTCCAGCATTCTGTGGGTTAGTGGAAAAAGTTGTGCAGTGTACAAGAATAGGATCTATTCAGCAAATACCCAGTTCCTGCACATCTAAACAGCAATAAGTACAATAGGACTTACCATAAGCTAACCCAAAGGCCTAGAAACTATGGTCTGACCTATGAACAAAGTACTGTCCAGACAATAATGGGACAACGGTTGTGCCATAAGAGAATGAACACAAAACACGTCTTCTCAAAATACATCACCCTTTTTTATTTACATGCTGAAATGTAAGAATGTAAAAATAACGGATATGCAAATATATTAGTGCTTTCCACCGTTTCTAAGTGTCAGCATAAGGTTGGCAGCTTCAGTGTTAACTCTAGACAGACCAGACAGCCCTCTAGGGTGGCGTATGGGGGGTAACCATAATGCTATTAATGCTGCTTCATATGAGAGACCTGAGCAAAAAAAATACTGCTACATTTGCTTTGCACCACAGCTAGATCTTGAATTTCTATGAACGCAGCCCAGAGATATCAAAGGTTCACTAAGAGTTTTAATGGTAACTTTGTATTTTTTTTTAATAAATAACATATGAGATTGTCAGAGTTTGAGAGTAAACCATGAACTGAGAGGTTCTCTGCAGGATGCAAGATGGCCATGGAGAGTGATGTGCACATCAGAAGCAAGGAGGATTGTGGGAGATACAGGAAAAGAGCAGGGTGACTTGTCCCTTCCTGAAATGTAAGACGCAGTTTAATGTACAGGATGGCGTCACAACGCTCCAGAGGAATGTCCTACTGCTTACTGCACACCTTCCATCATCTTCAGGAACTCTACAAATAAAAAGGTATAGGTATCAGGTACATGTTGGGAGCCAATCATACAAATTTTTTTCAATGGGTCGCACACTATCAAACTCACCATCAAAGTCAATTTTGCCATCGTTGTTTTTGTCTCCATCTTTCATAAGCTCTTCAATCTCCTCATCTGTGATGCTCTCACCTGAGGAACGGAGGATTTCAGCTAACTCCTCGCCATCAATGTACCCATCAGCATTCCTGCAGAACAGAGGAATAGTCAGAGGCCACAAAGGACACAATATGGTAGAGACTTAGCACAAAGATAGACACATCTAGGTGTAAACAAACATAAATGAAACATGATACTCAAAAGGTGGGTTAGGGGTGGACATACTTGTCAAAAATACGGAAGCACTCAGCCAACTCCTCTTCACTTTTGCCCTGCGCATCCTCTTTCATCTGGCGCACCATCATGACCAAGAACTCTTCAAAGTCAATAGTGCCGCTGCCTGTAAGATAACACCAATTACACCTCCGTATGGAAACCCTTATGTGTTAAATATCCAACTGGCAATAACCCAACAGACGTCCCTGACTGTGAGTTGTTGGTCCATCTTTAAACTCTAAGATGGACCAACATCTAAGAATCAGTGCGGTCTCAAGAACTTTATAATTGCTGAACTTTAGGGAAAGCAATAACGAGTGTGGGGTCCTTCACAGTAGAAGGTAACTTAAATGCTTATTTTGCTCTTAAACTCTTCCCATCTTCTGCTATAAGTACAAATCTATCCCCATACATTCCTTATCTACTGAGTATTCAAGTAGTTAGAAACTCACCATCCTCATCTACTTCCTCAATGATGGCATCCAACTCCTCCTTGGTTGGGGTCTGTCCCAACATCCTCATGACAGTTCCCAACTCCTTGGTGCTGATGTCACCGCCACCATCAGTGTCAAACATGTCAAAGGCGGCCTTGAACTCTGCATAGAGAATACATAATCATAAATCTTCTGTGTGCCCCTCCAAGTTATCCACCACTCTTCTTCCTTTACTAATTTTTAAGACTTGAAGTTTTAGTTGCAATGATCTACACTAAGTCTTGAATTTTATGTATTTCTTCTGGAGCATTAACCTACAATGTTCCTTCCATGCCATTACACCTTTTTATTGTCTCTCTTTCTCATTCTAGCCTCTTCCTTTAATTCCTACCTCATATTTGCATATTTCATGTGGTCTTCTTTCATTCGATCCCCCATTTTACAACCTTCTTTGACTGTTTATCGTTTACTCAGTAACTTCGTAATCCAAAATACTTCCTCCTTTTTCACCAAGTGCAGCTCCACAAGAAAGGTACATGGTGGGTGCAATTGAAACCTGCCCTACTGTACACTAAACCATATTACTTTCTATGCCTATCCTATCTACCAACAAAATAAGGATAAAAAAGAAGACAACAAAAAAAAATGGGAGAAAAGAGAATGAAGACAAGATAGAGAGGAAAACCAGAAAAGTAAAAAAATGACATAAACGGCATGTTGGGGAGAGGTAGGCCATAAAGGATAACAAAATGGATTAAATGAGAGAATAGATAACGGAGAAAATTAATTAAGCGGGCATTAGAGGATATTTTTTAAAGAGAACATTTGTTCCCATTAAATATTCTTTACCCTTTAATTTCTTCCATTTATTAAAACCTTATCTTTTCATCAGGCACTCAATATGTCCCCACTTCACACCAACTCCTTCCTTCATTACCGCTATGTTTTTGCACCATTCACTGCATTTCTCTATGCTGCGGCATGTCAATCACATATTGTCCATAATTCTTCTTCACATCCATCTAGATGTGAAGGTAGAAATCTCTTCACCATTGTATCTCACCATAATTCTATGAGGCTTGTGTGGAAACATGTAAACTTAAAAATGCCCCAGTACTAAACAAACAATCAGCAGTAAGTAGATTGGCTGCAATAGGCTAATGGCCTAAGGCCAACTCTTCATTTGTGTCTGCATAACTCTATGTGAATGTAGATTGTCCTTTATAACTAGAACCATCTGTATCTTCTCTTTTGTTTTTCCATTTACATAGCCCATTTCCCCTTTCCATTTCACTAGCCGGCCCTCAAGGGGCAATATATATGTATGGTACATTGCCTCATACCTGCTCTACCTATCTCCTTCCCTGTTCTTTTTATAATTCCCTTAAGAATTGTTTATCCACCATTATATAGAAAAAAATGTTTTTTTCAAGAGGGCTTTCATGTATCAATCCAGCTATCCACACATGAACAGACATACACACAGAATTAGATTGCAATACACTGCTCTTATCAGGACTTACACACATACACATTGAATCAAACGCCCACACACCTCTTGAAAAAATCAGTATTTTCTATATAATGGTGGATAAACAATATCCACCATTATATAGAAAATTCTGATTTTTTCAAGAGGGCTTTCATGTATCAATCCAGCTATCCACACATGAACAGACGTACACACAGAATTAGATTGCAATACACTGCTCTTATCAGGACTTACACACATACACATTGAATCAAACGCCCACACACCTAGATGCATAACTGTTCTGTTTTCACATAAAGTCATTAAATCAGGCACACGCTAGAGATAGAAAAAGAAAACATGAAACGTACCAGCAATCATTTCCTCGCTGAGGAAGGACCTCGCATCTTGCTGCTGGTCTGTAGGCTGCAAATCAAAGATAGCGTGTAAATCAATGCTGGAAAAAGAAGGCAAGTTTTCTTACCGCCACCCCATTTTGCAATTCTAAAATAGTTGGTGCAGAATACTATACAAAAATTAAAAAAGTAAGGGTTGCTGTTGGGGACATTCTACATCTAGGGAGCCAGCCCATCCCTTTCTTCCTTATGGTTGTTAGAAAACAGAGGCCCAGGCTTAAATCCAAACAGCCAGGAAAATGAAGTATCCAGACTCTGTCCGCCTGCATGTTTTCTCAAAGGTTCCACTACATGATCCAATATGGAGAGTTCCAGGAATCCCTCCCAGATGCCCAAAACAGAGATTAATTTAGAACAAAAATGTAGGCTTAGTTGAAAAAGTAAGGCAATATGTAAATTCACATGAAAAAAAGTAAATGATCTGTTAATGGGCAACCAGGAACATGTTAGTGATGAAGGTGTCCCAGGTGTCCACACTGACCTGCGCCATGGTGGCAATGGACACAGAGCTTCGTCACAGCACTATGTCCACAGATGACTGAACCCCAAGAGGCTGCTGCAGGTGTCCAGAAGATAAGTGCTGGTATAATTAGCAAAGACTTCAGGACTCCTTATAGGGAGTGGTTCTCAGGAGAGGATTGAGTTTCCTCCTCACATATGAGACACCCTAAATACTGGCAGAGATGGAGATGGACAGAAGCTGCCAAAAAACTAAATATACACTCTGCACACAAAGCACCTTCTGAAAAAAAAAACAATCTTAGATTTCACCATGAGGGTCTGCTCTAATTTGTGTCACAAGCTACAATTACTTGACTTCAATTTCATTTACATTTTTCTAGATTGAATTTTTTTAAGAAAACCTTTTTAGAAATAATTTTAGAGACCCTAAATGGAAAAGCCCCAAATCCAAATGGTTGGAAGGTTATAAATATTAGATTTTAACCTAAATTAATGCGTGTTATCTTATAATAGGAACAGCCATTACACACAGGAAGTGTTATAGGGATGGGCTACATGGGAGGAGTTATAGGGAGGGTTAAATAAAGTGAAAAAAGAAGGTATCAGGTGATTATAGGGAAGTTTACACGGGGAACCATATAAATAATTATTAGGTTTACATGGGGAAATAGGTTTATATGGAGCCATATATATAATATAATAATTAGGAGGGCCATGTAGAGCAATAGGAGGAGTTATAGGGAGGGTTATATGGAGCAATAGGAGGAGTTACATGGAGCAATAGGAGCAGTGATAGGCAAAGGTTATTTGCAACAATAGAAGGAGTCATGGGGAGAGTGATATGAGCAATGGGAGGAGCTATAGGGAGGGTTAAATGGAGCAATAGGAGGAGTTATAGGGAGGGTTATATGGAGCAATAGGAGGAGTTATAGGGAGGGTTATATGGAGCAATAGGAGGAGTTATAGGGAGGGTTATATGGAGCAATAGGAGGAGTTATAGGGAGGGTTATATGGAGCAATAGGAGGAGTTATAGGGAGGGTTATATGGAGCAATAGGAGGAGTTATAGTGAGGGTTATATGGAGCAATAGGAGGAGTTACATGGAGCAATAGGAGCAGTGATAGGCAAAGGTTATTTGCAACAATAGAAGGAGTCATGGGGAGGGTGATATGAGCAATGGAAGGAGCTATAGGGAGGGTTTAATGGAGCAATAGGAGGAGTTATAGGGAGGGTTATATGGAGCAATAGGAGGAGTTATAGGGAGGGTTATATGGAGATGTGAAAAAGCCAAATTGAATGATGGGAGAACAGTGTAAGTAAGCTGAGTAGAGAGATTGGTAAGGGTGAATATTTGGGCTTCTTGCTGTAAAGGATCACGTTTATAAATATCTCAGATCTATAAAGCTACCCTTTTTTTGTGTTTCCACTGGAAGGTATGTGGGTATAAGAATTGCGTTGCATACCAATATCATGGTGCATTATGCGTCCTTCTTTCTGATCTCAGTTTCCTCTAATCAGTCATTGCATCTTTATCTGACAAAGCTACTCAAGGCTTAAACATGATTTATAGGGCATGCTTTTGCATTGACTGCATCACCAGTGTTTAATTATATCTCTGCATTGGCAGCTCAGTGGAAATATAAGTCTCTGTTGTGCAGGGTACAACTAGAACAATCCTGTGGGGGGCACTGTACACCTACTTGTGTGCTGGCCAAGGGGGGATGTAGTTACGCGTATCTCTTCAAAGTGGACATATTTTATTACAATGTTCAATGATCAGTGTTGCCTCTATCACATGTATTTTATATTATATGAGTGTTTCTAATTAGAACTGTAAGTAGAGGTAGACTGTTCCAAAGCCAGGGATGCTAAATAAGTCTGTTTTCTTTCATTGCAGTTGCCTTCAAGTGCCAGGAAGACGGCAAATCTAATTACTTGTGGGAAACCCCATCAGCATGAGATACGCCTCCTTCAGTGTTGGGCAATTTCTCCCTTTTGGCTTTGTCAAAAAATTTGCGAATTTCCCGCGAAATTAGCAAAACGGCGACAATTCTGATGTCGGCTGTGAATCACGGAAATTCGCAGCAAATTTGGACCTGCCGTATAAATTCGCCCATCACTAGTCTCCTTTAAATCAGAGGTAGGTAGCCTTCTACAGGCAGGTTAATGCAGAATGACAGCTCAACACTGGGATCATCTTATGGCATAATATATTGTGTGGTGGGTTCATTTTATACTATAATTGCTGTTATTAAGGCACATTACGTTTCAGACATTGTCAATAAGCAGTGCAGCTACAGGCTAGTAACAGGTTTCAGTAATTCCCAGTGCTAACCACTCAGCTACAGTACAGACAGCAAGCCCACTGCTGCTTGAGTATTGGGGGCCCTGTGGGATATATATATATATATATATATATATATATATATATATTGCTTGAATTGAAGTGAAATCATTGGAGGGATGCTCTGTGTGGTGAGCGTAGCGCGGCGTGCTAAAACAAGCCCCTCCCACAACCATAAGCCACACCCATTGTTATAATAAGCCTCATACCCCAATACTTTCTGGTTTCACCCACGTTAATGCAAACCCTTTTTGCTATTTCCATTTTGGTATATCCCTCTAATACACAGTTTTATGCCTAGTTAGCATAGATTTATCTTTGTATGTGACCTATAGGGACCCCAAAACGAGCATATGGCTGACAATTCAGATTCTGCAAACACAGCACCTTGCCTGTGTATTGTGAGTCATAACATAGCACAACCCCATCATATTCTATATTACCCAAGATTATTCACATAGGGGCACATTTAATAAGCTCGAGTGAAGGATTCGAAGTAAAAAAACTTTGAATTTCAAAGTATTTTTTTGGGTACTTCGACCATCGAATAGGCTACTACGACCTTCGACTTCGACTCAAACTAAAAATCGTTCGACTATTCGACCATTTGATAGTCGAAGTACTGTCTCTTAAAAAAAAACTTTGACTACATACTTCGGTAGTTTAAACCTACCGAGGTACAATGTTAGCCTATGGGGCTAAAAAAAGTTTTTTTTTGAACGAAGGAAAATCCTTCGATCAATGGATTAAAATCCTTCGAATCGTTTGATTCAAAGAATTTCATCAGTCGATCGAACTATTTTTCCTTCGATCGTTCGATCGTAGGATTTGAGGTGAATCCTACTAATTCGATATTCGAATTCGTAGGATTTTTATCTGGAGGGTCGAATTTATTAACCCTCGATATTCGACCCTTAGTAAATGTGCCCCATAGTCTATCATTCTCTCACTATCCCGTAATCTGCTGCTGTTTAATACTTTCATTTTCTATTTTTGTTTCCCCTGTTTTCTTCTTCTCTCCTTTTCTCTATAACCCTCGTGTGTGTGTGTGTGTGTATATAATGTTTGTTGACTCAAAGAGAGCAGACAATTCATGTAAGTTGCAAATGAGTTCAGAGGAGCACTCTATTTATTATGCTGTGTAAAAAATGGAGTAAAACATTACTGGTGATGTTGCATATAGTAAGCAATCAGATCTTTGCTTTTGTTTTCTAACTATTGAAATTGAATTGATGATTCACTCCACTTTTTACACAGCATGATAAAAATAAAGTATACATTAATTCAGTTATTAGGGTTTAGATCCCCTTGAAAAGTACCAGTAACAAAAATTCATATTTAGAAAAACCAAAGGCATTTTCTAACGTTCCATATCTAACATGCCTCCCGCTGTTTTTGTACTACAAGTCCCAGCATCCACTGACAACTTAGAACTTTAGTAAGATGTAGTTCAAGAAGAACTGGAGGGATGACAATTTGGACACTTCTAAATACTGAATATATGAAATAGTTTTATACAGTTTATTAATGTCATTGCACTTTTACGAAGGACGTTTGTTCGTTAGTGGGTTTTGGTCGTTACTTCTGGTTCCCTGTGTCTGTGCTGACCCATTACTGAAGTCACTTCCCATTTGTTATTTTAATCAAATTGGAAGTAGAGGCCAGTAAACATTAATATTGAGCATGCCGGAGTCCTCTAGTGACCAAACAGAGGTACAACCATATACTTAAATAATTCTCCAAGGCATGCTGACAAGTTAAAAAATATAGTTTATTACATCAAAGTGTTAAAATACATTAGAGAAATAACCCCTTTAGCGCCTAACGCGTTTCATGCTTACCTAGCACTTAGTCATAGGCAAAATCCAACTAGTCTCTTTTCCTTTGTTCCTTAAATACTAGCTCTCATAGTCCCTCCCCTCAATAAAACCAATTACAATCCAGCACATGTGTTACAACTGCCATGTATCATCCATAGCGCTAATGACTTCCCATTTGTAGAGACTTCCAGCAGGTAGCAGGTTGGTTATGTTAAACCTTTTGGTTGGGCAGGTTTGGGTAGGCATAAGAATTAGGTAAAATGTAAATGCACAGGTCTGGTTTGGATTGTGTGCCGGTCTACTAAAACAAAATTAGCTATGTTTTTGGGAGACTGACAATTTTCCATTTATCCATCAGGGGGAGTCAGAGAACTACAATAGGGATGTAAGATTCATCTGACTCAAAAAAGCAGTATAACTGTATTCTACATATTCAGCATTTATTATTATTATTATTATTATTACATGTTATTATTAACATGTATTTATAGAGTGCCAACATAATGTACTAAGTTTGTGTATAAAGTATTATATTTAGGAAAGATTATTATTAGAACTAATTATAGGGAATACTACATGAAGAAGAGAAAATTGTATATGAATCAATATCAGCCATAGCAGGGGTTCTTAAATTATTGGACAGGATCCAAATTTGGGTCTCCCTGCTGTTTTGGATGGGCCTCCACTGTGATGCGGTTTCCTTGTACAGTAGATAATTGTAATTCATTTACAACCAATACAACATACTGTGGTCTACTGAGAAAAAATGCTGAGAGATACACTGTTATATGGAGCAATAGGAGAAGTTTTAGGGAGCGTTATATGGAGCAATAGGAGGAGTTATAGGGAGTGTTATATGGAGCAATAGGAGGAGTTATAGGGAGGGTTATATGGGGCAATAGGAGGAGTTATAGGGAGGGTTACATGGAGCAATAGGAGAAGTTTTAGGGAGCGTTATATGGAGCAATAGAAGAAGTTATAGGGAGGGTTATATGGAGCAATAGGGGGAGTTATAGGGAGGGTTATATGGAGCAATAGGGGGAGTTATAGGGAGGGTTATATGGAGCAATAGGGGGAGTTATAGGGAGGGTTATATGGAGAAATAGGAGGAGTTATAGGGAGGGTTATATGGAGCAGGGGTTACAGGGAGGGTTATATGGAGCAATAGAAGGAGTTATAGGGAGGGTTATATGGAGCAATAGGAGAAGTTTTAGGGAGGGTTATATGGAGCAATAGGAGGAGTTATAGGGAGGGTTATATGGAGCAATAGAAGGAGTTTTAGGGAGGGTTATATGGAGCAATAGAAGGAGTTATAGGGAGGGCTATATGGAGCAATAGGGGGAGTTATAGGGAGGGTTATATGGAGCAATAGGGGGAGTTATAGAGAGGGTTATATGGAGATACAGGAGGAGTTATAGGGAGGGTTATATGGAGCAGGGGTTACAGGGAGGGTTATATGGAGCAATAGGGGGAGTTATTGGGAGGGTTATATGGAGCAATAGGAGGAGTTATGGGGAGGGTTATATGGAGCAATAGGAGGAGTTATTGGGAGGGTTATATGGAGCAATAGGAGGAGTTATAGGGAGGGTTATATGGAGCTGTAGGAGGAGTTATAGGGAGGGTTATATGGAGCAATAGGAGGAGTTATAGGGAGGGTTATATGGAGCAATAGGAGGAGTTATTGGGAGGGTTATATGGAGCAATAGGAGGAGTTATAGGGAGGGTTATATGGAGCTGTAGGAGGAGTTATAGGGAGGGTTATATGGAGCAATAGGGGGAGTTATTGGGAGGGTTATATGGAGATATAGGAGGAGTTATTGGGAGGGTTATATGGAGCAATAGGAGGAGTTATAGGGAGGGTTATATGGAGCTGTAGGAGGAGTTATAGGGAGGGTTATATGGAGCAATAGGAGGAGTTATAGGGAGGGTTATATGGAGCAATAGGAGGAGTTATTGGGAGGGTTATATGGAGCTGTAGGAGGAGTTATAGGGAGGGTTATATGGAGCAATAGGAGGAGTTATTGGGAGAGCTATATGGAACAATAGGGGGAGTTATAGGGAGGGTTATATGGAGATATAGAAGGAGTTATAGGGATGGGTATATGGAGCAATAGGAGGAGTTATAGGGAGGGTTATATGGAGCTGTAGGAGGAGTTATAGGGAGGGTTATATGGAGCAATAGGAGGAGTTATTGGGAGGGCTATATGGAACAATAGGGGGAGTTATAGGGAGGGTTATATGGATATATAGAAGGAGTTATAGGGATGGGTATATGGATATATAGAAGGAGTTATAGGGATGGGTATATGGAGCAGGGGTTACAGGATGGGTTAAATGGAGCAATGAGAGGAGTTATAGGGAGGGTTATATGGAGATATAGAAGTTATAGGGATGGGTATACGGAGCAGGGGTTACAGGGAGGGTTATGTTGAGCAATAGGAGGAGATATAGAAAGGTTATATTGAGCAATATAAACTTGAAACTTTGTTTGGGTAGCTATAGGAAGGACAATAAAAGCAGAGATTTGAATGGTTGTAAGGGGTTACTGCACTAATATAAATGGGTTGGGTTTTGTAAGTTTTAATGAATGAGTGATACATATACTGGCTGCTGTGAAATCACAGATATCCTAGTTCATCTGTAATGATTAAGTCAAGCAGTTAATCCCTTACATACAGTCTGCTGGAGAGACTGGCATGGCATTATAGATATTGATGGCAAAAGATGATCCAATCTCCATACAGTTATTACTTTTATTCAATTTATGCACCATATGTTTTAGCTAAGGATTACATCCTAATAGTATAATCTCATTTCATTGTTCTCTAATCATATTTATCCTTTACGAGAAGCCTTCTCGGCCTGAACTTTATGGAAATCTTTAAATATAGATTTTGATTGTATCCACCTCTCTTTTTTCCTTAAAGGCATAAATCCTTCTGCAAGTATGAAAATCTGCACTACAGAAAACACTATAGGCTGCTCGTGGTGCTGCCTCAAAGGGCCCTCTGCTGGCTGGAGATGAAACTCACCACAGGTTACACCAGGGTTCCCCAACCTTTTTTTACCAGTGAGCAATATTTGGATGTAAAAAGAATTGGGGAGCAACCCAAAAATGTTCCTGGGGGTGCCAAATAAGGGCTGTGATTGGCTATTAGGTTGCCTCCTATGTGGTCTGTCAGTCTACAGGAGGCTCTGTTTGGCAGTACACCTGGGTTTAATGCAGCAAAACTTGCCTCCTAGCCAAAAATTCAAACATAAGCACCTGCTTTGAGGCCACTGGGAGCAACATCTAAGGGGTTGGTGAGAAGAATGTTACTCACTAGCCACTGGTTGGTGATCACTGGGTTAGACTGTTGCTGTGCACATCAATCGCTGTGACATTACAGCAGCTACAATTATCACAGCTTAAAGTAAGCAAAATCTAATGTAAACTTTCAAATAGGATGCATCTACATGAGTGGCCAACTCATATGTCTATCTACCTCCTGGGCAGGGGGCAACTGCAAAAATGTTTTTAAAATTATCTCTTTTATTCCCGTGTCCAGCATTTGCCAGCTGTGTGTGCACAGACATAGGGATCAATTACCCTTTTTTTGTTTAGGCAGCTGCCTCCAATTGGATCACAGCTTCATGCATCTCGGCAGCAATGCTGGTATTCGTTTGGAAAAGGACACATTATGGGGGTTATTTATTAAAATCCGGCTAAATCTCATTGTCCCAATAAAAAAAGCTCCACCAAACTCCCATGCCCGATTTTGACGTATTTATTAATAAATTAATTTGATTTAATCGGATCAGTAAAAAAAACGAAAAAATTGAGCTAATACCCAAATCTTATGTTTTTTTCTGGCTTTTCTCCTGAAAAGCTAATTTTCTTTTACTTTTTCCCCTGAAAACCCTGAAAAAGTCAGATTTTCGGGGCTGAAGACCATGGTATCTTTAATTTGGGATAGGTGCCTCTCCCATTAACTTATACAGGACCTCGACAAGTCTGAGATGGCGGACTTTTTGGATTCAGTTTTTTTTTTTTTGCAGCATCGGGGTATAATAAATCATATAAAAAATATGAGGTTTTTTTTTCCTCTAAAAATTCAAGTTTTGACCTAAAAAGCCCAATCAGAAAAATTTGAGGTTTGATAAATAAACCGCTTTATCATTAAAAGCTTTATGCGGGACAGCACAAGGAGAGGCATCAGTGAAATCAAAGATAAATGTTTTATTTTTCTCTTCTCTGAGTCCATTTTTCTCTTCAGTCCATTGAACAAAACCTAGTATAACCCAAGTTACAGAGCTAAAGGCAGAGGACAAGAGCAAAAGACTGTTTTGCTTTCTTTTCTTGGGAAAGATGATCGGTTTGTGTTCCAATCTTTTCATCTTCAATCCAAACTCTTTTTGAACTCTTCTTTTTTTTTTTTTTGCAGAGGAGTCAAGATGTTATATGCCATGTGCAGACTTTTGCACTGCAATGGGTTAACAATAAAAGCAATTCAAGAACACCCCAAGCCCCTTTCTCTCCCCCCCCAGCCTTGACTATAAATAGGAGCATCTGCACCTGTTCCTCCCCAGCTCCTTGGAGGAGTCAGCTGTCCCACTCTAGGAATAGAAGTGTCTCTCCCTCCTCCAGCCTTGCAAACCCTAGTGATGCCCTTTTTCTAAGCACAAACATGCCCAGGATCAAAGAACCGTAATTCCCACTGTGTGGATCCAATTCCTCTACAAAAATGTACTCTGATTTAGACAGACACAGGAAAGAATTGTGTAGATGTATCCTCTGACCACAGGGCATTCCAATTTGGGGTGGGGGTTAAAGGGACCATATACCCTATTTAGTAGTGTTTATGTTCTATATATTTTTCCTTCACATAGACAACAGGAACGTCTGAGGGTTTAGCTTATTTTATGCACAGAACATTCTTCTCAGAGTATTTGAATTTTGACATATTATTGGGTACTGCCATAATGTTTCCCTTAGACACTACATGACAGTGTTAGGCTTTAGCTTATAACATGTGTGCATACAACATTTTTTTGTAGAATTCTATAGCTTACTGTGAGATTGCTTTCTGGGGCACAGAGCAGAAAAATGTTGTGTTCCCATAATATATGTAAAGTGGAACAGTCCTTCATCAGCTGCTGAAGTGTAATTCTCAGCATCCCTAAAATCCCTTCAGCTGTCAGTGGGTGCTGGATCTTTTGCTTAATGGTGGAAGGTTGTACAGCTCTAATGTAAAATGTTAGTGTTGTCATCTCACCATTCTTTACTTGCAGACACCATATACCTGCTATCCCACAACCACAGTTCCTTCCCAGAGACTATTATCCCACTACTGCTTTAGGCACCATCTCTCCCTACTATACCTGCTATCTCACAGTCACACTCCCTTCCCAGGGAGTTACTATAGGCACCATCTCTCCCTACTATACCTGCTATCCAACAGTCACACTCCCTTCCCAGAGACTATTATCCCACTGTTACTATAGGCACCATCTCTCTTTACTATACCTGCTATCCAACAGTCACACTCCCTTCCCAGAGACTATTATCCCACTGCTACTATAGGCACCATCTCTCCCTACTATACCCTCTATCCCACAGCCACAGTCCCTTCCCAGAGACTATTATCCCACTGCTACTATAGGCACCATCTCTCCCTACTACGGTAGAGAAAAGTCATGGGCTTATTGCATTGTAAATGTGTGAAATTTGCTTTTTTTCTCACTTTCAGTTGGTATTACTATGTGTGGTTACCGGCTATACTCACTTAATGTTCCATTGTCTGAATTCATTTTGTGGTTGGCGTACGTCTGTGTGGCCCACACATTAATCTCACTGCTACTGTGCCAGTATGTGTTTGTTTAACTAGGTGTTTTTTTTAATGTCCAGCTAAAATTGTTAGTGTCTGTTACGTAAAACATCCTGATTATAGAGAAAGAAGGCTGAACTTTAAAATCAGAGTTTGGAATCTGGTTGTGGAATTTACACAGCAGAAAGATGGAGCCTTTCCCTGTGGAAGAATGCCAAGGCAAAGTTATAGCTTTATAGCTATGGAGGAAATGTGAAAGTGTAACATTTTATAGATATTGAGCTGATGAGCCGACCTGCCTTCCAGAAGAGAAGGTTAAGTAGGGAGGTGACAATGCGGCTGTTGTGGGAATTACTCACCAACCCCAGAGAGCTGTAGGCATATGTCCCTTGTATATGTTGCTCAACAGGAATGAAATGCTCATATCTGTAAGAACACATTGTCTATAGGACAGTAGGTTCTAGAGAGAATATTCTGCTATAAAGAATCTTCCCACTGTTGTTTCATGATATGAAGAAGAAGTTTTTGATTGCATAGAACTGCAAAAATATAATCAAGATGAGTTTTTTCTCCACCAGTTGAAGACAATGTTACTGGGTGATGATCCGTGACATATGAAGTTATAATTAAAGCTGGTCTTGTTTTAGAGAAGTTCTTTGTAGTAGGAGAATTTGCAAGTAAGAGGTCTGGCTGGATACCAAATTATGCATGTTGGGGCAGGGTGTTGTAAATTGAAGCCGAGCTCCTTGGAAAGTGTGAACATATTTGTGGGAAAGATGAAACCTTGCTGGACCTTCACACGGAACCAATAGCTTGACATGGAACCTTGAGAATCACATCTCTTATCTTAGAACTCTTTCATCTAGAACCACCTGAAAGTATTGATCCATTACCCTCAACCATCAGACTATGACGACTTTTTCATATGTATATGGATCCTTTAACATCCCTTATGTAGCTGTTAATATAATTATACAACATATACTCTGCACATCAAAAGGATCAATCAGAATATAGCAACTTGTGGATTTACTCTTCCAAAAGAGGGATAACTCTTACACAACTCGGACCTCTTGGCAAAATACAATACCAATAAGCACTTTCTTTCATCTTAATATCATAACTATTAGATTGTTCCTTTGTTTCTAGAACAGGAACAGAATTTTCAGGTGCCCCCCCCCAATCCCAACACTATTTCTTCTTGGTCTCATGTGACTCATTCCAGCTAAATATGTTCATGTATTTGATGTATATTTTAATAAAAAAGCTAAATTGTTGTTGCTACGCCACCCCTGCCCACAAAGCCAATAGCTGCAAGAGGTGATATTGGGAGTTGTAGTTCATTAAAAATAGAGGAACACAGTCAGGACATCCTTGATTAAAACGCTGTAGTTTTCCCATTTATTGAGTCTTTCTCAGGGCACCCCAAAACATTGAAAAGGTGAAAGGTATTTTTTCTTCACACCAAAAATCTTCATGAACGTTTTCAGACATACAAATATAAATCATTCAAAAGTAAAGCAAATTATCCTGCCACCGGAACATTTAGATCTTGTGTTATACGGCACCCCAACCCAATATAATGGTTCAGTATCTCAATACTCATGTTTTTATAGACCATTTATACAACACTAAGCATAATTGCACTGGTATCCTATTGTGCGCACCACACCCACAAATAAACAATACAACTGGAGCAGCTTTGAATTATTCTGTCTTCACAAATCTATTCCAATACTTGAATATTAACGTGCTGTCCTGAACTGCAGCTCCCAACTGTTTATAGGCCACAGTGGTATCATAGCTAATAACAAGGCTGTCCATGTCTGTAAATGGATCCTAGCACAATATTAAAAAAAGAAAATTACTTTCCAAACTAAGGGATTTCTTTGTCTGACATATGTGACAGTTGTACATATGTTTTTGCCTCTACTTATTAGTAAATTACTGATTTCCCTACCAAGCATCTGCATAGTGTACAAGAAAAAGTCAGATAAAGGGTTAACTCTTCTATAGGTCTCAAAATAACCAATGATCCAGAGAGCATAAGACACAGATGCAATATTACAACCCAACCAATGTCTTAAAATATTTTGGTGGGTGTTGTGGCCTGTAGCTGACAGTTGCTCAGCAGCATAAAAAACAGTCCTAAAAGGCCAACATTCTCCAGGACAGATATACAAAACCAAGCAGCTTTAAAGCCAGTTATACAAAGCCCAGTTCTAGCCCAATATAGTCTGGGAAATTCCTTAGAAATATACAACAGCAATTGCAGAAAATCTGCACTGACCCCTTCCATGTTATATGGACCATTTAATCTCAATTACATGAGTCGTACAATAAAATTACTGCAAAATTAAAACTATTTGCATTTGTAGCAGTGCAAAAAATCTCTTAAATGTTTTTTTTATAGCAGAGAGTAGTTCAATCCAGCCAAGAACTAGAGGTGATGAAAGTTTCTTTTTGATCTCACTATAAAGCCGTGACACTTGCCACTCTCTGGCTCGGGTCTTGGTGACAAAGCATTCCTTCCTTGATGTCCCTGGTGATGGATGATCAGAGAAGGAATGGTGACAGAGCCAGCATATCATTCATGTCTGAGTAGAAACAATGTTAAGATTTGTTCCGGCACTTCTGGGTAGAGTTGCCATCTCTTATAACAGAAGACCCCCCTTTAACTCCAAAGACTTGGCACCATTTCACCTCTTGTCTCCTTAATCCATTTTGTCTGATGCAGATGGATACAGCCTTAAAGTCCACATTCCCCCACCCCATGCCAGGGACACTTACCATCTTGGCGGGTCACCCCAAATGCCTGCACAGGAGAAGGGTGGCAGGAGGTGTCTCTTTGCTCTTCTGTACAGACCCCCAAAGCTTTTCTACAAGCAGTTCCCCTCTAATTTGTACTGTGCCCATTCACACACCTGCTCCCCCTTCTGCCCTGATTGGATGCCACAAACTTACAACACCCCCACTCCCAATCCCATGACAGCTAACCCCTGATTGGAGGGAGAAGCCTTTAACCAAATTTAGCTTGTGCTAGGGGGGATGGGGGATCAACACAAAAATAAAAGACCAGGTAAAAAGGGAGGGGTCATTGATGAGTAAGAACACATGGTTCTCCTATGACGATAAATAGTTGAAGATAATTTCCAGCACTAACCCCCCCCCTATCTATTCCCTCCCCATGAGAGGCTTCCATCCCCTGGATTTATGACAAGGGCTGCAAGAGCCAGAGAAGAATAGTATCAAATGACCCCCTCTTAGCCCACCCACCCTTCACAAGGAACCAGATTAGAAGGAGAAGCAGCTGCAAACGTGACTATCAGTGGCACAAGAAGCAGTGCAATCCATGCCAAGAGGGAGCGCTTGCGTTGGCAACAGGACAGGACAGGACAGAATGACGGAGAGTGGCCTTTAGATAGTAAATGCAAGTAGGGCAGACAGACCTGGGTCTCTAATAGTGTGGGGCCCAGCAGAGCAGCATGCAAAATGTGGACACTAAGGCATGATGGCATCAGTAATATGCGTTGCCCAGCCAGCGGTGCTTCAGCTGTTGTTGAAGTACAATGTTCAGCAGTCAGTGGCTGGGAGCTATAGTTCCACACATGTTGCCATAGCTTATACTCTTCTACTTTATGCAAAACACACAATAATGGCCACTTTTCGGAGGACAGAAAGCAGATGCCATTCCGTGTCAGAAAGCAAAACCATTCACCATGACTTGCTGTGTTTTATAATCAAAACATGCTTGGCCCCACAGCAGAAATGTTTTATTCCCCCTCCTCCCTAATACCTCAGAGAAGATGTCAGTTCTGTGAACAAACATTTCATGATTTAGTGTGATGCATGTATTATTATCATATTATCTTTAATCTGTACGTTGATCTAGTCAGTGTCAGAACTAGACCTCAAAGTGGGCACCAGAGAACCTGACACCCTGGACCCACTGGGTGTAATCTACAGCTTTTAGAGGTTGCTGGGAATTGTAGGTCAAGGGTTGGAAAGCTTTACACTGGACATCATCAGAAATGGCAAAAATGCTTAACATGATCTACTAAACCTGGCCCTTACTCACTTGCTGTAATCCCATAATAATCTCAATTTGCCATGTTACTTCACCAATTCTACCCTGGGCCATTATATCACTGTCCCATCAGAGCTTTATTTCCAGGTAGACATTTTTATTTCCAGAAGTTGGCATCCCTACTCATACATACACATGGAGCCTTTATTGAATCCAGGAAAAATATGGGTGCAAAGCTTTTGCCCCACAAATACTTTCACAATGGTGCAAGGGGGCAGGGAACAGGAGAACCCTCCACATCAAGGGTTCCCAACCTTTTTACCTGTAAGCCACATCTAAAGGAGGTGCCAAATATGGGCTGGGATTGGTTATTTGGTAGCCCCTGTGTGCACTGGCAGTCTACAAGACGATCTGGCAGTACATCTTGTTTTTATGCTACTGATACTTGTCTTCAAAATAGGAATTCAAAATTAAGCACCTGCTTTGAGGTCACTGGGTGTAACATCCAAGGGGTCAGAGAGCAACATGTGCTCATGGGCCACTGTTTGGAGATCACTGCTCTACGTATTACATTCCTATGGCTTGGATGGATCCTAAGGGACAAGAATTTCCAATACTTACATACTGTACAGTATGTGTAGCTTGCATACTCTTCATTAGTATTCATTTTCTCCTACACACACGCTTTCTTTCTTTCTGCTTTGTTATTTACTGGAGGGGCAAAGCCAAAAATGTTTTTTCTATTTACCACAAGGCACCTGTTCCCTTTAGCTCTCCAGCACTTTCACTGGTGCCCACAGTAATTGAGCCTTTATATCTCTGACACACAAATGTCCTCAGACTGTATTAGTACCAGAGGATCTTCCAGACCCTAGTAAGCCCCAGTCAATGACAATTTCCTGCAGCCCTTTCTTGCATATACACATACTCCTACATTTACATTTTGTGACAGCAGCCCCTGAATGCCAGTTTTTTGGTGGGCCCTAAGGGGCCTAGTATGGCACTTCTCTCTCTCTCTCACACACAGACACTTATACAATCCTTAAAAAAAGTTTAATGAAACACAAAAGAAGGGAAGGCTAGTGACACATAAAATAGGGAGCTTCTTGATCCATATAAGAAGTGCATGCCACATGTTTTCATTCATCCTAGGGTGGAAACTAGGAAATGAGTAATGAATAAATGACCATGAGTAAAAGAAATGCAGTGTAAAGCCCAAAGGGAGACATCTTTGCAATCTGATTTATATCTATAAAACCAAAGTCTAAAGCAGTTGATAGATTTTGAACCTCCTTAAAGAGAGAGAGGCGTGGTGCCACCTGGAAAGCTGTGATACTTGGCAGGATGAGTCTCCCAGTGCCACACAGCCTGTACTATGGTAGTGCTGAATCACACAGTCTGACCTGAATGTAAAGGGAGTGGCAGAAACAAGATTAAGCAGTGAGCAAGTAACACAAACAGGGAATAGGAGCCTGCCAGAGACATCGCGCAAAGGAGCCATGAGCCAATTTGGCCGTCACCAATGGAAGCCAGACACCATTTAAGTACTGCTCAGGTCTGTATGTTAGTGTTTAAGGAACTGATTGGGGATCTGTGTACATGTGTACATAATGAAATATTTGAGTTCATGATCTTTACTTTATTTCTGTTTCATCATTCTATTGTGACATTTTATAGAAACCAATGACACAAAAGCATATGGATGTGGGTTTCAAATTGCAGCCAATCAAAGTCAATTGTGACTTTGCTGGTGTATTGGAGGTAAAAAATCCCCCTTGCCTAAAAAACATACAGGTATAAGATCTATTATCCAGAATGCTTGGGATTAGGGTTTTCTAGATAAGGCATGTTTCTGTCATTTGGGTCACTGCTAAAAATCATTATATAAATCCAATAGGATTGCTTTGCCACCAATATGGATTTGTGCAGTTTAGTTAACATTGAGCACTAAATAATGTTTAATTATTACAGAGAAAAATGAAATCATTATGAAAAATTTGCGTTATTTGCTAGACATGGAGTCTATGCGAGATAGCCCTCCAGTAATTCAGAGCTTTTTGAATAACAGTTTTTTTATATACTATGCCTGTATATGAACCTATGGGCATAAGACAATGAGACTTTCTGCATCTCTGCATCCAATCTGGAGTGCTCTTTAAAGGACAAGTCAAGGCAAATTCAGTGGGGGGTACAAATGTGTTAGGCACCCCAGTGAACATAATCACTAACTTGAGACCCAGGGCAGCGCTCCTATTCTCTGAAAAGTGCACAGGCCAAGGCTACCATCCTTTGAGCACTGTGCCACATCTCTGCAGATCTCCCTGAGATCCCTATGAAGGGAGGTTCTTTCCTCCCCAAAACATTGATACTGTTGGTGGCATAATAAAAGGGGTAAGTTCCCCAACTGCTTTGGTGTTTGTAGATCCGTTCAGAAATTGTTTGTTGTTGCTAGGGTGCTGGCTGCAACTCATGCTTTGAACCACACGAGGATAAAGCAGAGGCAACCTGTTGGTTGAAGGGTAAGATGGGTCTTTTGGTAGAGAACCAAGAGAAAACTGGGGATTGGGAGGCTTCATAACAAGAGACACACTATCAGGTACAGTCAACTGGATATCATCTCCGCACTAGAACCATAGGGTGTTGATAAAGCATTGACAGGACTGCTTAGTTCTTTACTTTTTATTGATAGAAAATCGATTTTCTTGTACAGGAGATTTTTATTGTGGCACTATTATTTTCTATATACTACACTTTAAATCCAAAAGATTATGTACTAAAAGGCAGAGGCCTGCGTGTATGTGTGTGGGTATTATTGGACACTGGGAAGGGGGCAGCATATTTGAGAATGCTAAGTAATATGTCAGGCTTGCATTACTTGAGCAGAGTTACATGCCAAATACCCGTCTCTACATCTCTTCACCTTACACATAATTAATTTGTATTGAAGCTGCTTTCACACCCAGTGCAAGATTTACTGAAGGACTCAGACACAATTAGCAGCAAGCAAGTAGCATATGTATATGTAAAAAATTTGGGAACCCCCTCTCAGCATGCATAATAATTTACTCCACTTTCAACAAAAAAGATAGTGGTATGTCTTTCATTTCCCAGGAACATCTGAGAACTGGGGTGTTTTCTGAACAAAGATTTTTAGTGAAGCAGTATTCAGTTGTATAGAATTAAATCAAATGTGAAAAACTGGTTGTGGGTACTCCTGTAATTTTGCTCATTTGAATGCACGTAACTGCTCAATACTGATTACTGGCAACACTAAATTGGTTGGATTAGCTTGTAAAGCCTTGACCTTCATAAGCAGGTATATCCAATCATGAGAAAGGTATTTAAGGTGGCCAATTGCACGTTGTGCTTCTGTTTGACTCTCCTCTGAGGAGTGACAGCATGGGATCCTCAAAGCAACTCTCAAAAGATCTGAAAAAAAAAAGATTGTTCAGTATTAGGGGAAGGCTACAAAAAGCTATCTTGCAGGTTTAAACTGTCAGTTTCAATTGTAAGGAATGAAATCAGGAAATGGAAGGCCACAGGCACAGTTGCTGTAAAACCCAGGTCTGTCAGGCCAAGAAAAATACAGGAGCGGCATATGCGGAGGATTGTGAGAATGGTTACAGACAACCCAAAGATCACCTCTATAGACCTGCAAGAACATCTTGCTGCAGATGGTGTATCCGTACATTGTTTTACAATTTAGCGCAATTTGCACAAAGAACATCTGTATGTCAGGGTGATGAAAAAGAAGCCCTTTCTGCACTCACGCCACAAACAGAGTCGCTTGTTATATGCAAAAGCTCATTTAGACAACCATAGTTATTTCGGAACAAAGTGCTTTGGACCGATGAGACAAACATTTAGTTATTTGGCCATAACAAAAAGCGATTTGCATGGCGAAAGAAGAACACTGCATTCCAAGAAAAACAACTGCTACCTACTGTCAAATTTGCAGGAGGTTCCATCATGCTGTGGGGCTGTGGGGCTAGTTCAGGGACTGGGGCCCTTGTTAAAGTCAAGGGTCAGATGAATTCAACCCAATATCAACAAATTCTTAAGGATAATGTTCAAGCATCAGTCACAAAGTTGAAGTTACGCAGGGGTTGGCTATTCCAACAAGACAATGACCCTAAACACACTTCGAAATCTACAAAGGCATCTATGCAGAGGGTGAAGTACAATATTCTGGAATGGCTGCCATAGTTCCCCGACTTGAATATCATCGATTTGAAGCAGGCTGTCCATGCTTAGGTGGATTTTGCTTTTCCCATAGTTGCAGATTTTAAATTTTTGCGTTGGTTGACATTTCCCACTACGGAGGGCAAGTATATCATTATTGTTGTATAGATGCTCATCACAATTAGGACTATGGCAGATGGGGCGTATTCTCCACTGGTAAATTACATCTGCCAGAGAAGTGCCCAACACAGCCACTGCTGCCCTCCACTTGGACACTGAAAACAATTTTCTGATTGATTGTCATGGGTTACTGCTCAGGTGCAGCTTTGCCCACTCTTAATAAATTAGCTCCAGTCATTTGCTGTCAGTGGCATTTGGGGGGGGGTGTAATCAAAGAAACCCAGGGGGTTGTAGTCAAGGAACACCTGAAGGGAATAAGGTTGAAAATATTAAAATATATATTTTATTAAATGCAATGTAATAATATCTTATTTTCACTGGCAAACACAATTCATAGCAGTCAAATGCAGTCCCCCGACTCACTCACACTGTTACACTGTATTATGAGTGTCTGCCTATCAGCTTGTGTCCTTTTAGATGTGTAACCCAGGAACACTTGCATCCTGTGTCCACTGTACCGTCAATGTTCGCTCTCAGGTTCCGGGAAATACTTTTGGTATCAGCTGGACTCCTGGAAATCCTGTACGGCAGGTGGTGACAGCCCATGATGCGTGTCACAAGATTGGGTCATCACAACATGTGGAGATCCTGGGTATTAAGAAATCATCCCTCCTGCTCCACTGCTTCATTCTAGTAATAGTGTGACCTATGGTCTGTGATTGCAGTTTCACCTTATCTTGGCAATCAAACAGCACGATAGCTTTTATTCATAGTAGAATGTTCAAATATTAAATTAAATGTGACAGTGTATTTGTTAGCATGCCCATAAAGTTTCCTTAATAAAGGGCTACTATACCATCATTTTTGAATCCTCTTCCCCATAGGCTTCAGTGTCATTCAACCTCTTCCTTGACTCATTCCATGTCCCTCTGCTTTCCAAAGTCTGTGGTGCTCAGATTCTCTGAAAAGCAGAGGGATTTCATGAGCTAAAATCCATCACTTCAACATGGAACAAATTAAAGGAGGGGATTGAATGATGCCAACCCAAGGGGGGGGCAGTCTCGGACTCGCCCACTAGGATACCAGGAAAACTCCCAGTGGGCCCAGGTATCAGTGGACCCTCTTGTTTCTAACCATTTAGCCTATTGCATGGCCATTCCCTATTTCTTTATGGGAAAAATGCTTTATAATGGAAGAAAATAGTAAGTAGTTATAAAAGACTAGAAGAGTAAAGAGGTTGACTAAACAGAGGAGGAATAATAGTTTGGAAAGTGGGCCCACAGTCTAAGATTTTCTGGAGGGCCCCTGGCATCCCAGTCCGACACTGGGGGGACAGGTGGTTAAAATGTCCCTATAAGTAATGGCAGACTATCATGTTCTCCTCAGTATGAGCTATCATGATTGTGTAAATATAATACACACACACACACAGATAGTCTTTAGGCAAAGTTTATAAATACGTTCATCTAAATGAGCTCATATTAAAAATGGGAGGGGTATTTTTCACTTTAACTGGAAAGAAGAATATGGTTAAATAGCTTCTCACCCTCTGCAGTTGCTTTGAATAATGGAAGAGTGGTGATGACATGTAAAATGAAACATTAGCTGCACTGTTTTTGCATGATCTGCAACAGATTGTAAAGGACAAGGAAGCCCAGAAAGGTTGGAGGTGTCCATTTGTAAGCAACTCCCTTGGGACCTCAGTCACTGGCCATGTTGGTCCTGGTAGTTTTCTTTAAAGCAGCAGTAGCTCCATCTTGCCTGCTGAGCCAATGGTTTTCATGCAGGGGCTTCAACTAGGCACATTACATTATTTGTATTGGATCTGTGAAGTTGCACTATTGCTTCCTTCTCAGCTCACTCTACTGCACATATACAATGTCTGAGTGCCCTCAAGGAACCAACGGGCAGGGCAGCCATCAGGGGGGGGACAGGGGGGGAGAGTTGTAGGGAGCCCCAAGGGTAAGGGGGACCCCTGCCACGCCACACTTACTTGATTAGCCAGACCCCCCTGCTTTCTAAGAGCTGCCGGAAGGCATGGACGTTTAAGGGGCTCTGGCCACCAATTTTTTTTTCTCATGTGGGGTCCTAGCCAACAATATTTTTTTATGGGGGGCCCTGACCACCAATATCTTTTTATTTTTTATTAAAATGTGGGAACCCTAGCCACCAATATTTTTTTGTTTTTTTACTGTGTGATGGGGGGCGGACCTGTGGGGTGGGGAGGGCGGACCTGTAGGTGGGGCTTGCTGTGGGCGTATGGGGGCCCAGGAAATGTTCTCGTATGGGGCCCTGTGATTTCTGATGGTGGTCCTGCCAACGGGACACAGGTTTCAAGAAAGCAGCCAGGTTTTGAAAAATTAGGACCACCAGCCAGTGCTGACAGTTCAGCTATTGGGTTCAGGAGGGTGCTTTTAACAAATCAGCACCCCACTACCTTTCTCTGATAGGTGTCAACAGCTTCCGTCCAGCCTCGGCAGTAGTAAAATATCGTAGCCTGTCATGGATCTAATGAAATGACTTGACTGTCTTTCCATCAGTCAGCTCATCGGGACCAAGTCAGATCGCTTACAGAACCCTATATTTTGCTACTGGGGGATTTCGAAAGTCATATTGAGTTGGAGCAAAGTCCTGCTGTCAGCACAGCTTTGAAACTTAAAAGAGGGAGAGAGAACTGTGCCAGCACAGGAACTCAGACCTTCTGAATTGTAGCCATGATATTATGTACTGATTTCAGAAAAATGACCAAAATTACAATTGAAAATTACCTTTGAAATGTTTTTAGAAGACAAGCTCAAGAAATGCCATGCTTTACTGCCTATTTACTATTTTTCATGTATCATGCAACATATTGCTAGGCACAATATAGATATATAGATGCCTTCATATCTTGGGCAGAACATGAGATAGTGAGTTTGCATTAGACTGCATGTTAGGCCAGTTCAGACATCTTGCTCTGTATTTTAATACTGGGTACAATATCAGGAAATACTGGCAGAGGTTCTGCATGAAGAAGACAGCATGGTAATATTAGCATAACCCCCTCAAAAGGTAGTAACAACTGCAAAGGACAGTTGATTCCTGTAATCCAGCAGACTCAGCTATTTGCCAGAGTCTGCATTTTGTAACCCTTGGCTGCCACCACACGGGCTCTTTAAGTGTCACAAAGTGACCACTGATTGAATTGCCACCAACTGAACTGAGTTGCCACCATCACCCTGGAAATGAAAAAAATATTATGAGCAGTGAGTGGTGGACAAAACTCCAAACAATACTATTGCTATTGGACACCAGAGTTTTGGCACTAAGGTCTGCCCAGTAAAAGTTGGATTGTCGTGTATTATAGTCCCAACACTTGGTCATAAACTATCTGTACTTGCTATGGTTCCAACACTTGGTCATAAACTATCTGTACTTGTTATAGTCCCAACAATTGGTCATAAACTATCTGTACTTGTTATAGTCCCAATACTTGGTCATAAACTATTTGTACTTGTTATAGTCCCAATACTTGGTCATAAGCTATCTGTACTTGTTATAGGTCCAATATTTGGTCATAATCTATCTGTACTTGGTATAATCCCAACACTTGGTCATAAACTATCTGTACTTGCTATGGTTCCAACACTTGGTCATAAACTATATGGTCTTGTTACAGTCCCAACACTTGGTCGTAATTTATCTGTACTTGTTATAGTCCCAATACTTGGTCATAAACTCTACTTGTCTTTAGGGTTGCCACATTTTCTCAAAAAACATTCTGGCTTTCCTATATTTTTATCTTTCTTTCCCATTAAAGGGGTGGTTCACCTTCAAGTTAACTTTTGGTTAGAGAATGCCCTATTCCTAGCAACTTTGCTAGGCAAACAAAAGCTATTGCTCTGTGAAGTTACAATTTTTCTGTTATTGCTACTTTTTATTAATTACCTTTCTCGGTATACCCTCTCTTATTCATATTCCTGTTTCTCCTTCACACCTCTGCCTGGTTGCTAGGGTAAATAAGCCCCTAGCAACCAGATAGCTGCTGGAATACCAAACTGGGGAGCTGCTGAACAAAAAGCCAAATAACTGAAAAAAATCACAAGAAATAAAAAATGAAAACCAATTGCAAATTGTGTCAGAATATCAATGTCTACATCATACTAAAAGTTAATTTAAAGGTTTAATAATTAATAACATTGCCGCTGGTAAAATAATGGTCAGACGGCAACTGTATTTCTGTATCGAACTGGAACTTGGGTGGTTTTTGCAAATAAGAAAGTACAGAGTGGCCACCATTAAAACTTACAGTTCATTATTGATCCAGGAACTAGTGTGACTGCCATTTCAGAGTAATGAATGGATATTTTATCACTGTAGATAGAAAAATGTGATGAAGATGATATGATGAAGACAGACCTGTGTCGAGTCTAACACGCAGGAACTGGGGAAACTAGGAGGACTTGAAATGAAAAATAGGTTGTAAACTCAATGGGGCAGGGACCTCCTTCCTCTTTAACATAATTAAAGCAGTGCTATAAAAATATAGATGATTAGCAAAGTGGTTGTGATAGGAAGACATGGGTTTTGGAGGTTTTAAAAACTAACGATACAGGAGTTGCTGACAATCTAATTTTCAAACACTGACACTTTGTTCAGATCCTGCTGCAAGGGTGCTATATACCGCATGCAATTAATTGGGCTGTATGGTTTTGTGTCATCTGCAAACATCAATACATTACTTAAAATGCTATCCCCAAATCAATAATTAATTAATTAAATTGCACCCAGTATAGAGCATGTACCATTGACAGCCACTCTCTGCAACCATTCCTGTAGCCAGTTACCTATACATGTACAAACAACATTACTGAGACCAGCATAGCTTAGTTTAGAAAGCAGGTGTTTATTCGGGACTGTAACAAATGCCTTGGCAAAATTCAAGTAGATCGCATTTACTGAAAAGCCATGTTGATTGCTACTTATAATGCCATTCTCCAGAAAACAATCTTAAATGTGTTGCTTTAATAAACCTTCAAATAACTTGCACATTACAGATGTCAGACTTGCAGGCCTATGATTGCCAGGCTTCTGTTTGTAATCCCTTTTTAAAGGGATACTGTCATGGGAAAAAAAAATGTTTCAAAATGAATCAGTTAATAGTGCTGCTCCAGCAGCATTCTGCACTGAAATCCATTTCTCAAAAGAGCAAACAGATATTTTTATATTCAATTTTGAAATCTGACATGGAGCTAGACATATTGTCAATTTCCCAGCTGCCCCAAGTCATGTGACTTGTGCTCTGATAAACTTCAATCACTCTTTACTGCTGTACTGCAAGTTGGAGTGATATCACCCACCTCCCTCCCCCCAGCAGCCAAACAAAAGAACAATGGGAAGGTAACCAGATAGCAGCTCCCTAACACAAGATAACAACTGCCTGGTAGAACTAAGAACAACACTCAATAGTAAAAACCCATGTCTCACTGAGACACATTCAGTTACATTGAAAAGGAAAAACAGCAGCCTGCCAGAAAGCATTTCTCTCCTAAAGTTCAGGCACAAGTCACATGACCCGGGGCAGCTGGGCAATTGACAAAATGTCTAGCCCCATGTCAGATTTCAAAATTGAATATAAAAAAATCTGTTTGCTCTTTTGAGAAATGGATTTCAGTGCAGAATTTTGCTGGAGTAGCACTATTAACTGATGTGTTTTGAAAAAAACTTTTTTTCCGATGACAGGATCCCTTTAAATACTGATATCATATTAGCCTTTCTCCATATCAGATGAAATTGAGTCTTCAGGAAAAAAAAATAGTGGCCTTGCTAAAACTGAACTAAGCTCTGTAAGTACTCAAGGGTGTATTCCATCAGGCCCTGGTGCCTTGTTCACATTAAGTTTGTGTAAACTTTTAAAGAAGAAGGAAAGGTTAAAACTAAGTAAGCCTTATCAGAAAGGTCACCTAAATATATCAGTAAACCATCAAAGTAATACTGCTCTGAGTCCTCTGTCAAAAGAAACACTGCATTTCTTTCCTTCTATTGAGTACACATGGGCTTCTGTATCAGACTTCCTGCCTTCAGCTTAAACCTCCTTGCCCCAGGTGTGAGCATGCTCAGTTTGCTCCTTCCCCACTCCCTTCTCTGCTGTTATCTGAGCCCAGAGCTATAAGTGAGCAGGGAGAGACCCAGACAGGAAGTGATGTCACACCAAGCTAATACTGCAGCTGCTATCGTAAACAAACAGAGCTTCTAGAGCTTTTTACTCAGGTATGGTAAAACATTCTACTGAATAAATATAGCATTCTAGCTTGCACTATTGCAGCTAATCTATTGGCAATAAAATGCCTCTGTAGCTTTTCTTCTCCTTTAAGTACCATATTCTGTGTCAGCCACTAACTTGATTGAGCTGAGCCATCTGTGCCCCTACAGGGTGGATCCTGAAACTGACTCCTCTGCTGTAAGAAAAGAACTGATTAAGTACATTTGCTTTTTCCTTTATAACCAAATTATTTTCATTAATGGAGCCACGCACTCAAACCTTTTTGCTATTGAAAGTAAATACAAATAAAACAATATTTACAAATCAACAAATCAACAGGCAGCATTTACATGTCACCTGTTTAAAAGCAAACATTTTATTGGTGGGCATGGTTGTCAAATGGGATAAACTTACCAAATCATGTGAAAAAAAGACAAATGAAAATGCATTTAGTGAAGCCCAGTAATTTGCATTTATTAGAGGTGTTCCTGATCAGGCAAATTTGTACTTTGCACACTGGACTTGTGGTTGTAAATTACTCTTTTAGCCTCCTTCCTTTCTCTTGCAAAACAGCAGTCCTGTCCTGCTTTAAGGCTGAGATTCTAGCATTCTGTCTTAGTGGTCAGATATCCTAACTGAAAACAGTTGTTTAAATAAATGCAGATTATTGAGCCCTTAACAGAACTAACGAGGAAGGCAATATAATGTTTTTTTACAAGTTAAAAACAATTGTAAAAGTATAATTTTAGCAACATATCTAATTATAAGTCCCTGATTGATTATGTTTTGTCAAGGCATCTCCCCATGCATCAGCTTATTGTACAATCCGGGGAATTTGTGACTTTCATGCTTTTCTTTGGAGATGAGTTTTCTCACCACTCCCATGTAGAAATCAGTGCCAAAACCTGCCACACCAGCTGTGCCAGTCATACAGACACCCAGCCCACAGAAACATTACGCCCCTGCAGGAATTCTGCTCATGGATATGGAGATGAGGACAAACAGATGATTCACGGAATGGTGCCTGCTCTACAAGTACTGACATATACAAGTTACCCATTGATAATTCATATTGTACTGATCTTGGGACTGAATTGAATACCATTTTGGAGCCAGCAAGGATTATTTTCCCAGACTGAGTCAAAGTGTAGACAAGCTTAAATTGTTCCGGATAAGATACATTTTAGGAAAAATATCCTACTACGTTACCATGTTATTGTGTATGCCAGTTTCTCTGCCAAGTTGTTGCTACAATTTCCACCATCCGTGCTGTATTGTGCCTCAGTCAGCTACAAATTGGAAATTATTCTCAGGCCATACATGAGCTGATAGAAGCTGTCAATTTGGTCATTCCTCACCAAGCCTGTAGCTTATTGGCCAGTGTATAAGGTCCTCAGACAGGCCTGCCTGGCAGGTTTAAATATCAGACCACATCAGCTTGTTTAATGTGGACCCCGTCCCAATGGCCTGTCGTTGTGATACAATCTTTTGGCAGAGGGCTGAATGATTAGATCATTGGAGAAAGATCCACTTGTTTGCCAATATCATCATCAATGAGGTTTGGCCAGCATTAGGGTCCATATCATCTAACTACAAAAACTGAAATTTACGACTATTAACCACAGTATTGATACATGGGATTAACAAGAGTCTGTAGTGCGGCTTGAGGCTCAGGAAAAGGTTCAGCATGTCCTAAAGCCAGTTCTGCTGGGAATGTTGGGGGCAGGCCCGGACTGGCAATCTGTTGGTTCTGGCAAATGCCAGAGGGGCTGCTATAAGATCCCATAGAAAGTCAGTATTTAGTGGGCTGGTGGGAGCTGTTTGGGCCTCTATGTGGGCTGATTGGGCCTCTGTGTACCTGAAATGCCAGGGCCTATTTTAATTATCAGTCCGGTCCTGGTTGGGGGTTTCACTTCAGCAACACACATTTAGTGATGACTCCTTATGTGTCACTAAAGTAAAGCAGTCTCCCCTTTAATTGCCATCCCTTGTGTTGAAGCAAACCCAAAGCTCTTACTAAAGGAAAACCAATGTTTGTCCTGGTCAGGGTTCTCCTTAGTAATATGGGATCTATAATCTGGAAAGCATAGGACCTGCTAAAAACAATTAAGTCCTTTACTATTGCCATACATAAAACTGCTGCTTTGCTGGCCCCACAAATTTATAGGTCTGGTCACTCCCATATCACCCACCATATAGTCAACTCTGACCTTGCACTGCAACCCATATCTACCAGTTGTTGACTATTACTTTTAAAAGTTAAAAAACTGATTAGCTGTCATGGGTTATTGGATGTGGACAAGCGTTGTCTTTATTACTATATACCCGAATTTGTATCATTGAGAATAGAGCTTAACCCGCCTGGGCATCTCTGCCATGTCAACAGACTGTATAGCAAGGATGGGCACAGCTGAAATGGGACTAGAAGACAGATAGTAGCAGCTGGGTCTCTGGGTATTAATAGACATTCCAAGGAAGTGCCAAGCAGGCAGACTCAGCAGTATCCCTAAATATGGAAGCACAGCCTGTGTTTAGGGAGAAGCTGAGAGCAGCAAACAGATCACTAGAGAAGCCATTACTATGTGTTAGAGAAACCCCTCTGTAGGCCAAACAAAGAACATAAGTTTTTCTTCTAACTCAATTTGCTCTCAATATACCACAGTCATTTGCCTTTGAAAAAAAACAAACCTTATAGGTCACAAGTTTTCCCTTGGTATAATAATAATGATAACTATAGAGTTTCCTAGTCAATAAGGTACATCTATCTCCACAAGGTTTGGCAGATGTGCTCACTTTATTTATAGTGGATAAACTTCAGATAAACTGAGAAGTTATGATTGTATTCACTTTTTCCTTGCTTAGCTGTCTCTTGTAAATGACATTATTTTTCCACAAAAGTATTTCTTTTTGACTATAGTTTTCCTATAGGGACTCTCAACTACATGATTTGCATGTGTATCTTGTGTAAGCAGGATTCCCGGGAAGGAAAAAAAGTAAATTTTCATGGAATATGCTAAGCCGAAGCTGCTGGTTGAAATAAAAATTTTGTTTTATTGCCTTTCTTGGGCTTCTCAGGGCAGGGTTCTCTGATGGGCATAAGTAGTACCATGGTATTAGCTTTTAGGCTAATGTAACGCACAGTATAGTATAGTAGTATAGGGCAGGGGTCCCCAAACTTTTTTGGCCCGGGGACCAAAAAGAGACAATTTTTTTCCAAGGACTGGGGGGTCGGAAGGGGTTGGGGAGGGGAGGTTGTCGAAGGGGGTTGGAAGGGTCGGCGTCCTATTTGGCGCGCCGGTGTCCAATTTGGGTGCACCGCAGTCATTATTCCGCACCCCAGTTCAGGGATGTCCGCGGCCCGGTGGTTGGGGACCCCTTGTATAGGGTACAGTCAGTGATAGGCATGGAATCTGCCAGTGACTGTGCAGTGTGGATTTCAGCCTGTGTGTGCATTTTCTATCTGAAATCTTCCCCACATGCACAGTGGAAGATGCTTGTTGGCAACAGAATATATGTAATTAATCGTCAGGTAAAACACCTAGTGTGACATAAGCCTTAGGGCAGGTCCAGACTGGGATTCAAAATAAGCTGTGGCGTTTCAAGTACACAGATGCCCAAACAGCCTCCCCACAGGACCACTAAATATTGTCTATGGCATCTTACAGCAGCCCCTGTGGCATTAGCCAGAATCCACAGATTTCCAGTCCTGGCCTGCCTTATGAGTAAAACTGGTTTTCCTTCAAAGAATTCCCAAATTATTAGATATCTCATTACTCATAATGCAGGCAATATGTGCAAAACTACAACAAGGGACATTAGATTGTTAACTCTCCTGGAGCAAGGATTTAGGTACAGTTATGGGATTGCTAATCCAAAATCCCATTAAACAGAAAGCTCTGAATTTAAGGAAGCCCATCTCCCACAGAGTACATTTTATACATATTCTACTTTTTAAAATGTTTACCTTTTACTCTGTAATATTAAAACCGTTGATTGTACTTGATGGTAACTAAGCTGCATAAATTCCTACTGGGAGCAAATCCATCGTTTTAGAAATTATGGAAAGACTCTTATCTGGAAATCCCCAGGTCCCAAGCATTCTGGATAATAGATCTTGCATAATCTTTGTAAAGCACTGTGTAAATGTGTAGGTGTTATATAAATAACACATAACAAATAAAGGAGTCTGATCAGCAACTACCCTGGCTGATTTTTGAAACCCAGTGACTGAGCTTTAACCTATTGGGTTTCACTCCATACCAAGTGCTCTGCTTAATAAGATCAATACGTTCTGAAGAAAATAGCAATACAGGAACAATTTAAGGCAGTGCTGTGTGGTTTACTGCTTTAAGTGAAAGCTATGAAATAAGTGTGCACTCTCTTGACTACACATATTAAGAAAAAACTCACTTTCAGTGTGAACTGCTGCCTGAATGACTGTAATGAAATTGGCCTGTACCATAAAAGGGGCTATGTGAGGTCGTCCAGGAGCCAGAATTAGTGAAGGGGGGTGTGCAGAGACTGTAGAACTAAATATAAATGAGAGAGAGGGGCACTCATGGGCTCATGCCTATGGAGGCAGCGTTAGGGGAACAGTCTAGTGTGCCTATATATTCAAAAAAAGATAAATGATAAATAAATAATACAATTACACTGCCCATAATTTTTATACATCACATGTGTCTTGGTTGTGCCTGTGATGCCCCTGGCCATGGCCTCTGTTCCACTCCTTGCCTGTTTTAGTGGATTTTAATTAAGCGTGTTTCAAGGCTATCAATGTGTGTTTTCATGACAAAAATGCACTGGCAGGCAAATGTATTTTAAAGAATGACCATTAAAAATGATGCTTGATGAGAATTAAAGGGGTGTACATTATACAATGGCTAATTCTAAGCAACATTTCAACCGGCCTTCATTTTTTTTATAGTTTGAGAATTATTTGTCTTCTTCGTCTGACTCTTTCCAGCTTCAAATGGGGGATCACTGACCCCATCTAAAAAACAAATGCTCTGTAAGGCTACAAATGTATTGTTATTGCAACTTTTTACTACTTGTGTTTCTATTCAGGCCCTCTCCTATTCATATTCCTGTCTTTTATTCAAATAAATGCATGGTTGCTAGGATCATTTGGACCCTAGCAACCAGATTGATGAATTTGCACTTTAATTCTAGAAAATGTGGGAACCCTAGGCCCATATAGTGTCGGACTGGTCCACCATGGATACCAGGAAAACTCCTGGTGGGTCCAGGTGTCAGTGGCCCTCATGCTGCTAAACATTTGGCCTTTTTTATTATTATTATTATTATTAGGCTATTAAATGTTACAGAAGAGGTTTATGACCATAAAAAGGCAAATGCTTGTATACAGGTTATAAATCTCCAAGATTGTATATTTTTCAACAGGGACGCGAGTATATGATTTTTGTTATGCTATACAACAGTCATATGACACACTTAGTGACATCACTAAGCATTTACATGCTGATATTTTACAGGTTATTCCTGTATTCAATTTATTATGAAATAGCAAATAGGAGAATATGTCCCTGCAGGATTTAATGGCAGGTGTATAGGAACCAGAGCCCTTTAAAGCAGGGGTGTCCAACCTGCGGCCCCAGGGCCGCATGAGGCTCAGGATGGATATGAATGCGGCCCAGCTTGAATTTCTGCCAATCCCGGAAACATCATGTTGCAATGTAACGCACAGAGAGCGTATGTACGCAGTCACTAATTGTGTGCATGTGTGCTTTAAATTTTACATGGGGTGTGCGGTGTGTGGCTTCCTAGAGCAGCTAACAAGTGAGAGTTCGGTTACTTACAAAGGCAGGTAAACATTTTCAGCGGCATTGCCCACTATGCTAGGGATATATGCAGTGCCTACATTTATGAGTAACTTTTTTCAAGAATGAACATCCTAAGGGGGGTTATTTACTAAACTCAGAGCGCAAAAATCACGAAAAATTTGTGATTCTTTCAATAAAATCTGACTTTTTTCCGAATTTATTAAACCCAGAGGATGGAAAAATCCAAATCTGAAAATCCGGCATCTCAGACCTGTCGAGGTTGCATATGAGTCAATGGGAGAAGTCCCAATGATTTTTTGATGTTCGCTGGGTTTCGTGCAATACCCCAATGTTTTCGGGTGAAAATTTTGTGAAAATCAGATGAAAAATTCTTGAAAATCAGATGAAAAAACCCGAAAAATTCGTGAAAATCAGATTTTTTTTCCGCAAAAGCAAATTTTCGGGAAAATGTAATAATAAAGAGGAAAAAAATCAGATCGGAGTTTGTAGCAGGAAATATTGAGATAAATTCAGACTTTGATAAATAACCCCCTAAGAGTAAAATCAGAACCAAATTATCGGATGAGCACCTTGAGAATTCACTGAGAATTGCAACTACTTCCGTTCAACCAGATATTGATACATTCGTTTCTCAAACACAATGTCAAAAATCCCACTAGGTTTAGGATACCCTCTTTTCTTTTACAATAAAATAAATAAAAAATTAGCGTTTATGTTTGTGCGTGTTTCGAGTGCGGCCCCAGGACATTTTTCTTCTTCCAATGTGGCCCAGGGAAGCCAAAAGGTTGGACACTAGTGATGTGCGTTTCGGGTTCGGGTTGACCTCACACTGCTCCTCGCGGGTGGCTGGCGGGTGCGGATTTAGCTCTTCTCCGGCTCTCCCCGCCCGCCACCTTCAAATGCCGGCTTCCGACTTCCGGTTTTATAGTCTCGCGTCTGCTCGCCCCTTTTGTGACGTCATCGGCGGGGGTCTATAAAAGGCCCCCGGAAGCGAGGGTGTGGGCTGGAACAAGGCGGGTTAGGGTCAGGAAAACCCCGACCCGCACATCACTATTGGACACCCCTGCTTTAGGGCTATTCCACACGGGGAGATAGCGAGGCGTTTGCGGTCGCGGCGACAAAGCACCGCGACAGTCGCCGCGACCGGCGCAGGCGACAGTTTTTTATGGGCGCCTATGTAAAAACGCCTGTGCTAACCACACGAGGCGATGCGCTTTTCAACAGTCGCCTGAAAAAGCATTTTCAGGCGACTGTTGAAAAGCGCATCGCCTCGTGTGGTTAGCACAGAATGGAGGGGGGCCAACTATGTCAGTGAATAGTGGGTTAAAACTATAAACTATGGACTTTCCCTATAAATAAAAGCAGGCAGCAAACATTTGAGCATCACTGAGTGATCCCTTGCGTGCAGAATATAATCTCCACACAGACTCCACCACAGACTGCTATACAATTACATCTATATTTAGATTAATAGGCAATTTCACCCCATTAGCCCCGCCCATCGTGTTTACGTGGGTGGCAAGCCGAAACCGGAAGTTGTCGTAGGACCGAGCACCGTGAAGCCACAGAGCGGAAGTGAGTGGGAGCTATATGTATTGTTGCGCCTGCGTTTCATGCATAGACGGGAGGGGGAATTTAAGGGCAGCGTGAGGGTTGTATAAACATTGAAGTGCGAGTTGCAGAGCTAGATGTCTCATAAACTCCCGTCATGCCCTGTGAGCATAACGGTTGTTCTGAGAGCAGCAGTTCTCGTCTGTCCCTGGGTTACTGATGTATTGTGATACAGAGCAGTGCGTTTATAGACTGAGCCCACAGAGGTTGCGTTACACAGTGTTAAATATAGGAATGTACTTGGACGTTACCAAGTTTGGACATTATATGGGGGGGGGGGGTATGGGCAAGAAGTTGATCCTTCCACAGCAGGTTTCAGGGTAGGGCAACAGGAAGTTCATTTGTCTTGACTCAATAAAGACAAATTACAACAATTAGATATTTTTTTACGGTCCAGCATGTGACCTTCTAGCTGCAGTTGTTTTGGAGCATGCTGGGAGCTGCAGTGCAATAACAGCTGGAGGGTCCCAAGTTTTTAATTTCTTTCACACTGTTTAAAGCCACAGCTTCCTGCAGTTCTCGCAGCAGAAATGCATTGCACTTGTTGCATTATTATAAAAGCACAATGGGCATGTAAGGTTATTAGCCACGCTGCCCATTTTGGCCTTTTTTTGGGTACAATGGGATCCACTAATAATTCTATGAATGAATGGCTGTACCAGTTCAATTAGAAAGTCTCCTGTATGAATTAACCCCCCCCCCCCTTCTGTACTGGGCTTAAGGCAGATGACCCAGGTCTGTATTTTTAGGTTTCACCCCTCCTCCCAATCTCACACACTACTGTGGGAGACTCTGCAACTGCAGGAAGAACCCAAATAGCTCTTTACTGAATGATATAAACTGTAAAGAAATTATGGTCTTCATTTAAAATTAAAGGATATTTATTTTAATTCCACTCTGTGTTTTTGAAGGAAGCCAAATAGCTAGCGGGTCTGCTGTATGGTTCCACCACCCCTTGCTGAGCCCTCTGAATGGAAATGAGCAGGGGGAGGGGCATGGCGGCAGCAGAGGGTGCTGAAAAATTGAATTTTTGGCAGGGGGTCCAAATAATTATCTTTATGGCACAAGTTTTAGGAATACTATAGGCAACATTCAAAACAAATCTCTCTAAAAAGACTCCGGTCCAACCAGGGGATGGAGTTTGTATGTTCTATAGTGTCTGTCTGGGTTTTCTTCGGACTCTAGTTTGCTCCCTTCCAGGCCCAGATTTACAAGCCAAATATTTTGGCAAATGTCAAAGGGTTGCAGAAATAGAATATCAAAACCATCTTCACTTTTTATAGGGCCTGTGTGTGACAGTTTTAACTGGCTCCTGATAAAACTGACCAATAAAGTGGTAATGTGATTAGGGTTGCCACCTGGCCGGTAAAAATGATGGCTGCCCCCAATGTTATTAATAGGGAAAAAAGTTAAATATATAGGAAGGCCAGTATTTTTTTCTAGAAAAGGAAGCAACCCTAAATTGCATTATGGGACTGATGTGAATGCTGTATAATCTCATCATAATATACGTACAATATGTTGGGTCTACTTAAATAAAGGAAAATAATGATGATTTATCCACAAGGAAAAAAAAAAAAAATATATATATATTTCCAGAATGCTCTGAATTAAAGAAAGGCCGTCTCCCCATGACTCCTGAAACAAGATCTACAGTTCAATTTATAAATCTATATATATTTGAGTGTATCTGTAGGTCTGTATATGTATGTGTGTATATATGGGGATAATTTGAATGGGTTCGACGTTTTGGACTAACGTGTTACATAAGAACTATGTAAATTTTCAGCACGTACAGGCTGTTCGCAAGATATTAGAATAATATTCTCATCACTTTGATTTCCTTCAAATTGAAGGTAGAAGAACATAAATTATCAGGTGCAAAGTACATTCCTTTCGGGTGTTTTTAGTTCAATCAGTGTGGGTGCATCCGTAACGAAATCCCTGACAGTTTGTTTTCCTTAGACTTCAGTAGGACAGTGACCTCTAGTGCCCATTAATAGATGGAGCTGTTCTATGCAACTCCCATTGACTTGGTTTAATTCAGATTTTTCTGTGAATGAGCTGTGTCCCTTTATTTTACAATCTATGAGCTCTCACAAGATAAACCTAAATGTTGGTGCTAGAGTTACAATTCTAATCCTCTACAGTGAGGAAAGCGGGGTCCCCCCTATGCGTATTTGAGACCTTGTTTGTCAAGTATATCCCAAGAGCTCCAAACACATATGTGACACAGCCATTGATCAAGCACATATACGCCTTATTCAACTTAGCAGGATCTTGGGTGTTAAAATGGACCACTACAAGACATATAGAGATAATATGTATGTGTCTGTCCAACAGTCCCCATGAAACACAATCAATGATGTGAATCTATTATGAGAACATTTTCTTCAAATGTAGCAAATGTCAGCAAATGCCCAATGCGTGCCTTTCTTAAAGGAAAACTATACCCCTCTAACAATTTAGACCTCTATAAAAAGATATTGCATAAAACAGTCCATATGTAAAACCCTACTTCATGTAAATAAACCATTTTCATAATAATATACTTTTTAGTAGTCATAAATAGAAAATTGTCATTTCAAAAAAATAAGGGCGGCCCCCTGGGATCGTAGGATTCACAGTGCACACAAACATACCAAACAAACTATACTTGTTAGGTCACATGAGCCAATAAACAGACAGCGTTCTGTCTTTTGCTTCCCACACTTCTTCCTGTTACAGTTCAAGCTGTAGTATTTCTGGTCAGGTGATCTCTGAGGCAGCACACAGAACATCACAAAATGGTGGTTCAAGGCAAGAGATGTAAAACGGCAAAATTGACTTTTATATATATGTACCAGTTTGATAAGATTCTTTAATATGCTAACGAATTTGATATAAACTATCTGTTGCTCAAGTATTTATTTTGGGAGTATAGTTTTCCTTTAATTGATGTTCTTTCTGCTAATAGGCTATTTTTAAATTGTAAATCAGTGTAGCCCTGTATTCTGGGACATAGTAGTTACATAGTTAAATTAAATTGGGTTTAAAAAAGACAAAGTCCATCAAGTTCAACCCCTCCAAATGAAAACCCAGCATCCATACATACACCCCTCTCTACTTTTAATTAAATTCTATATACCCATATCTATACTAACTATAGAGCTTAGTATCACAATAGCTTTTGATATTATGTCTGTCCAAAAAATCATCCAAGCCATTCATAAAGGCATTAACTGAATCAGCCATCACAACATCACCCGGCAGTGCATTCCACAACCTCACTGTCCTGACTGTGAAGAACCCCCTACGTTGCTTCAAATGAAAGTTCTTTTCTTCTAATCTAAAGGGGTGGCCTCTGGTACGGTGATCCACTTTATGGGTAAAAAGGTCCCCTGCTATTTGTCTATAATGTCCTCTAATGTACTTGTAAAGTGTAATCATGTCCCCTCGCAAGCGCCTTTTTTCCAGAGAAAACAACCCCAACCATGACAGTCTACCCTCATAATTTAAGTCTTCCGTCCCTCTAACCAATTTAGTTGCACTTAGTCTCTGCACTCTCTCCAGCTCATTTATATCCCTCTTAAGGACTGGAGTCCAAAACTGCACTGCATACTCCAGATGAGGCCTTACCAGGGACCTATAAAGAGGCATAATTATGTTTTCATCCCTTGAGTTAATGCCCTTTTTTATGCAAGACAGAACTTTATTTGCTTTAGTAGCCACAGAATGACCCTGCCCAGAATTAGACAACGTGTTATCTACAAAGACCCCTAGATCCTACTCATTTAAGGAAACTCCCAACACACTGCCATTTAGTGTATAACTTGCATTTATATTATTTTTGCCAAAGTGCATAACCTTGCATTTATCAACATTGAACCTCATTTTCCAGTTTGCTGCCCAGTTTTCCAGTTTAGACAAATCACTCTGCAAAGTGGCAGCATCCTGCATGGAACCTATAGTTCTGCACAATTTAGTATCATCTGCAAAAATAGAAACAGTACAAGAAACAAGTTGAAAATCAAGGGACCTAGTACAGAGCCATGCGGTACTCCACTAACAACACTGGTCTAATTAGAAAATGTTCCATTTACCACCACTCTTTGTAGTCTATCTTTTAGCCAGTTCTCTATCCAGGTACAAATACTATGTTATAGGCCAACATTCCTTAATTTAACCAGTAACCTTTTGTGTGGCACTGTATCAAATGCTTTAGCAAAGTCTAACTAAATCACATCCACTGCCATCCCAGAATCAAGGTCTCTACTTACATTCTCATAAAAAGAAATTAAGTTAGTCTGGCAAGATCTATTACGCATGTACTAAACATAAATGTATTATTCTCTCTACAGCAAATGGCCTCCAAATTTCTTCAGAGGTTACGGTCTACACCTCTAAAGGAGGAGAGAGGCCCTGGTCCCCCAGAAGAACCTCCAGAGAGTGCTGAGCTAGTGGATGACACAGAGGGACTGTCCCTTCGACTGAGTGGAACTCTCAGCCTAAGTGAAGACAGCCTTGCCTCACAAGAGAGTGATGGAATGGGTACCAGTTATTTGGGATCAGATGGGCATGGAGGTAAGTAGAAGGTACTGCTGTTGGGACAAGTGGGGAATATTATGGAACAAATATTTTATAGAAAGCTTACTTAACTGGGTTAGCTGTCTGCAATAATGTGCCTTAATTCTTCATTCTTACAGACAGCAAAGCCCAGGACGAAAACAATTCTCATACATTTTTGACCAATCAGTTAAGAGAAATGTGGCAGCATTCCCGGGATGCACATATTCCCATAAGGCTGACTTTTGAAGTGACAGATGCAAATATTGTGCAAGATGCCCATGCCAAGTATGTGGTAAGTAAATAAAACATATATCTCGCTAAATACACCTTCGTTTTACTTTTTTTGGTTTTGTTGTTTTTAAGTTTTAGCTAGATAATTTTCACCATAAAGTACTGTGAGGCTGTGGCTTTAGCATCAGACTGGGGCAACAAGACATATGCCAATGGCCCTTGCAGCTTTGGATCAGTGCATGAGGTGGTTTTTGCTGGGGCCGGGCAGAAGGTGATGGGGGAGTGGGGCTGTCACTTGTGGGGAGCAGTGGTCTATGGAGGCGGAGCAATAGAGGTCAGGTCTTCCAGTGGGCCCAGGGTACTGCAGTCCAACAGGGTTTGGGCTGATAGCATTTGTGCATAGCTAATAGCTATGGAATGGGTCAGGGGAAGCACATGGGAGTCACATTGCTCTTAATTTACTCAGGGCCGGTACATAGAGAAAGTTGCTTTGCTTAACATATGCCTCTCCCAGTACTGAGCACAATTAGTACAAGTATGGGACCTGTGTTCCGGAATGCTTGGGACCTGGACCTTTCAGTAATTTGGAACACTAGACCTTAGGTCTCCTAAAATTATTTAAGCATCAATGAAACCCAATAGGATTGCTTTGCCTCGAATAAGGATTAATGATATCTTAGCTAGAATAAAGTACAAGGTACTGTTTTATTATTACAGAGAAAAAGGTACTAATTTTTAAATATTTTAATTATTTTGATTAAAAAATAGTCTATGCGACATGGTCTTCCCTTGTAGCAGCAACAATATACTTTAACATACAATAGTTCAAAAGACTGCGGCTGTATCGCTGTGGTGCTCTATCCAGAAACCTTGCTGCTCGACTGGGTTCCAATATCCATACGTTAGAAAAATAGGATGGCACACACATTTGCAAACGTGCTTGAATTAAAGTGCTTTTATTGTGATCTCTAACACAACGTTTCGGAGGCACACACTCCTTTAAGGAGAACACTTGATAAAGGATGTTGTGCCTCCGAAACGTTGTGTTAGAGATCACAATAAAAGCACTTTAATTCAAGCACGTTTGCAAATGTGTGTGCCATCCTATTTTTCTAACGTATGGACATGGTCTTCCCGTAATTCGGAGTGTTCTGGATAATGAGATTCCAGATAAGTAAAGGATAGTATGAAATGAAATATGCAAAGTGCCTTCCTAAGCACCTTATGATTAGGCCGTATTTGAAAAGCAGTCCTTTTCCAGTCAGAAGCATTCTGTGTAGGAAGCCCTCCATTTCAACAACTGAGTTGTGCTCTGATGGGAAGCGGAACACTGCTAAATCTAGATCAGTATGTGTTTCACAGATCCTGAGACCTTTGTTCCGTTTCTGTAGAGGCCAGTGCAGTGACATGAAAGGAGGCACTCAATTACTCCTGAACCCAGAGATGAAAGCTGGCTTCCTTTTTTTTCCCCCCAAACACTTTTACTCTATGTGAATCCAGAATGTCTGCCGTTACCATGTTTTTATGATCTTTCTCCCTCTTAGGCATACACAATCTACTTGTTGCAAACTGGCCAATACGATGCTTCTCCTGCCTACATCTCTTGCCGATATTCTGACCTCTTTCACCTAAAGAGGCGCTTACTTGAACTTTACCCTTCAGAAATGAGAGGAGTTTCCTTTCCTCGCAAACGAGTACGCAAAAACTTCACCCCTGAGACAATTGCCAAGCGCAGCCGTGCCTTCGAGCAGTTCCTCTGCCATGTGTCTTCTCTGCCTGCCCTACGCACTTCTTCTCCGTTCCTGAACTTTTTCTATCTTAGAGACATACAGAAGGCACAGGCACTGACCTGCGCAGGGCTCTACAAGCTAGCAATTCCCATCTGGACCAACAGTTATCATCTACAAGAAAAGCTCTGCCCCCCTGGGCCCTCTACACATAGACTGCTGGTGCTGGCAGGGCTGGTGGTTTGTCATCAGGAGTCAGATACACTGGAGGAGGCTCAGGCATTCAGTGAACGGGCTGTAGCTTTAATACAGGATGCACAGGACAAGCACATATCTCTGCTGGTGCCATTCCTTAATGCACACATCCAGCTGTCATGGAGAGTGGGTATAGACAAGAGAGAGTCTGAAGCTTTACTGCAAAGGCTGCAGGAAGCTGGCTACTATGCTAATAATGTGCCCAGTCTCAAGGAGTTCCTCGAAAAAGAGACAATCAGTTGATTAGGAAATGCAAACAGGCAAGTGATCATTTTCTAGTGGCCCTCCAGCTGTTGCTGAACTACAAATCAAAGAATGCTAACAAGAGTCACTGAATGATTCTGGCAGCATATTTCAGTAGGAGAGCTACAGACTGGAGCCATTACTACACTTTCTCACTACTTCACCACTCCACTATGATTTGTACATTGCAGTTAACACCTTTGGGTTTGCGGTTCAAAAACACCACTACACTAGTTAGCAGTTAGAAATAATCATTAATTTTATACAATTTTTACAATCTGCATGGATTATATACAAGTCCATTATCAGTTGTTTAATGCCAGTATTGCTGAACAGACTAAAGGGCTTCACGGTACAGATGTAGATGAAGGTGAGGTTCATCCCAAGAGAGTAAAGAACATACATTTGATTTTGTTTCTGTAAATGCAGTGTATTTTGTGCCTACAACTTGCTCATGGATGGATCTGGTCGCACACACAAAACTCCTTCCTGGGCACATGTGACGGACAGGACACCATCTCTGCGCCACAGACGGCCTTATACAAGCCCACGGCTGTTTCCTGTATAAACCAATGAAGTATTAGAGACCGAATCAAACCCTTATGCAGACTTTGTTGTGTAGAACAATCATATAGTATCGTAACAGGCAGCACATCATTCGAGAATGTTTAGCCCGTGCCTGAGCCGTTATTGACATCTGTTTAGGTGTTAGGACTGGGGTGCTGAACATTGTAACTCAGCATCAACTGTATGCCCCCAAGGCCTATCTGATTTCATCCAGACAATGCACTTGACTTTCTTTTAATATGTTACTGTGTCTTAAAAACAAAAATTGCCTTCTAACATCTACACAGGTGTTTTTAACCTATGGCTGACAATCTGAGCAACAATGCAGCACATCTGGGTTATGAACCCTTGGGGATGTGGTTACTAGGATGCTGTCAACCTTCAGTGGTCAATGGTTGGCCAAATTTCAACCCAAACTCGCCCATCTGGTGGAAAACAGGGGGTCACTGCAGGTTTCAGGTCAACCCGCACATCACTAATGGCAAATCATATTAAAGTAATATACTGTATAAATGTTTCTTTGGAGGTGTAGCCCTTACTTTATTCCACTATACAGACACTACAAGCTTCTATTGCTCTACCTACTCCCACCTAGAACTCAACCCCTGTGCTGAACTCACTACAAATATTTTATAATTCCAACTCCCCTTGACTTACCTGCCCAGTGGCTCTCGCACTCATAGAGCATCTATTTATCAGCTCTGAAGGGAGAGTGGAACCACATGGAGTGGTCGAGAGGTGCGACAAATTGCTTCAGAAGGGGGAGCAATGCTGTGCCAAGAAAGGAATAGTCTGATATATATGCAACTACGCAGCAGTGCAGACGCATATCTCCAGGGCCTAAGGGGTTTAATAAAGGGAAAGGAAGAAGAAGAAAAAAAGCACAATAAGGGAAAACATCAGTATTTTGAATTAATATTAAAAATTTACCTTTTTTATACTACTAATTCTTTTTCATAACTTAAAGGTTTTAACATGTATATTCAGGCCAAAGATCTAATAAACAACTATTTTAAGACTCATGGAAGTGGCTTATTTCTTTGGGAATAACCAAACCTTAAAGGAGAATGAAAGTAAGTTTCAAATCCTAGGTGTTTTTAGATGTATACTTTGAAAATTCTTCAAATTCATTCTACATTTAAAGAGAAAATGCAAATGCTGAGTGATATTTTTAACTGTTTTTAACTGTTTTCATGATAATAGCAATTTTGCACTGCTAATAGCCTTTGTTGTCAGCTTGTTTATACTCGATTGCCGAGGAGGAGCAAAAGAACTGAGCAGAGAAGCTTTCAGAAATACAACTCAGAAGAAAAGCTGGAATTGCCAGCTGGATATGTAAATCATATCTGCCATTGGCTTGATAGTTTCCTCATTTCTTACCAATGACTCCTTGGGCTTTGACTCAGAACATCTGACAAGGTTCCTGTGGAATCTGATGGAACATGTCAGGAGGATTGATAGGTTTAATCTCAATAGGAACCTCTTGTGCAAGGAGTTTATTCAGACCCATCCTGTGTTTCTCCACCAGCGTGGCGTCACTTTCAAATTATATAACTGCTGCTCTACTAAATATGCATGACATTGATAGGAAAAAACACCAACCTTTGCAACTTGAGTGCACTAAATAGGGCTTGTGGCACATACTTCTTCCTGTTGATTTTATCAATGAAAATCTATGTTTTTACTATTTTATGTGCTAAACAGGGAAATTGAAGTTACTCCCTGCTTGGTCCTTGAAAGTCAAGTAGATAAAATGGGGACTGTATAGGTATATATACATGATTTCTCCGTATGTTCTCATTTATCCAAGTTATCATGAGTGGTGAAACGTTTCAAGATAAACTCTAAGGGGGTTATTTATTGAAGGTCGAGTTGTAAAATATAGAAAAAAATTGTTTTTTTTTTCACTAGAAAACTTTTTAGAGGGAAAAAAAGTCCCCGATGCTACAAAAAGCCTGAATCCGAAAATCTTGCATCTCAGACCTGTCGAGGTCCTGTATAAGTCAATGGGAGAGGCACCTATCACAATTTGAAGTTATCGTGGTCTGCGCAGGGTTTAGCATGAAAATTCTACTTTTTCGGCAAGAACTAAAAAAAATCAAGAGATTCAGGAAAAAGAGAAAATTTTGATTGTTGCTCGATTTTATCGAGTTTTTTCACAATCAGTTTAAATAATAAATAAGAATCAGGTATGGGAGTTTGGTCAAGCTTTTTTTTATTATTACCGTAAGCTTTTTTTTTTTTTATTAAGATTATGAGATAAATTCGGATTTTAGTAAACCCATAATGTCCATTTGCCTTTTCACTTAATTCTACTAGATACTGTGTGATTTCTCCAATTTACAGGAAACCGTACCATTCTGCTTTTGACTTGAAGTTACCGGTATAAGATCCCTTATCCGGAATCCCGAGTCTCCCATAGACTCAATTTTATCCAAATAATCCAAGTTTTTAAAAATGATTTCCTTTTTATCTGTAATAATAAAACAGCAGCTTGTACTTGATCCCAACAAAGATATAATTAATCCTTATTGGAATCAAAACCAGTCTATTGGGTTTATTTAATGTTTAAATGAATTTCTAGTAGACTTAAGGCATGAAGATCCAAATTACGGAAAGATCCGTTATCCAGAATACCCCAGGTCCGAGCATTCTGGATAACAGGTCCCATCTGTACCTGTTTCTCACCACCTGTGTATTACTCTGGCAGAGTTATTGAACTTCTCCCCCACCTTGTTCCATGTTGAAGTGAAGGAACATGTTCGGTGGTGCACAGGTTCAGATATTTGTGCACTTATTCACAACGGCATGAGCATATGTAAAAAAAAGGGGTCCCCTTTAACAGTGAACAAATCAAAATAAGGAACTTTGGTTCCAGAACTTTTCCGCCATATGGACTGTGTAGCTGCAATGTCAGTAAATATGAATACTGAGTATCCTTACGTGTCATGACAACATGTCCTGCAGCTGCCAGTCAATAAATGGTGATTTCTATCCTTAACCCCTTAAATTAACTTGTGATTCTTTAATATTCTCATGCCAGAAAAACCCAAATCCGATGGAAATACATTGTGAGTAATTGAGTGATAAGTCCTGTACAGCAGATATGTCCGACACAGTGGGAAATGACTTAAAGGAGAACTAAACCCTAATAATGAATATGGCTAAAACTGCCATGTTTTATATACTGAACTTATTGCACTAAAGTTTCAGCTTGTCAATAGCAGCAATGAAATTCAAACTTGTCACCATCTTGGAAAGTGTCTGCGACACTCACAGCCCACTGACCACTTGTTGAGAAGCTAAGCTTAGGGTTTGTCTCAAATTATCAAGCAGAAAATGAGGTTGGCTTGTAATATAAGCTGATGCTAATTGCACTGGTTTCTGTGCTGCCATGTAGTGATTATCTGTATTAATTACCAATCACCCTTATATTGTGACATTTATATTCGAGGTGTACTGTATATTGTGAGTGGGTCCCTAAGCTCAGTAAGTGACAGCAGCACAGAGCATGTGCAGTGAATCAGCAGAAAATAAGATGGGGAGCTACTGGGGCATCTATGGAGGCACAGATCTTCACTGCTAAAGGGCTGAGGTTGCCTTGGGCTGGTACAGAAGCCCAAAACATAATGTATGACATTTCTAGCCTATTTCTTTTGTCCTTTAAACAGAAAAATTGCGAATTCTAAATCTGTGTTAGTTCCACTCCAATCAGCATTGTTCCCAAGAAGAAAGTGGAACCACTTGGTCTACATAATTAATGGAGGAATGTGGCGATGAGTCAATTGATGAGTATATTGTGAGAAATGATGAATTCCGTTATCCCTTCTTGTTTAGTTTCTAATATATATATATATATATATATATATATATATATATATATATATATAAAACAGTGCTGCTTGCAACATTTACTTAAGTGGTAAAAGAGGAAAAACCACAGTTCATAAACAGGTTTTAGTTGCCATATATTTGCCCAGTTTATGCGAGTTCAAAGGGGCGTTCCTTCTCTACAGGACAATCTGTAAAGAGAATATGATATGCCCTATATAATCAGAATTGCAAAGCCTCTAAGAAATGAATAGGGTAAAAGGGTTAAAAAATTTCAGCTAAGACTAAGACACAATGGGGGTCATTTACTTACCGCACTGCAGTTCCACTTCGCCGCAATCAGTTGCACAAAAAATTCACGCACAGGTATAGGACTCGTTATACAGAAACCCGTTATCTAGAAAGCTCCAAATTACGGAAAGCCATCTCCCATAGATGCCATTTGAAACAAAGAATTGTAATTTTTTCGAAATTATTTCCTTTTCTCTGCAATAATAAAACAATACCTTATACTTAACACCAACTAAGATATAATTAATCCTATTGGAGGCAAAATAATCCTATTGGGTTAATTTAACATATAAATATTTTTTTAAACTCATTCAAGGTATGAAGATCCAAACTACAGAATGAACCCTTAGCCGGAAAACCCCAGGTCCCGAGTATTTTGGATAATGGGTCCTTTAACTGTACTTGCCTTAAAATGCGCTCCAAAATTGCACTCTTCATTAAAGGGGAAGAAAGTAAGCAAAAGGCAAAATAACCGCTTTGTTTTAACACTGATGTTAGAATATGAAAGTATTGGATTAAATACCCGCAGATTGTACAATTCATTCCTTTCTGCAGGCATCTTACAGGCTAATACCAATCATTCTGTACCCTCCCTATCTTATCCCTTATCTGGCTTTGCCTTAAGGTGGCCATACATGGAGAGATTCGCTCATTTGGCAATGTCGCCACATGAGCGGATCTCTCCCGATATGCCCACCTTGAGGTGGCCAATATCGGCTGATCCGATCTAGGGCCCAACGATCGGATCCTAACGATGGGTAAAGGGAGGGCGGATCACGGGACCACATCAACTAACAGATGCGGCGGCGATCCAACGGGATTTTTAGTCCTGTCCGATTGACATCTGGACAACTTTCGGCCAGATATCGATCAGGGAAGCCCGTCGGAGGGCCCCATACACGGGCCAATAAGCTGCCGACTCAGTTCATGTTATGCAATAAGTCAACTTTTACATGTCCATTTTACACATCCACATCTCTTTGGTGTACTCAATTTCCATCATTCTTAGTCAAACAGAATTGTTGTACAAAATGTGTGTATCAAAGTGGATTAAGCTTAAAATTTAAAAATATTTTCATAGACATTCCATTTGATAGGAACTACATTTCCCATCACCCCCTACTGGACACAACTTAAACAGCAAAAAAAAAAAAAAGAATGGTTTAAAAACAATAAATACCTAATATACACTTTAATACAAGTCAAAACATGCTGTAGTAACTAGAAATGTTTTACCTATTTCATTTATACTACATTTTTCAATATTTGCAAAAATAGAACATATTTGAAAACAAAAGATTAAGACTGACTTCGTAAAGGCCATTTGTGTCTTTTGGAGTTTGAAAGCAAATATAATGTTTCCCTTTGTAGTATTTTTTTTTAACCTCTACCCATTCTTAAGGGCAGTGGTCCCCAACCAGTGGCTCGTGAGCAACATTTTGCTCTCCGTTGTTGCTCCCCATGGCCTCAAAACAGGTGCTTATTTATGAATTACTAGCTTGTAGGTAAACTTTGGTTGCATAAAAATGAGGTGTACTACCAAAATGAGCTTCCTGTTAGTTGACAGTCCACATTGAGGCTACCAAATAGCCAATCACAACCCTTATTTGGCACCATCCAGGAACATTTTTCATGCTTGCATTTATCCCCAACTCCTTTTAAATCTGAATGTTGCTCACAGGTAAAAAAAAGGTTGGGGACCCCTGCTTTAGGGTGTATCACTTAGTTTGGAATATCCATGTGAGGCATCGTGTATGGTGCCACCAGGAAGCCCTGATCGACCTAAATCTGGTCAAAAAGCAGTCAGATACCAATCTGATCGTATCTGGGAACACATCTGCACATAGACATGGTTCTTGTCCCGCTGACCTGAATATCCCTTATGATCTAATTGCTGGCCTGTGGGCCAAACGATTAGATCACTTGATTTTGCCCATCTCAAGGACATTTCATTGAAAGATCTGCTCATTTGGCAATCTTCACATACATGGCCAGCTTAAGCTGAAAGAGTTGTATGTAGTAGTGCCCTACCTGGAAAGCAGCAAGATGTCCCCAAATTGTGAAAATTCTAGAAAATAAAGATATTATTTGTTTTGGCTGCCGTCCACATCATTTCTGTGTGACAAATCTATCCGTAGTTTGCATAAAAAATACTGGGACCTCTGATGCCACAGTGACAAAAACTCATGATTCCTTTGGTCAATTTACCCATTGTCTTCTCCTATATTAGCCATTGCTTGGCCCTTGAATTATGAAAAAGAAATTACCCTACTTTCACATAAAGCCCTGGAGCAGGACTCATTACTTTTGGCCAGTTTAACACACTGACTTCTCATGAAGGAATCCTTGATTTCAGAGCTGGTGCGGTCTGATTCCTCCATGGAGCAGGAGAAACCCCCGTCAGCACCGGTCTTCACTGACGCCCTTTTGGGGCCCAGAACTTATTACTGCGAACCTGAACACTTCTGAGTTAGGACCAGAGGATAATTAGAGTAAAAGATAAATTGTATTCAGTTTCACCCCATCATCAACTAAATTAGCCCTTGTTCTGTCCAAAAATTGTAAAAAGTCTGGCTCTTGCTTGCACAAAAAGCACCAGGACACTCTGATGCCACTAAACTAGAAACTCAAGATTCCTTTTGGTCAATTTCCCTATTGTTTTCTCCTAACTCAGCCATTATTATGTCTTTATGGCCCTAATTTGCACATAAATCACTGGAGCAAGCCTCAGATTACTTTTGGTCAATTTCCCTATTGTCTTCTCCTAACTCAGCCATTATTATGTCCTTATGGCCCTAATTAGCACATAAAGCACTGGAGCAAGCCTAGACCACTGCTGGGCAATTTCACCCACTGCCATCTCATTAATGAATCCTTGATTTGTCCCTAAATTAAAAAAAAATCTAGCCCTTGTTGACACAAACTGGAACCAGCTGATGCCACCATGGTTTGGTCCATAGTCTTCACATAAAACGTCAGTCCAAAAATCAAAATAACGGTAACAGTCTGTTTATGGGTAATCCAAGGTAGGGTTGCCACCTGGCCAGTAAAAATGATGGTTGATCCCAATGTTAGTAATAGGGAAAAAGGATAAACATATAGGAAGGCCGGTATTTTTTTCAGGAAAAGGTGACAACCCTAACCCTGGGAGACACCTGGCGTGGTGTAATTCCTCCATGGAAACCCCTGCCTATACTGGTCTTCACCAAGGCCCTTTTGGGGCCCCTGAACGTTTTGTTGCAGAATTGACCAGAACACTTCTGAGTTAGGACTAGGGTTGCCACTTGGCCGGCATTTTACCGGCCAAGCCGGTAAAAATGTTGGTTTATTCCAATGTTATTAATAGGGAAAAATTATAAAAATATAGGAAGACTGGTATTTTTTTTCAGGAAAATGTGGCAACCCTAGTTAGGACCTGAGTATAGATTAATTTTGGTCAGTTTCACACGTCTTCTAATCTAGCCCTTGGTGTGACTACGGTTGCCAACTGGTCAGTAAAAATGATGGCTGATCCCAATGTTATTAATAGGGAAAATATATAGGAAGGCCGGTATTTTTTTCTAGAAAAGGTGGCAACCCTAGGTGTGCCCCTAAATTGTAATTGCTAGCACAACTTGCACAGCGATACCATGGTGATAGAAAAAGCCTAAAAACTCACTATTACTTTTTGTCACATTTCCTAGTCTTCTAATACTTTACTTCTATGCTCCTTGTTAGCCCATACAATACTGTGGGGCCCTCAGAGTACAAGAACACACTTAAAATGACTTCATTGCACCTGCTCCTAGTCTTTCATTTCTAGTCAAACTGAGAGATGGCGGCAGAGATCATATACAACTACAATCGGGTAAAGATAGCACAGTTGGACTGTTCCTTCCACAAATATGAATTACAGTGAGCATTGATATTTCTGTATTAGTCTTTATTTTTTATATTCCCTGACAACAGGAGCAGTGAGCAGAGAACACAGTTTGTGACCAGACATAGTTGTAACTGCTGCTTTATGTTTTCGCCTATAAAATGTACCCCGTGACTTCTCGCTACGAACTCGAGGCGGTTACGTGTCGCGTCACTACGCTTGTAGCCGTGCTGCCACAGCCTCGCGAGATGCAACGTGCGACGTCAGGATTACATGGCCGCCAGGAGTCGGGAGCAGCTGGATATTTAAACTGCGACCGGCGTTAAAGAAAATTGGGAGAGTCCCGGTAAAAGTTGTTGGGCGGCATGAAGCGTCGGTGGGACAAGCAGCTGGAACGTTTATATATCAAGTTTTAAATCAGCTTTTGTATCCCTGCTTTGTGCTATAGCGTGACATCTACAACTAAACTGTCCCTATGGAATCCTTGGCAACGTTCTAGGGAGACTGACCCCACCTTGTAGTGTGTGTGATTCGCTGGGGAAGGTGCAGCTATGCTTCTAGGCAGCTGTTTTCTCACCTACGAGGACTTTACGAAAAGGTTTAGTTCATACAAAAATGACACCAAGAACAGCTACAGCATTCACAGCAGCACCTCAGTCCTGGAGCACAATGAGACCCAAGGAGCCTGCGTGCGGGAAGATGTCATGTAAGTAGGGTTGCCACCTTTGCTGATGGTTCCACCCGAACACGGGGTGGGGCAGTGATTTAGGAACAGGCACGATGACATCAGAGGTGGGCACAATGATGCTGGTGGAGTTATGACACCAGGGCAAGGTTATTGCATCACTTAGATGCAACTGGCTGGATTTCTATCCAGTATTCTCAGTGTGTACAAAACAAGAATGTACCAGTGCGTTCTACTCATTTAGATATAGAAGAATTGTGCTTACGGGTTGGGGCAGCTTTGGGGTTGATTTAGTCTCCTGGCGAATAATCGCCTCTTCTGTGGGGCGGGGCTTCGATTTCCGAAGTTTCCTCGTGAGGCAACTTCGGACGACTTTGGAAATGGAAGTGCGGCGAGTGCATTAGCGCAGGCAATTCTTCATTCAAGTAGGCAGAAGGCAGTTCAGGGAGAATGTTGCCCCGCAGATATGGCGATTAGTTGCCAGACGACTAAATCTGCCCGTCTGCCTCGACCCTAAAGTGTTTCAGGCTGGTTTATTGAATATTTCTGCAAAACCCTAATAATCCCTCCCTTCTCTTCCTGCTCCCTGAATTCCCAGGCTGTGCAGGGGAACCGGCGGCTCTCAGCTCACTGCACTGTAGGACAGGAACCAATCAGCAGCTAGCAGGACCTGATGGGGAACTGAAGTCTGTCTGTGCTTGTGTGACTGCAGGTCTGTGATTGGCCGTCCCCCTCCTACTGTGCTTCTGGCAGGGACCGTTAGGACACGCCCACCCCTCATTTGAAACATGGACTGGGACCAGAGAACATCTATAGGGAGCTCCAATAAAGGATTATAATATTAATTTTTAGCACGATGTAAAAGCAACACCATATATTACTTACAATTGTCTACAAAATTAGGGTTTTTTTCATTTATCCTTTATGTCTCCTTTAAAGTGTTGATGCCCAGTTCAAAACCACACAGGTGGCAACCCTATCTCTAGCTATATTCTGCTCGATGATTAAGCCCAATCCTTTAATTACAGGTATGAGATCTATTATCCAGAAGTCCATTATCCAGAAAGCTGAAATACAGCAATGCTAATTTAGAAATAAAACATTTTTTGATTGATTTGCTTTTTTTTTGTATCTGTAATAATAAGAAATGAACTGTACTTAAAAGTAACTAATCTTAGTAGATTATTGTTCGGGTTTCATAAGGCTGAAAGGCGAACAGGCCTTACAAAAACGAAACTGTTTGGGTCAAAACCGAGCAGGTGGCAACCCTACATGTAAGGCCTCCACCATCGCTGGACATAGCATCACTATTTGTCCCCTGCATTGTACCAGTTTATTCATCATTTCTGTGGTTTCGTAAGCTGAATGAACCTGGGCTAGATTTGGCCATTCCACCCTCATGTTGGGCTAAATTAGGCAGATCTAGTTGTTGGTCTCAATCCAGCTATGGTATTATACGATGGAGCCTATAAGGGCCATCAGGAGAGCCTCAGGATTTTCAGGCAGTCTCCGTAGACATGGTCGATATGTGGATATCTGTCAGGGAGAGCCCATACAAAAGGCATATGAGCTCAATGGGCAGAATTGCATCTTAAATCTGTCCATGTATTGGTAATTTTACACACATCAGACAGACAATCTATCAAATACAATGGGAGCTGCTGTAAGATGCCACAGACATTCACTATTTATAGGTGCTGTTTGGGTCTCTGTGCACTTGAAATGCCAGAGACTATTTTTAATCTTGATTCAGACCGTTTACATTAAATGGTCAGTGGTTCATGTCACACAAAAGCCTTTCTCCAGTAGAAAGCTACTCCCTCTGCCCTCTAACTATTCCATCTACATGTGCAGATAAAGGAGAACTAAACCCCCACACTAATGAAACCCCCCCTCCATAGTCCCCTGTCCCCCCGCACAGGTGTTTATACCTGTAAATACCCCTAAGTCTTTAATTACCCCTCAATGCAGAGTCATTGCAGCAGAGCTCACAGGCGCCACCTTCACCGCTTGGGGAGTCTTTAGTAAGTATGTGGTGTATTGGCACATGCCCCGTTGTAGCAATTTTCTGGTCCCAAATAACTGCGCATGCAATGACAGCCATGGAAATTGCTGCTGAAGGGACCCAAAGATTTAGAATCGGTGAACATGTCATCTGTGAACTCTGCTGAGATGTCTCTGCATCGAGGGGTAATTAAACACTTAGGGGCATTTACAGGTATTAACACCTGTGCAGGGGGGGGCGCTATGGAGGGTAGGGGTTTTAATTAGTTTGGGGGTTTAGTTCTCCTTCAACAGGAATGCAGCATGCCTGTTACTGTGTACAATGAAAAATACACCCGAATACACCCATTTTTGTAGAGACAGGAGTATTGGCATTCCTGTTACTGCATTCATAATTTGGGCAGTAGAGGTCAAAGCTGCATTTTCTGTGCCGGCATGGAAATCACTGCATATGACATTAGCCTACAGAGGAAAGATCTACTGTAGTCCCCTTTTTAGAAAAGATTGAGTGCTGAGAAAGCTGTATTTATTCATGCTTCGAAGCCTTTGTAGCAAAATTTCTCAAATTGCTGTTTACATTTTTTAAACCAAGCACTGGCAAAAATGTATGTATAGAGAAAAAAAATCTCCAGATTGTATAATGAACAACAACAACAGAAATGAAAGAAATACTCTCATTGTTTACTTTTATGTCCTCATATAGATTATCTAGAACTGAAAATGGGCATTTTTCTCAAATCTCCACTTATTTTCAGACTAAATGATACTCCATGCCTGTGGGAGGAGGAACCACAACAATAGACTGATTCTTCCAGGCACCAAGTATTGGGCTTTATCCCTTTTTATCCCCCTCTTTGGGAAAACAGCCTTGTTTGACTCTAGCATATGAGTATTAGGAGCTAGTAGGGCTTTATAAAATATATGTTGCCTATAATGGATCCCATGCTTGTATATTATTGGAATGCTTGTTGATTATGAATACCACCGTTTTATTGCATTTCATAAATGGATTTTGTCTTTTGCATTGCAGATTCACCCGCTTAAAATTTTGTTGTTCGCGGAGACAGGAAAGTCCATGCCCGGCTTACTTCATTCTGCAGTATGACGAGAAACTGGATTGCCTGGTAATTAAGGATGAAGACTCTGATCATGTCCACACTGTGGAAACAGAGGAGTTGTCCAATGAAATGGAATCTCTTTCTGAAAAATCAGAGCCACTGCCTAAGAAACTGTGCAGCAAGAGGCTCTCTTCAACTTGCACTGATGATGATGCAGCACAGGTTTGTGTTAATATGGAAGATCTGTCCGACCCAGATGACTGCCATGGTGGCTCAGTCAACGAGACTGACCGTTTTGAGAATGCTGTCTCAGGAGCTGTAGTCACGAACTTGACCCAGCTGATGAAAAAATTTTCATCTGAAGATACAGGTGCCAAGGCCATTATGACCATTGGGAGTCAAAAGGAATTGGAGCATTTCGGTTTCCAGACAAGTAAAATGGGTGGTTTATTTGAAAAGTATCCAGAGAGTCTTGTGCTACACAGGGTCGCCATGAAATCTGGTTACATCCTATATACTTTCCTGGTTGAGACCAAAGAGCGAAGCACAAAAGTAGTTCACTTCTCCTTTGTCAGAAAGGAAAACCCAAACACCTTGGGCAAAATGTTGAGTGTCTTTCAAAACTTCAACGCAGACTGGCTAAAAGTAAAAGTAATCTTTACAGAAATGTCCTTTGGACACACGGCCCTTCTTAAAGAGCGTTTTCCTTCCGCACAAATTCTGCTGTCAGTGTATCATATGGCTCGTTTGATTGAGCGAAAGATGAGAGGATCTGCTTCAACCAAGGAGTGGCTTCAGAAATCTCTAGATGATGCAATATACAACACATCTCCAGAGAAGCTGTCAATCCTTGCAGGTAAACTGCAGGGCAGAGTGGCTAAAGAGCTGTACAACTTCCTGGATGCTCACTGGTTTTCCTGTGAAATGCTTTGGTACATGCATGTAAAGAAGGGCTTGCATTCATGCAGCACCTACATGGACAGTCTGGATGTAGTCGCCAAAAAAATAGGCTGCTTGCTGCAAAAACAGAGCTCTATAGAATCTGATATCCAGAAGTTTGTGGAAAATGCTGACTGTTTCAACAGCAAAGTATTGGGGAACCAAAGAGATGGTTCCTTGGGCTTTTCCAGACTGAGCCCTAGAACATCAAACAGAAACAACAAAATGATCCAGAATACAAACTCCTTCGCTGCACCATCCTTAGTCTCTTCACCCAACCCAATTGTTGACACAGCACTGCCTGTTCAGAAAGACAAAGCTTCTCCAAATGACTGTCCTATTGAGCAAGTTGACAAAAAGGCTCCCCCATGCTCCTCCAACAATGTGAGCACATGGATGAGGCAGCAGGAAATCGTTTCCAAGGAGAGAGACAAAGAAATTGAAAAAAAACTCATGGTTTACAAATTTGCACCGTCTCAAAAGGGTCAAGTAAGACCTCGGAATGTAACCGATACCATGGCTTTTGCTTTGTGGGAGCACTGCAGTCATCTTGGCTTTCAGCTTTGCATGAAGGAGTGGGAGGTGGTGAAACGGGCCACACATCGTATCAATGAAAAGAGTGGGTATATCGCTGTCCAGATTCTTGAACAATCACATAAGATCAGTAATAATTGCGGTTCTTGCACATGCTACTTCAGTGTAAACTACCAGCTGCCATGTCGGCACATGTTGAGTATCCTATATGCATGCAAGAAGCCTGTGGAATCCGCCATGGTCTCTAGCAATTTGCAGAAGAAATACATGCAGCCCTTATGTGGTTTGAAGGTCTGGAACAGGTTATTGCACTATACTAGGGATGAGGAAGAGGCTAAGGAGCGACACAGCAAGATCCGGACTCTAACCAGGGAACTCTCTAATCTTCTGTTACAGTGTGGGGCTCCTGACTTGAATTCCAGGTGCTCTACTCTGAAGGCTTTGATGGACAAGTGGAGTACACAATCAAAAACAACTGTTAATGGATATTCTTCTGAAATGAACACTGTAGAACTTCCCTATCAGTGGGTGAAGAGAGAACCCTCTGAAGGAGAAGAGTATTCTGGTTGCCAGGAGCTGTGTAGATTGGATTTTCAGCCATCTTGGAGGTGAAACACTATTGACTAATAAGAAATAAAATAATTGTTGGCGTACTCTCTGTACTTACCTCATGTCTTCAGTGAACTTTGTGTCTGGGCCTTAAATATTTGTGTCTATAAACAGACAATGCCGAAAATGTATTTTAGTGTAAAGAAAATAAATTTCTTTGTTATTTTTGGACTGTTTCAGTTCAAGTATCTTTGTTGGTCAGCATTTTGAACCCCACTTACCATAGAGTTTACAAATATATGGTATTTGAGGCATTTAGTAACCATCCTAAGGCTGGGATTAAGGGTTACCCTAAAACTGTAGCCTTATTGGCCTTTAAACTGAGCTTCCAGTACTATCTAGTAGAGCAAATCATCATTCTCCCCAAATCTCACTCTAGCTTGACATTTTGAGCCTCCCCAGCCAGAGGTGAGCCCCACAGATTGGAGTTTAAAGGGGATGTAACGACCAAAAATAATATTGCAAATACCTGTTCTCTACCATAAAATAAGGTTCTGCAGAGAACATAAATATGGCATAGATTTCAGTTCAGAGTCGCAATTTATTTGCTAACGGTAACAGATTGGTAAACTATAAAACAGAATTTGTTGTGTACAAGACATCAGCCTATTCCATATTTAGTCACACATTCCGATAGAAATCACAACCTAATGTTTCCTGGAGCCAGCTAATAGTCTTTCTATTTTCATGACTGTTTAACTGTGCCAAGCCTATGTCTCTTTGTCTTTTACTCTCCAAAAACTTAATCCTAAAACAGTAGCTTGTACTTGCTCCCACCTAAGATATAAATCATCCTTATTAGAAGCAAAGCCAGCCTATTGGGTTTATTTAATATTTACATGATTTTCTAGTTGACTTAAGGTATGAAGATCCAAATTACGGAGGAAAATCCATTATCCGGAAAACCCCAGGTGCCGAGCATTCTGCATAACCGGTCCCATACCTGTATACACATCCAAATTATGTAAACTCCAAATTATCAACCAGCAAGTCCATTTTAAGCAAATCGAATTTTTTAAAAATGATGTTCTTTTTCTCTGTAATAATAAAACAGTAGCTTGTGCTTGATGGTAACTGAGCTGGGTGAATCCACATTGATAGCAAAACAATCCTATTGGGTTTATTAAATGTTTAAATGTTTTTTTTGGATATGGTGTCCAAATTGCAGAAAGGTCCCTTATCCGGAAAAACCCATGTTCCACAGAATGCCATGGTTAAAAACAAATAAATAAATAACGCCCCTCTTTTTTTTTAATCAATGACGACCTTAAATCTTTTAGGGTAAGTATGCCTGTTTTTTCCGACACATTTGCTCTAGGTTGTTTGAGTAAGTTGGATGAGGACTAAGTGGCGTTTCGGCTGTTGATCTGGCACTTGAGGCATCTTAAGTTCATTTAGGGTAATTCATCTATACTAGCATTGATATCTCTGGACCTTGACTGTTACAGCTGTGACTTTCCATATCTGTTACTTTGGAACTTCAGTGGGGGCCTGAAGATGTCTGAAGACCAATAGTAATAGGTGGGGGGTGCTGGCTGCTGACAAATGACACCATCTTTTATTACACCATCACCAGCAAGGTTTGCAGTGCTTTACAATCATTTTTAACAAACACAATTATTATTACAATAATAATTGTAAATTTTAAATTAAAAGCAAGGGTTACAGAGTAAAACTTGGAGTGGAGGGACCTGCTCCTAAGAGCCTATAATCTCAAATAGCAGCATGGGAAAGCTTAGAAATATTCTTAGGGTAGGACTACATGGACATTTTCTGCGCGATCCAACGCGCTGCGACAAGTCGCATGCGATAAAAATAAGGTAAGTGAATGTATTGTTGCATGGTGTCGCAGCGTTGATCCGACGCGACACAACTGTCAGATGCAGGTATGCAGCCTACAGTCACGTCGGATCAATACTGCGACACCATGCGACAATGCATTCACTTACCTTATTTTTGGCGAAGTGCGTCAGATCATACCGAAAACGTCCATGTAGTCCTACCGTAAAAAAACAAGTATGTCTGCTTGGAAACACTGAAAAATTCACACAGAGGCCAACTTTATTATCAAGAACCTATTCAATAGTTGTTTTCGTTGCTGAGCCGGTCAAATTCTTCACCATTTAATTTCTGTTCTTTTTAAGAAACCTAAAAATCAAATTCCAGCTGTTTCTTCACAGGGGCACATGCAATTACAATGGGCTAATTTTATAACGTTACGTGTGGCAAAAAGAGCTCGGTTTCTAGGTGAAGTAAGGTTGCCATGGCAGCGTGTACACTGGCCATTATGGGACATCCGCAGGAGAAATCATTCTCCTGTATGCAGTCTCCCATGGCAACGGATCGCTGCCTCGTCAGTAATTGCGCTCACGCATTGTAAAATGAGCAGTGAAATATAAGTGAAAATCATATACTTACTGGGATTTTCCTTTCCTGGACTGTAGCATGGCAGTGGGCAATAATGGGATACATCCCCCATCACGTGACCTAAATAAGCAAGCAATCAATAAATTTGGCTCCCCAGCATCCATCTTATTGACTGAAAACAGAGCGCTCTCCCCACTAGGGTCGGGAAGCCATGCCCACTGCCAGTGTCGGACTGTCCCCTCTCCCAATCAGATTTGGGGGGAAAAAAATGTTTTTTCAGGACGCCGCGCAGAACCTGTTGATTTAGGAGCGCTGCTGCGCCTTCACGCAGGCGCGCGGAGCGGCACCTTCATCCATGCGCACTCGGCGCGTCATATAGGGGGGTCAGAGGGGGCCCTGGACATTAGTCCTGGTGGGCCCTGGGCCCTCCAGTCCGACCGTGCCCACTGCCATCCTACAGACCAGGAAAGCAAAATCTTGGTAAGTATGATATGATTTCCACTTTTCCTGTCCATTCGCATAGCAGTAGGCAATAATGGGATGTACAAAAGCATCATAGATAGGGAGGGTATAAATAACCAAGAGAGCTAACTGATAAACAGGCCACTGCACCCTCCAACTAGAGTAGTTAATTCATAGAGCAACTTTGGTACTGTGGGTAGCTGCCATGGCAGCTACTAATATATTGACCGAAGGCAATCATATACAATATTCCTTAGAATAGAGACCACCATGCAGTTGCAGAAGCATTGAGGATTTAAATACAGAAAAGTGACATGGCAATACAGTTGCATGATACGATGATACCTTAGAGCGTCACTCCGCCTTGTATCATACTCACCACTCCAATTTATACTTGTAGTACTATAGGGTTCCATCTTATGGATAATACATACCCTAGTTAAATCGGTTATAGTTACATAGTTACATAGTTAAATTGGGTTGAAAAAAGACAAAGTCCATCAAGTTCAACCCCTCCAAATGAAAACCCATCATCAATACACACACCCCTCCCTACTTTTAATTAAAATTCTTTATACCCATACCTATACTAACTATAGAGTTTAGTATCACAATAGTTCGATATACTAACAGGTTCATGCAGAAGCCCAATATGTACCGGATAAATCCAGATAAACCTATGGCAGGATTATGTAGTATGAGCCTTAGATTGTCATCTAATAACAGTAATGCATTATCCCTATATTTGCAGTACCATTATGTATAATAATGTATTAATATACAAACGCTTCAATAGTAGGCTGCATTACCAGGAAATACCGCAGTAGTACCATACTGACTATTTACAGTTACCGCAGGAGAATGACATCCCAAATTAATATACTGCAGCAGTTTATATTATTTTAGTATGCCAAGTAGCATCAAGACCTCACCGTTTTGATGGTGATCTGTAAAATAAAATACCATTCTAATGGAAACCCTCATTATTAAAGTTTACTTTTAATATTTTACCTAGCTATTGTAATAGTGCTCATGGCTGAAGTTGCAATGTGGTAAACATGTTGCACTTCGGAGGTGCCCTTTGTATTTATATGCTTAAATACTGTAAAGATTGCAATATGTTAATATATGGAATTGCATAGTACACATAATTTGGCACCTTGAATGGTTATACAGTGATAACTTTGGTTACAACGTAAGTTGTCATATAGTAAAACTGAACTGCAGACATGCACTTAAGATCCAAAAATTGAATGGCTACATTATGATGGGTAGGTTACGTGCGGATGTCGTAGTAAGGCAACAAAGTGAAGGGCCAGAACTAGGGGAAGGCAGAAGAGGCACCTGCCTAGGGCGCAAGGATGTGGGGGCGCTGGGCAGGTACCTGATTAAAAGTTTTCTGCCTACCCCTAATCCAGCTCGTTCGCTCCCCTGCTGCTTGATTCCCTCCTCTCCTCCACTATGTCCGAGTGTCCGTCATGTCCCTCCCTCTGTCACTACCCTGCCCTTCCCTTTATTTAATCTCCACTTATAGTGCACTCGCGTATGCGTGCGACCGCGAGCGCGCGCTCATATGGGGGGGCAGGGGTAGCCGACCGGGTGCCTAGGGCGCCCTGTCTGCTTGGCCTGGCCCTGGTGAAGGGTGCCCTTAGTATGATGCAAGGTGTGATTAGTACCACCCACTGAATGGTTATATCATGATAATACTGATGTTTGCAGAACTGCAACTAGCCTCCATATGCTCAATGACTATCCTGCTATTACTGGTTAAATGCAGACATTACGATATGGTAGTATAGAGAACTATAGGTGAGCACAACACACTGAATGGCTATACAATGATAGCTTTGATCAATACCGATATCTTATTATTACATAAGTTTTAATATAGTAATGAGAGACTGCAGAAGCGCACTTAATCCATATCTGCTAATACTGTTTGAATGCAGCCATTACCCTATGGTAGTATAGGGAGCTGTAGGTGAACATTTAGTATAACGCCCTGTGCAGAAGTGCACTTGATATCAAATGCTGAATGGCAGCTTGATGATAACGCAGTTTAAATGCAGATGTTGCCGTATGGTAGCAAAATGAAGTTAGGCGTGCGCTTAGTATTATATGCTGTATTATGATACTGCTTATTGCCAATATTGTGGTACAGAATCCTGGTGAAGTGCAAGGGTTTGATTAGTATAACACACTATATGGCTATATCATGATAGCACTGATGTCTGCAGACTTCTAGTCATAATAACCATATATGCCATTAGAATCCATATGTTAATATTCATATGTTGTATGGTAGACGTTGCAATTAAGGAATGAACAACCATTTTTACATACAAGAAAAATTGCAGGTAAGTACAACCGTCTTGATTCCTGAGGATTGAACTAATGATTCCTGATATACTCACCGTAGCTTCATAGTGAAATCAGAGTTTCTTGTGGTCATTTACCAACAATATCCTACTAACCGTATCAAGGTAACCAGTTTAGTGGTTGGGAAATACTGTGTTGAGAAAGCAATAATAATGTGTATATTCCAGGGATTTGGTTAAATATCCATACCGCAACAGTTCTAATTCCTTTGCTGGTATAACCAAACAGCCAATATGCTACATCAGGCTCATACGCCTGCAACACTCCCAATAGTGCACCAGGCTCCCTTGCATTAGGAGCCTTTCCCTTAAAGGTACAGCACAGATTAAAGGAGAACTAAAGGTTAAACTTAAGAATATTTCTATCATAAGTCTGGCGGACTCATAACTTACAAAGCGTAGCGAATGCTTTCTCCCTGGTGTCTAGAAGAAGGAACATCGCTCTGCGGAGAATGTAGTGTTGGACTCAGGTGACCTCACTAATTTTCAAGGAAGCTTCCTCCCTGCTGCCCGAAGCAGCCTTGTGGCACGTTGGGCTCAATTCTAGTTTAATTCGCATGACTCAGAGGCGCAGCCTTTCTCCTTTTTTATTCTCCTTTTTTCACGCATGAGGAAGTCTCAAATCCTTATTAAAGATTACCACCGCGTTGTACAGAAGCAGCGCAGAACATCAACCATTATTTTCTGCTTTTGTATTTGCAATGGCGAGCAGAAAATATAGCGATCAAGGTCATCAAAGTGAGTACTTTAGAGGGTGATAGAGCATGCATTTTGCCTTTCCTTCTTCTTTAAACAACTTATGCTCCTTCCAAGCTGTGAACCTATAGCAAAAAGGCTAGGTTACAAATCTTTCCTTAAGGATGTGGATCCAATCCACTAGTAGTTGATAAGGCAGCACAATCCTTTGTTGATGATGGAATTTTATTTGGACAGACAATTTTTTTTCTAATTTTGGTTCTGTCCATTACCACAATGAATTTTAAATAAAACAACTCAGATGCAGTTGATCTGCAGACTTTCAGCTTTAATTCAGTGGGTTGAACAAAAAGATTGCATACAAATGAAAAACTGAAAATAAAATGTTCATTTCTAATACTTGACTGAAAACCCTTTGCTGGCAATGACAGCCTGAAGTCTTGAACTCATGGACATCACCAGATTCTGTGTTTCCTCCTTTTTAATGCTCTGCCAGACCTTTACTGCAGCAGCATTCAGTTGCTGTTTGCTTGTGGGCCTTTCTGTCCGAAGTTTAGTCTTCAACAAGTGAAATGCAGCTCAATTGCTTTCGGATCAGGTGACTGACTTGGCCATTCAAGAATATTCCACTGTTTCATAAACTCCTGGGTTGCTTTGGCTGTATGTTTTGGGTCATTATGAAACGCCTCACAATCAATTTGAGTGCATTTAGCTGGATTTGAGCAGACAGTGTCTCTGAACACCTTACATAGTTACATAGTTACATAGTTAAATTGGGTTGAAAAAAGACAAAGTCCATCAAGTTCAACCCCTCCAAATGAAAACCCAGCATCCATACATACACCCCTCTCTACTTTTAATTAAATTCTATATACCCTTATAAATCATTCAACTACTTCTGTCCTGTGTCACATCATCAATAAACATAAGTGTCCCAGTGCCACTGGCAGCCATGCACGCCCAAGCCATCCCACTGCCTCCACCATTTTACAGATGATGTGGTATACTTTGGATCATGAGCTGTTCCACACCTTCTCCAAATTTGTTCTTGCCATCATTCTGGTAGAGGTTGATCTATATTTAATCTGTCCAAAGAATGTTTTTCCAGAACTGTGCTGGGGTTTCTCTTCACCATGGAAATGATTTTGCAATCATCCACCACTGTTGTCTTCTGTGGACGTCCAGGTCTTTTTACATTGCTGAGTTCACCAGTTCTTTCTTTCTTTATCCGGATGTACCAACCTGTAGATTTTGCCACTCCTAATACTGTAGCAATTTCTCGGATGGGTTTTTTCTGTTTTTGCTGCTTAAGGATGGCTTGTTTCACCTGCATGGAGAGCTCTTTTGACCGCATGTTGTCTGTTCACTGCAAAATCTTCCACATACAAGTACCCCCCCCCCTCAAATCAACTCCAGGGCTTTTATCTGCTTCATTGATAATGGCATAACAAAGGAATTGCCCACACCTGCCCATGAAATACAGTAGCTTTTGAGTCAATGGTCCATTAACTTTTGAGCCCCTGAAAGGAATTGATTGTGTTAAAAAAAGGCATTAGCTCCTCACATTTTTATACAATCTTTTTGTTCAACCCACTGAATTAAAGCTGAAAGTCTGCAGTTCAACTGTATCTGAGTTGTTTCATTTGAAATTCACTGTGGTAATGTACAGAACCGAAATTAGAAAAAAAAGTTGTCTGTCCAGATTTATGGACCTAACTGTATATAGTTAAACACGATAACTGTTTCGGTTCTCAACTTGAATGAGTACTCATCAGCATGGTGATACAGCAACAGATGCTCTGATGTTCTGAATTGCTAGTCCTACTCACCCAATCTTTTTCCATTTCCAATCCTGGGGAGACAAATGAACAAACGGACTCTGGGGCATCATAGGAAATGGCCCGTCTGCCAGATAACTTGTGTCCTGCAGATAGCTGTACCAACATTCTCAGTTGAACGCTACTCGGCAGTGGTGGAACTACCGGGGGAGCAGGGGGTGCGAGCGGGCCAGGGCCCGCACCCCCTCAGGGCCCACTGGCAGTCCGCGCGAGCTGCGCAGCGGACATTACCAGGCAGTTTCTGGGTGTACGGAGGGGGGAGGGGGCCCGGCTGCGCATCCTGCGCCAGGGCCCGCCCTCCTCTAGTTACGCTTCTGCTACTCGGTGCACAGTGAGGAGAGCCCCATACTTTCTGTTTGGATGCAAACACAGACATATTGCTCATGTTGCCCAAAGGCTTTGCGACTGACTGCAATTAGACACACACATTGTCAGGGCCCAAAGGCTCCGCTAGGATTTGCGGACCTAGGAGGAAGCAAGAAGTCCAACACAGTTCGAGGTGTCCAAAGGGGCTGAAGAAGAAGAATGGTCAAGTCCAGGCAAAAGGTCAATTCAGGCAGCAAAATTCTTAGTCGATATAACAGGCCGAGGTCAAACACAGGAATCAAGATCAATATCAGAAGTCACACCCAGGAACACAATAAGTTGAACCTATAATTGGGCAAGGCCTGTAATGTTACGGTGTCTTATATAGGCTGATTGTTCGTGCCAAACCAGCGTGACGCTGTACGTTTTGACGTGCCGGCATCATGACGCTGTGCACATTTGGATGCGCTGGCGTGAAGACATTGCGCACGTTTCAACGCATTGGCTTAAGAACAGGCCACGTGAGAGGACTGGGCGCCGCCATTTTGTCCATGGTGTCAGCTGGAATCGGCAGACAGGTAAGTGTTCCTTACACACATGGCCTTGTCCTCCTTGGACCCTCACATGCCTCACATAGGTAATAGTACCTGGACCTGGAGCTTCATCAGGTAGAGCCCAGAGACCCTGCTGGCACATCAGGTGAACTCAAGTGACAGGAAATGAGATGGATGCTTGGGGTGGGGAGCCAAATTTATTGATTGTGTGCTAATTTAGGTCACGTGATGGGGGATTATTGCCCACTGCCATGCGAAGGAACAGGAAAGTATTTGAGGCTGAAGTCGGAGCAGCTATTTAGGATGCGTGAGTACAATTCCTGACGAGGCTGCATTCCGTTGCCAGGGGAGACCACATAGAGCAGAGTGATTTTCAGTAGGTCTAATGGAGAAAAGGTCCACAAAAGAGACTGTAGGTGGTCTGTGTAACCACAACATGGAATAAACAATTAGCAGTTATCCTGCTGGAGTTCCTCTTCTGTTTTTTGTTTTGATTTACTAATGGAGAAAAGGTGCCTAAACACTTTCTATCTGCCAGAAATAAATATAAATGTATTTCTTTTTACATACACCTACCTGATTCCACAGATTGAAAGGAAGCCGTGATACAAACCATTTCCCAACTTTGCTTAGTCTGACAGTTTCATCTAACACCTCTCTTACTTTGTTCCAGTCCAGTGATGGATTCTGGGACTTGAAGTCCCTCTGCTTTCCATAGTGGGTGCTGCACAGATTCTCTGAGAAGTAGAGGGTCTTCAAGTCCCAGAATTCATTACATTCACAATGAAATAAGGTGAGAGAGGAGTTGGATACTCTGAGACTAAGGGGGTAGGCAACTGGTTCCTGCAGTGCTTGCAGACTATGTGGAAATAGGTATGTCTGTTTAAAAAGAAAAATATATTTATTTCTAGTTCGAATAGTGTTTATGAACTTTTTTATGCATGTATTCTTGTGTTTACCTTAAACAGATAAAAAAAATTAAATTGAGCCCAAATCCTTTGAAATGTTAGTCCTGCATAAAATGTGTTCCAGTCGCTGTAGATTGTAATGACCAATGATCCTGGTTCGCAGCTGATCTTCCAGCTAGACGAGGACACAAACATAGAATCAATCAACTTCCAGTCAAGCTTTATGACCAGAGTGTTTAATGAGAGCCCCAAAGCTCTGCTGATGATCTGCATAAACAATGCCAAAGGGAAAACATTATATCTGTTTGCGGCAGATGGGCAGTGGATGAAGATGGAGTACAATGTTTTAAAGCTTGCGCACGTAGCTATCCCTTAGGATGAGACTCCACCCTGAATCCAGACCTACTCCTAGACGGTAAGATATGGGCACTGCACCACTGGAGAACTGTTCCTCAGTGCTCTGTGTATTTTCAGACAATGGAAGTGGCACTTAAAGAATTCAGCCATATCTTTTGGATTAGAGACTGTCATGGATAGCTTTAGAGTCGCTGCTACACTGGGCCTTCAAAAAGCTGTTGAGTATAAAGCAGTATAAAACTGTTAATATCTCAGAAACCACTCAAAATATAAAATACATGTAAATCATGTAAAAAGAGCTTAAAGGGATCCTGTCATCGGAAAACATTTTTTTTCCAAAACGCATCAGTTAATAGTGCTAGTCACATGACTTGGGGCAGCTGGGAAATTACTGTCATGGGAAAAAAAATTTTTCAAAATGAATCAAATGGTGCTGCTCCAGCAGAATTCTGCACTGATATCCATTTCTCAAAAGAGCAAACAGATTTTTTTTTATATTCAATTTTGAAATCTGACATGGGGCTAGACATATTGTCAATTTCCCAGCTGCCCCAAGTCATGTGACTTGTGCTCTGATAAACTTCAATCACTCTTTACTGCTGTACTGCAAGTTGGAGTGATATCACCCCCCTCCCTTTTCCCCCCCCCAGCAGCCAAACAAAAGAACAATGGGAAGGTAACCAGATAGCAGCTCCTAACACAAGATAACTGCCTGGTAGATCTAAGAACAGCACTCAATAGTAAAAACCCATGTCTCACTGAGACACATTCCGTTACATTGAGAAGGAAAAACAGCAGCCTGCCAGAAAGCATTTCTCTCCTAAAGTGCAGGCACAAGTCACATGACCAGGGGCAGCTGAGAAATTGACAAAATGTCTAGCCCCATGTCAGATTTCAAAACTGAATATAAAAAATCTGTTTGATCTTTTGAGAAATGGATTTCAGTGCAGAATTCTGCTGGAGTAGCACTATTAACTGATGCATTTTGAAAAAAACATGTTTTCCAATGACAGGATCCCTTTAAGGCAAATTATTCAGTCATTATAAGTGGACATAATCTTCATTTGCATCTTTTCTTGCTATAGATTTCCGCAGTAGAAACTACTTGTGAGCATGATGCCTTCAAACTTCACTGTCTCATGGACAATAAATAGAAGCCAAACCTTACTTATGGCAAGTCTATGTTTTTCCTCTAAACTCAGGGTAGCAGAAGTTAAATAATGCACAATTCATTAGGTGCAAGTTAGTAGTGTGTGTAGGTGCAACATTCAAGGAATCACTGGAACCTCCACAAAGTAAGTGTTAATATCAGGGCTCCTTTGTATCTGTGGCCCTTAATTTGTACCCTATGCATCAAAGTGGACACAACTGGCAATTTGGTGCAAGGAGCAATACCAGGAATACCTTTGTGAATAGAATTTGGCAGGACACATTTTAGCACTTTATAGATAAGCCCTAAAATCACATTTGACAATTACAATAAATCTCCTGTATTTATTAGCTTTGGGGAATTGTCTTATTCTGGGTAACTTATTTCTTCTTCTTCAAAAAAAAGCTGCTTTCAGACACCCCCCAACAGTTATTGTATTTTCACATTTGAGTGTGACTCACGGATTAAAAGGTTTGGAGGAATCACATTTGACCATTACAATAAATTTCCTGTATTTATTAGCTTTGGGGAATTGTCTTATTCTGGGTAAGTTATTTCTTCTTCATCTTCTTCTTCTTAAAAAAAAGAAGCTGCTTTCGGACCCCCCAACAGTTATTGTATTTTCACATTTGAGTGTGACTCACGGATTAAAATGTTTGGAGGCTGAGGCCTACAAGTCTGTTACTGGTATACGGTTGGAAATTATCATTAAGTTCTAATGACAGGTTCTTATTTATATCAATATATTTTATTCACAGCTTTCAGTACTAAAAAAAATGTTTTCCCCATTACAGGGCAGTTGCACATTGGTTAGTCATTATCACAATGATATATCACATTTGGTAAAAAATAGCATTGCACAAAAATAAGTTAATATCATTTTCATAAAGGGGTAGTTTAAACCATTACATTATTCGCCTATTGTTTAGAAAATGTTTTTTGTTATTTCTCAACTGCTGAGTTACAGTTTGAGAAGGAGTAGATGGTAAATGGTACCAGTCCACAGATAACGTCTATAATAATTACCTGGAAAAACAAAATTATTTTATGTTAGTGTTTTATAATAGCAAAAGGTGGTCAGGATGATTTATGGTTGCAAAGCTGCCCATGAATACAGAGCTGCTGAACGCGGGCATGCATATTTCTCTTTCAATATGTAGGGTATAGTAATGTGTGGGCCAGCCGGGTTTACCTGTGGCTGGTTCAGGTCGGCCACTGCAAAAAAGTCTTCAGGTCACACTGCTGGCTTCCATTCGCTGCATTTAAAGACTTGCGCCTGCCCCCCACCCCTTTCGTGACATTACCTTAGGGCAGGCGTGGGTCTATAAATAGAGGGGACGGAGCGACCTAGTTCAGGTTTGGAGTGGGAGGGTTAGGGTCGGGTGCGAAGTGCAACAAATATGGATTTGCATCGAGCCCCACCTCCCAATAAATGGCCAGAGCTGAAACCTAAGGTACTTTGGACAAGTGCTCCATTTATCACAGAATGACCCCACAGAAGGGTGAGCTTAAAAGAAGGGATGCACCGAAACCCCGAATCCTTCGCAAAAGATTTGGCTTAACCGAATCCGAACCCTAATTTGCATATGCACATGCAAATTAGGGGTGGGAAGGGGAAAACATATTTGCTTCCTTATTTTGTGACAAAAAGTCACGCAATTTCCCTCCCCACCTCTAATTAGCATATGCAAATTAGGTTCTGGGTTGATTTGGCTGGGCAGAAGGATTCTAGCCAAATCCGAATCCTGCTGAAAAAGGCAGAATCCCGAACCGAATCCTGGATGCATTCCTACTTAAAAGTGAGGCAAACTAATATGGTACCTTTTCATATAATTTTGTCAGAGGCTTCTTTATGGAACAAACAGTTTTTAGATTTGCAGTGGTGGCCATTTCCAGACTACCCTGTGTATGACATTTCAGTGGAATGAGGGAAGGTGCCATGCTAACACTAAGGGTAGGACTCCACAGGCGATTTCCATGCAATCCGGCGTGCTGCGCCGCAGGCATCACGTCAGATGCGACAGAAATAAGGTAAGTAATGGTGTTGCAGCATTGATCCGACGCAACACGACTGTTGGATGCAGGCGCCGCATCTGAATCCGACAGTCGTGTTGCGTCCGATTAACGCTGCGACTTCATCCGACATTTCCATCTCTTACTTTATTCACGTTGCTTCAAGCCATCGTTTTTGCACGTCGGATCGCCAGGAAATCGCCCGCAGCGTCCTACTCTTACAGGGTGAAAAGTTAAGTGGAACAAGTTATCTAAAAGAACTTGAGCACACCATACTCTCCCCCATTCAAACTTATTAAAGGATATTTAACTAAGCCAGAGTTGAGCTGTGGCTTTCTGATTGTTGTTCAACTACAACTCTTTTAGTTTTGGAGTTTTAGTCGTGCAGTCTCTTGAGGGCTGTAATTTGCCCAGCTTAAAAACTTCATGCATAGATAAAACAATGTTGTGTACAGTAGCGTATGTTTAGCCATAAACTCTTCATCTCCTCCTAGGATGGTGCGACAGTATTTAATAGATCTCCAGAAATAGTCAACCCTGAAGTTCCGATGTTTGGGTTGACATCCTGATAACTGATGTAGGCTGCTCACTTTGCCTCTTTCCTAGGTTTCCCCTGCTGGTCTGTATCTACCGTATGTAGAGATTACTATCATTCATATTTGCAGAAGTTCTTCAGCATCTTTGGCAGGTCCAGCCAATCAATAGCCAGTCGGTGGACGATATGTTTCTGGATCACCAGACGGCAGAGTGTCTGCAGGGATGAAACTGAAAGGAGAGAGACCAACCAATTAAAGCATTTGAAAACAAATTACAATTGATATCAGTAGCACAGGTGTACTACGGATTCATGGTGTCTGTCTGTCACTGCCCTGTTCAGGAGGCCATGCATGCCATTATTTATATAAGGGAATTAGAACACAATTAGTGGTGATAAACAGCAGCCAAACTCAAAGCTGAACCATAAATACAGATATGGGATCTGTTATCGAGAACGCTCGGAACCTGGGGTTTTCCCGTGTAAGGTATCTGTCTGTAATTTGGATCTCCATACATTTTCTACTAAAAAAATATTTAAACATTAATTAAACCGATAAAGGATTGGTTTACCTCCAACAGTTTGGATCAAGTAGAAGGTAGTGTCTTCTTATTAGAGGGAAAAAGAAAATAATAATAAAGAAAAACAGAATTATTTATTTAAAATGGAGTCTACAGCAGGGGTCCCCAACCGTCGGGCCGTAGATGCTCCCGCACTGGGCCGCCAAGCCCACTGTGCAAAAACGAGGCACGTCTACATTTGCTGCCGACCCCATCCCGACATCACACCCCGGGACTTGCAAAAAAAAATAATATTTTGGCACCGGTCCCTGGTCCAAAAAAGGTTGGGGACCCCTGGTCTACGGGATACACCTTTCTGTAATTTGGAGCTGGATAACAGGTTTCCGTATAACGGATCCCATACCTGTACTTTCATAAGGTTTGTGCAAAGGTAAAATTATCCATTTTACGGATTCCATACAAAAATAAGAATACTACTTCATTAACCCTTTAACAGAATATTATACTGAATGGTTTTTAAAAGAATAAATGCTTTATATGGCTGACTGCATATGCCTGGCACATGATATGGTGATATGCCTGACACGTACGTGTTCCCGCCATTGCGGGTGATTACCATTCTAATGAATATGACAGTTGTAAACTGGTACCTATGGTAGTAAAGAAACCCCTTTATTCAGTTCAGCTTTCTACATTTCTTTATGATGGGTCTTATTTTATTTTACTATACTGGTATAACAATATATACATAATATATAATATATACATAAATATAACATGCAGAACAATAGATCACAGTTTGACCTTCCCAGCTTAGTTTACACACAGAGCATAGAGAAGAAAGTGATACATACATCCGTATTCTAATTGGATGACACGGACACTCTTGGTTGAAGCAAAGACATCAACGACAGCATAAAGAGGCTCGGTGGCTGGTATTCCTCTGGCACTGGGTCCCATATCCTCACCGTTTATAATGATGTGCATGCTTCGGGTGCCATCAGACTCAGGTTCATACAGCACTCCTATTCTACTCCTGAGCGCTGTAGGTGGGAGCACATTCGATTTGTACAGTTCATCCAAGATATGGCTAAAGCGGCCAGGCCGACTACGAGCTACTAACTTTTCTCGAGGATATTTAAATTTACCCACTTTTAAATAGGGGTCTGCAAGAAGTTCTTTTATTGCTCTGGAGCTGTTGTCATCCTCTGTTTGCACCCTGTTATGGTTGCGGGTGATGGCAAAGATCCAGCTGTCCCCCTGGTTTACAAGATCTGGAAGAGAGTACTCCGGCACCATGTCAAGGCTACGGGGATCCCGAGCCATGAGTCCCACCCTGAGATGCCCACACCATCCCAGTTCCTTATCCTCAATCTCCACCAAGAATATCTGCCCAGGCTGCAGGGGTTCCTGGCTAAAGCAGATGCCATTAGCAAAGCTCTCTACTCTGGTAGCTAGCGTCCCAGAAGGGTCTATACGTACATTGTCCCCATGGATATGATGGAAGCTCATGAATGGCTGACACTGCACGGCCATTGTCCCAGTAAAAATCTCAGCCGACATGCTGTCCTGATGCTATTTTTATAAAAGTCCTGCCCAGGGACAGCTGCACCAAGGAGAATACAGTTCCTTTTAGGGAAAGCAGATTAGTCTCACACCTAGCAGGAGGGGATCCAGGACTATCAGCTTTCTAACTAGGAGTTATCAGTATAAAAAATTTTCACCAAATGCTCTATGTAAACCATTAAATTGTTTCACTTACTCAAGAAAATTCGCTATGTACATACAGGGAGACATAGCTGTTGTCATATGAGCTTGATGTCATTACATTCCAGAGATGAGTGAGTTGATAAAGGGGCAATATGCATTTACCGCAGAGTTGGTGTATAGACTGTCTCCCTGCCCCATATTCTTTTGTCTGCACAGAACATGCAATAAGGCATCTCCTGCTCATTGAGGAATGGGTTGTTAACGTAATAAACTGCGCCTTCTTATATTTTTTTGGCTCACAACAATGCTTTTCTGTGCCCTATAATTATAATTTTATAGTATAATAATAGTATAATATAGTATATTGGACTGCTGTCGCTTGGATCCTTTTTCTAATACTGTATTATATTTTTGAAGGTTGAACATTGTGGAATTTTCTCCTTGAAGTCAGTGGTGTAACAACGGCCATCCGGGCCTTTTTCCTTCATTCCACCTGCCTGCCTGCTAATATCCCTCCACCCCGGCCTTGCATGCCAGGAGAGGGGAAGAAGAACCCGCAGTCTGTGCCACACACTCCTTGACCGCGAGGTCTGCTTCCTCTATAGTTGTGCCACTACTTGACGTCTTTGTACTGGCAGATACATTAGATAGTACAAGAGCCTTTTTTAGCAAGGGAGAAGATGGGTTCTGAAATTAATGAGAGGGTTACTGAAATTAATCCTTAGTATAAAGTTAATCCAGGGACCGGATCGATTGCCATCTTGGGAGTCAAGAAGGGATTTTTCTGCAAATTAGAGAGTTTTTTTTTCACTTTCCTCTGCGTCAACTTGCAGTTAGATAATTCTCTCTTAGACAAAGAAACTTAAATTACAATGTTACAATGTATGCAGCTGTTTAAATATGGAATAATCTAAAGGCACATATTCTATAAACACATCTTGTATTAAAAGGCTTTTTAAATATAAAACAGTGATTTAAATATTGGCTGGGTTACAAGTACATGATAGATTTTATAGCTTCCCTTTAATAAACTCTCTTCCCCTTTCTCTTGGGTGGGGAAAACCAACCCCCAATGGAAAAATACACTTCCTCTTCATAATTGGTTAGAAAATAGATTCTCTGATAAAGGATCAAGGCAAAGCTTTCTGCTAGCATTTGGGGGAATCCATCTTGTGGATCAACATACTGCTAACGTCCCTTTTCCCAGTAACACTGTAACACAATACTGATGGTTACATCTGCTCTTTGTTTAGAAATATTGATATATAATTATTTAGACTTCTGTGAAAAATTTGCGATTCATTCTTTCTTTTTCAGTCCCCAGAAACTACCTTATTTATTTTTTACTGTAAACTTGATCCTCTGGAGCTATAGCCAATGTCCTCCCTGAGGTGCGGGTTTTGTCCCTTGCTTATATACTTTGTATAGCTGTAGAAATAAGTCAAATTCTCTGGACTTGCTGTGTTTTTCTTAAAGACATCCAACTGGCTTTCTTAATTCAATTGAGAAAGCCAGTTGGATAACTGGTGAAACTTCTTCAAAGGAGAAACAAACCCTTTTAAAAAAAAAACACCCCCTACCCTACATAGACCCCCCTCCCTCCTCCCCCCCCAGTATTACCCCGGGCAAATGCCCCTAACTCTTTACTTACCCCTCCGTGCAGATTCTGTCTACGGAGTTCACGGCAGCCATCTTCTTCTCTACAGTAATCTTCGGAATGAGACCGGCGAAGCGTCACATGCTCAGTTAGAGCAATTTTCTGATCGACAACTCTGCATGCGCCGAAACTCACGATAATTGCAGAAGCACCGAAAATGCTGAAGATGGCGTCTGTGAACTCTGCTGGACAGAATCTGCACAGAGGGGTAAGTAAAGAGTTAGGGGCATTTGCACGGGGGGCAGCTAGGCTGGGAGGGAGGGGGGTCTATGTAGGGTAGGGTTTTTATTTATTAACGGTTTGTTTCTCCTTTAAGAAAAATACAGCAAGTCTAGTTGATTTGACTTATTTCTACAGGTATACCATGCTCTGGATGAATGAAATGCTTCACAAACATACTCGTTGTATGTAGCTAGCAGTGTTGGAGTTTGGTGCTAGAGGCCCACCAGAAGGCCATAGATAACAGATAGGGTTGCCACCTGGCCGGTATTTTACAGACCTGGCTGGTAAGGATGATGGCTGATCCCAATGTTATTAATAGAGTAAAAAGATAAATATATAGGAAGGCCGGTATTTTTTCCAGAAAAGATGGCAACCCTAATCACAGACCCACTCTCAAAACTATTTTTCCTCCCTATTCTTCCCTCCATACCTGTCTTTTTCTCACACAGAAACAGGCAATAGTAGTAGTGTAGGAAGCCTACCAGGCCTCATTACTTTTTATTGCCACCTTTGCCAGTGGCTAAACCCAAACAAAGGGGGCGGGGCACATAGCATTGGGGGTGGAGCATTGATGTTGGGCTGGGCATGATGACATCAGAGATGATGTCGTGGCGTTATGATGCTGGGTCAGGGTTATTGCATCACTTATATGCAACTGGTTGGATTTCTGTCCAGTTTTCGCAATGTTTTAAATGGGACAGTTTTAAACAGACAGCCCTTTGACAAACTGAGATGTTTAAACCCACATTGCTGGAAACCCTACCTCTATCTATTCTGCCTAGGGTTGCCACCTGGCCAGTAGGCCAGTAAAAATGATGGTTGATCCCAATGTTATTAATAGGGAAAAAAGTTAAATATATAGGAAGGCCGGTATTTTTTTCCAGAAAAGGTGGTAACCCTAATTCTGCCCCATGGGTAAGACCAATCCTTTAACTACATGTATGGGAACTGTAATACAGAAATCACTCAGAAAGCTTTTGAAATACAGCAATTTTAATTTAGAAAACCTTTCTTATTTTTGATTGATTTGCTTATTTCTGTTTCTATAATAACTACACTTGATAATAACTAAGCCGAGTCAAGGTGAGAATCTTGGTATTTAATTAGTTTTCATATATTGGCAGATTATTATTCGAGTTTCACAAGGTTGAAAACCAAACAGAAAGTTGAGACCCGAACGGGCCTTAAAAAAACTGAACTGTTCTGATCAAATCCAAACAGGTGGCAACAATAATGGGCACTCCTGTATTAAGGTACTTATAATGACAATGGCATGCTTTATCAGTTTTATAAATACCTTGAATAGAATGATTAGGCATTTGATGTGATCATGTGACACAATACAGTAGAACCCCCATTTTACGTCTTTCAGGGGACCAGGGAAAAACAATGTAAAATCAGGGGAAACTTAAAATCAGGGAAATGTATTGAAGACCCTTAGGCTTAGTCCACACCAGGCGATTCTGGGAGATTTAAGCGCCATGCCGACTATTCACCTCTTCTTTGAGGCGACTAATCTCCCCGAACCGCTTCCTCTTCTGCGCTGGCTGTAATGAGAGTCGCCTGCGTTATGACATGCTTTGTTTTCCGAAGTTGCCTCAAGAGGAAAGCTCCCCGAATCGCCTAGTGTGGACTAAGCCTTAAAGGAACTGTTCAGTATAAAAATAAAAACTGAGTAAATAGATTAGGCTGTGCTAAATAAAACATGTTTCTAATATAGTTCGTTTGCCAAAAATTTAATGTATAAAGGCTGGAGTGAATGGATGTCTAACATAACAGCCAGAACACTACTTCCTGCTTTCAAGCTCTCTTGGCTTCCACTGATTGGTTACCCTGGTTACCAGGCAGTAACCAATCAGAGACTTGAGGGGGGCCACATGGGTCATACCTGTTGCTTTTGAATCTGAGCTGAATGCTGTGGATCAATTGCAAACTCACTGAACAGTTATGTCCCATCTGGCCCCCCTTATAGTCACTGGCTAACTCAGAGTTAGAGAGCTGAAAAGCAGGAAGTAGTGTTCTGGCTATTATGTTAGACATCCAGTCACTCCAGCCTTTATACATTACATTTTTGGCTAACTAACTATATTAGAAACATTATTTATTTTGCACAGCCTATCTAGTAACCCAGTTTATATTTTTACACTGACCTGTCCCTTTAAATGTGAAGTATACAAAGGAAATAAGGTCAGAAGTCATAATTTGATATCTATGTATCTATGTAGTGCTCCCCTTCTGCTGCTTCTCAGTCTTCTGCTCCTTAACAGTACAGCTGCATAGATATCCCCTCCTGCTCCACTGCAACACACAGATTTCTCCCTTCCATGTTTACAGCTTGCCATTTTTACATGGAGGGTCACCTTTTCCTTTGCCTTCCTACTACAGGAGGGCTCCTCACTTTTGCCTGGAGAGTCACATTTCCCTCCCTCTCACTGCTGCTGTTGTTATCTTACTCCATTATCCTACTCTTTTACACGTATTTAGTGTTTATTGATGACGGGAACAAGCTGACTAGACTCTTTCTCTTTTTGGTTTAGAAAAAAAAAAAAAACTTTACTGGGACGCGCCCAGCAGGAACACGTGATCTCCAGTCAGGCGCTGGAGAGTCACATGATGGGTCGGTAGTGCTGTGGAACAAGGAAGTGTTTGTTGGGCTGCGCGCCGGCGGAGGTGAGAGGGGGAAGCTACCGGGGGATTTTGAGCGACCTAAAGAAAGATGAAAGGAAGCAGTGAGGGAGGGTAGAGAAAAGTATGGTGGCCCTGGTGACAGGGGTTCTGTATTGAGCAGTGTGATGTTCTTGGGTTGCAAGGCTTTGCTGCAGGGACATTATGTTCAATGTTTCCTTGTTGTCACGACGAGCTTTACTTCTGGGTGGGTAATGCAGGAACTGACCCTTGTAGCCACTTCATCTCTGCCTGTGACTCTCACTAGTGACTAGTCTGTGTACCATTCTGGCAGTGTTATACTAAAACTGTCCCCACGGTGTAACTACAGAGGAAACAGACCCTGTGGCTGCAGGGGGCCCCAGGAAGTATAGGGGATCCCCAGGAAGTATAGGGGTCCCAGGAAGTATAGGGAGGTCCCAGGAAGTATAGGGAGGTCCCAGGAAGTATAGGGAGGTCCCAGGAAGTATAGGGAGGTTCCAGAAAGTTAAGGGGTTCCAGGAAGTATATAGGGCCCCAGGACGTATAGGGAGCTCCAGGATGTATAGCGGGCTCCCCAGGAAGTATAGGTGGGGCCCCAGGAAGTATAGGTGGGGCCCCAGGAAGTATAGGTGGGGCCCCAGGAAGTATAGGTGGGGCCCCAGGAAGTATAGGTGGGGCCCCAGGAAGTATAGGTGGCCGCCAGGATGTATAGGGGGCCGCCAGGATGTATAGGGGGCTGCCAGGATGTATAGGGGGCCGCCAGGATGTATAGGGGGCCGCCAGGAGGTATAGGGGGCCGCCAGGAGGTATAGGGGGCCGCCAGGAGGTATAGGGGGCCCCAGGAGGTATAGGGGGGCCCATGAGACCCTAATTCATATTCAATGTAAAAAAATATTGGTTAAACAGTTAAACCTAGACATTTTGGAGTCCTGAAAAAATAATTTGCTGTGGGGCCCAGTAATATCTAGTTACCCCACCATCTGTCCCAATTGCCTTTCATTTGGGAGGTTTTAGTAAAGATTGGGCACGTTTGCTGTAGGGAAGCACTATCCAACTTGCACCCCCAGCTATTATAATGGTTAGTACTGTAGCACGTAGAACTGGATGTAGGCCACAACATTGTGGTCACAGTAATGAGATGATTAAATAAAGGGGAACTGAAACAGTGGGGTGATGCAGATCTGGACTGGGAGTCAAAATATACTCTGGCATTCCAAGTACACAGAGGCCCAAACAGCCCTCACCATCACACTAAATAAATCACCTGGGGTGATGCATATATTCATGTCTGTCCAGCCTACATCTCTCCAGGTTATGTTACACTATGATCCTTTCAAAGGAAGAGATAGAAAAGTTGGCACTGAAGGAAAGAGGGGGCGGGGAGCACAAAGAGAATAGTGGTGGTTAGTGATTGGGATAAATAACTGAATAAGAAGCACTGGCTACAAACACAATTACAACTGCATGGTAAGGTTCTCCAGTACAGAGTCTTGCACCCATACTGACAGGACACTTCCCTTGTGCTTCTAAAATAACTTGGTGGCAGATACTTTCAAAGGCCCTTATTAGAGCGTTGCAATCTCAGTTTCTGCCAGGCTTGTGCCATGACATCCTTAGTATATCCTTAGACTTATGTCTCAGGAAAAACACCTTGGGGAGAAGGAGAGCACTTATTATTATTCATAAAGTGCTATTGCCACACTTCATCCTCTTTGTACTCTGCTTTCCTGTATCATTCAGAAATCATTCTTCTCAACCTCTTAAAGGGATTTTGTCATGATTTTTATTATGTCGTTTTTATTTTTAAATTACACTGTTTACACTGCAAATAATTCACTCTACAATATAACATTTAATTCCTGAACCAGCAAGTGTATTTTTTTTTTTAGTTGTAATATTGGTGTGTAGGCAGCCATCTCGGGTCATTTTGCCTGGTCATGTGCTTTCAGAAAGAGCCAGCAATTTAGGATGGAACTGCTTTCTGACAGGCTGTTGTTTCTCCTACTCAATGTAATTGAATGTGTCGCAGTGGGACCTGGATTTTACTATTGAGTGCTGTTCTTAGATCTACCAGATACCTGTTATCTTGTATTAGGGAGCTGCTATCTGGTTACCTTCCCATTGTTCTTGGGGAAAAGGGAAGGGGTGATATCACTCCAACTTGCAGTACAGCAGTAAAGAGTGACTGAATTTTATCAGAGCACAAGTCACATGACTTGGAGCAGCTGGGAAACTGACAATATATCTAGCCCCATGTCAGATTTGAAAATTAAATATAAAAAAATCAGTTTGCTCTTTTGAGATACTGATTTCAGTGCAGAATTCTGCATGGAGCAGCACTATTATGGATACATTTTTTCCCATGACAGTATCCCTTTAACCTGCAGCCATTGTTTCTGCACAGATTTGTTTCATCCATTCCAAGCCTCACTGTGCTATTTACAGTATGCTTTGCCTTTTGTCTTCAATCAGATGGACCTCTTTTTACGATGCTTCTTGCTCCTGGAAGCACTCTCTGTTGTTGCCTGCTACGCTGCAGATGAGATTACCTATATGCCAGGGCTGCCTAAGCAGCCATCTTTCCGTCAGTACTCCGGCTTTCTCAACGTGTCAGATGGCAAGCACCTCCATTATTGGTGAGTTGCTAAGAACAAACCCTTACTCATCTATAATCTGTTTGTCTCTATATTGAACATTTGGTTTGTTCCAGGTTTGTGGAGTCCCAGAAGGATCCCAGCACTAATCCTTTGGTTCTCTGGCTGAATGGTGGTCCAGGCTGCAGTTCACTGGACGGACTACTGACTGAACATGGCCCTTTTCTGGTGAGTTTCAGCTGGAACAATTGAATCAAGTGGGTAGTTTAAGGGAAAATATACCCCCCCCCTTGTATGAGCTGATTTAGTTGTGTTCATGTAAAAAGGCGAAACTGTGATCTCATGTACAAAGAAAAGGGGGGGGGGGGAGTGTATGTACTATTTAAGGTTAAGTCACCTCAAAATGACAGGGCCAAATGAGTAGTTTCCACCTCTGTGACATTAGCCTAGCAATAACAGGCAGGCTCTAGTGATGCATGGGCTTGTAGGTTTACCCTTGGATATATTTCTGTACTGTGTGCCTCCACTATTGTCACTGACATCTGGGTCAGCTCCGTCTGATGTTTGCTGGCCACTTTATTTGTAAACTCGCATTTGCCCCTTCTGGTGACATTAGACATGGACAGGTCAGGCAAGGGTTTATAATGCAGAGTGGTACAGCAGACCGGGCTGGGTATGGTTTACATGTCTAGAAATCACACCTGAGAGCATTGAGCACATATTCCATCCAGAGTGGATGTACTCTCAAAGGAGAGCTGGGATTGTATTTGACTATTATTTCCGTTTAGATTCAGCAAGATGGTGTTACCCTGGAGTACAACGACTACTCTTGGAACAAGGTGATGTATTGATTTTGACTATACCACAGTATATTGTAAAAAAAAATTACACCGTATTTCAGTCCCCCCTAAAGGTCCAAGCTTTGTACAGAGACCCCCTTAATCACAGAACAAGGTTACCAGATATAGGCAGGTACCAGTGTGTTGCCATTCAGCCATAGGTAAAAGAATATTTAGGTCAGCAAATAGGTTTTTTTACCCCACATTTTCACCCTCAAGCTGAGCTTTCAGGATTATATTTAGGATAATATGAATTTTCCCCAAATTTTTCCCTTACTGGCATTCAGGTGTAGCCACTGCTACTTCAAGCATCTCAGGGGGACCAACCAAACAGTTCAGGAACCACTGTTTTAGACAAAAAAAGTAGTTTTGAAGTAAAATTTTAATTAACCATTTGTTTAGATGTTAGGACCAGTAACCCCAATCAGATTTAATGGCAGCTTCTCATTTAATCAAATGACAACAGAATGAAGATCTGTCTATTATTAAAATGATAGGAGGTGTAATTGACACCTGGCAGAGTTGCCATTTTAAGCTCTCTTTGTACAATTGCATCTCCTGTCTGTGTGTTGGTACTGGATCCGTCTCACGTGTTTTTTTTCAGATCGCCAATGTTCTGTACATAGAGGCTCCAGCTGGTGTGGGCTTTTCGTATTCTGATGATAAAAACTACAAGACAAATGACACAGAGGTATAGTGGGCAGACAACTATTCTTTTTTTTTTTTTTTTTTTTTTTTTTTTTTAACTCAACTTTCTCCTGTTTTACCCTCTTTCTTACTTCCTCCGTTATCTCCTTCAGGTTGCTCACAATAACTACCTGGCACTGAAACAGTTTTTCCAGCTGTATCCTCAGTTCAGTAAAAATGATTTTTACATAACAGGGGAGAGCTATGGAGGAGTGTATGTACCGTCTCTGGCTGTCGAGGTTTCTCAGGACTCCAGTATAAACCTTAAGGTGAGGGTCATAATGAATTTCTCGGGGAGCAGAGGTTTGCATTGCAGTTTTCTCATAGTCAGCTTGGGGGACACAGGGACCTTGGGTATAGCTAGTACCACTAGGAGGCAGGACACAACCATAAACAAAACTGACTCCTCCTTCACTGGCTATACCCCCAGCAGGCGGAGCTTAGGTCAGTTTGAGTTGTGTCCTCAGGAGGTTAGGACGTTTTTTTGTTTTTTGCTTACTCTAAGTCAGCTAAGCTGACACCAGGGGCACTGCAAACCCTTTACACTGCGTAAAGGCTCTTACTGGCATCCCCCAACGTGGGAGCCTGTCTCCGGGGTCATCTTGTGCTCTGGCACAGACCATCCAGCCCATCTGACGTCTCCTTTCCCTTGCAGGAGGAGCAGAGCTGGCCGGCAGACAAGGAGAGTGTTTGATCACTGGGCCTGAGGTAAGTAACATTCCTCAGCCCCTTTTCCCTCCTCTCCCAGGCATTCCCACCACCTAGTCTCCCTAGCCCCTGGAGGGGCCTATCCTGACTGGATATTTGCGAGCGCTTCCTTAGTGGCGCCCTTACTCTCTCTGTCCCTGCTGTTTTTTACTTCATGGGGCAGTATAACGGGAAGCGGCTTAGTTCCTTCCCCAGTCAGGCTGACACGCTTCCCCTATTCACATCTGAGGCGCGCTTGTCCTGCGCGACTCAGTACTTTCGCCATTACACAAAGTTGGCGCGTCGCATACAGTACCTGGCGGGGAAACCTTAAGTTGCGCATGTGCACGCAACTCAGGCAGTGACGCTACACGCGTCTCCTCCCCTCTCTACGCGCCGCCATTTCATGTTCACAGCACGGATTCGCGCGCTTCTCTCTGCCTTCTCTTCTGCAGCACGAATAGCAGCGCAGCACAGGATCACAGGGATCGACTTGGTTCTTTCCAGGGACACAGAACCAGGCTACTCCTCCTTCCCTGCTATATCATCTGCAGGTTAGCGTGTAGCTCCTTATCCCCTGGGGGGTGTTAGTGTTTCCATAAGCTCTTAAGCTACCTGGCACTTGTTATATTCACACCATGTCTGATGGGCCAAGTGAGGCCCTTTTTTCCAGGGCAGCAGTCTCTGCAAATGTTAAATATTTGGCTTGTGCCAAATGCCGCAAACGGCTGCCCTCGGGGCATAAGGAACCCTTATGTGCTAAATGTAGGCCACAGGTTGCCGAACCTCCAGTACCTACTCCACCTACGGTGAACCAGGCTACTCAAGGGGAATCCGCAGTTCCTAACAGCCAAGTCTCCCCGCCTAGAGGGCACTCCACTCCCGAATGGGCTGCCCAATTAGCCACTGGCATTCCTATCCTAGCCCAGTCTCTGGACAAGCTTCTGTCCCGCCTAGATAATCCTAGACCTAGGTCTTCCAAACGCAGAGCCCCATCTCCCTCTGAAGACGAGAGCGACACTCCCCCCAGGCACCATTCCCCCATTCTGCCAGACTCTGGGGATGAGGACCGATCGGACGGTCAACTGTCATCCGGTTCAGATCATGATGACGAGGAATCACCTAAGCTTTCCTCGGAATCTGTGGACTCATTGATTTCTTCTGTTCTGGAAACTCTCCAACTCCAGGAGGCGGAGACCTCTGCTGAGTCCTCAAACACCCTATTCAAACGTCATAGTAAGACATATCTGGCTTTTCCCTCGCATTCTCAGCTTGACCAGAATATCCAGCAGGAATGGGACAAACCGGAAAGACGATTTCAAGCCAACCGTCGCTTTTTAAAGCAGTATCCTTTTCCGGCTGACCTCACAGAAAAATGGTCGTCTCCTCCTTCTGTTGATGCTCCTGTTTCTCGACTCTCAAAGAACACCGCCCTGCCTGTCCCTGATGCCTCCTCCTTCAAGGACTCGATGGACAAGAAGGTGGAGAGCCTATTACGCTCTGTTTTTCCCGCATCTGGTTTTTCCCTTCGCCCTGTTATTGCCACAGCATGGGTCAGCCGGGCCATCCATTCCTGGTCCGATACCCTCCTTACCGCGATCGAGGACGGAGTTCCGCGTCATGAACTTTCCCAACTAGCTTCCCAAATCAAAGAAGCCAATGACTATATCTGCGAAGCTGCACTGGATGCTCCTCAAGTCATCAGCAGATCATCAGCTCTTGCTGTAGCAGCTCGGAGATCTCTTTGGATGAAGTTATGGTCTGCCGACCTCTCCTCCAAGAAGTCACTTACTTCCATTCCATTCAAGGGTAAGCTTCTTTCTGGGCCCGATCTCGACAAGCTCATCAGCCAGGCTACGGGTGGCAAAAGCACTCTGCTGCCTCAACCGAAAGCTCGTCCACCTTTCCGGAGGGGAAAGTTTTTTTCGTGGCCCCCAATCCAAAAACTCACGTTCGTCGCCGCCCAGACACTCCTTTGCAAACAGAGGGCGTTTGGAAACAAACCACGATCTTCCTGGCAAACCCGAAAACACACCTCAAAAACCACAGATAAGAATGCCTCAGCATGACGCCATGCTCCCAGGAGGAGCACCTGTGGGAGGAAGACTAAAACGCTTTGCACACACGTGGGTCACGCTCATCCAAGATTCGTGGATTCACGAGGTCGTTACTCGGGGCTATCACCTAGAGTTTTCAGCTCCTCCTCCTCACCGGTTTTTTATGTCTGGTCTTCCCCGAGAGCCAAACAAGCAATCCGCATTTCAAGATGTCATTTCCAGCCTTCTCCTCGCGGAAGTCATTATTCCCGTGCCTCCTGCGGAGCGATTCCAGGGCTTCTATTCAAACCTTTTCGTAGTCCCCAAAAAGGATGGCTCCGTCCGCCCCATCCTAGACCTCAAGGAACTGAACAAATTTATCCGACCCAGGAGGTTCAAGATGGAATCCCTAAGGTCTGTCATCGCGGCGATGTCTCCAGGACACTTTCTCATGTCCCTCGACATAAAGGACGCCTATTTACACGTTCCCGTGTTTCCTCCACATCAGAAGTATCTGCGGTTTGCCTTCCAGAATCGTCATTTCCAATTCACAAGTTTGCCCTTCGGTCTCACCTCGGCCCCTCGGGTCTTCACAAAAATCATGGCCGCAGCCACGGCAGACATTCGCAGTGCAGGGGTCAACATCACTCCCTACCTCGACGACCTATTGATCAAGGCACCCTCCATTCAAGAGGCTCAGCGATCTCTTCAGATTTCCATGTCCAAGCTCCAAGATCTCGGGTGGGTGCTAAATCTAACCAAGTCCTCACTGGTTCCCAGCCAGTCCATGAACTTCCTCGGAATGATGTTCAACACACATTCACAAACGATATCTCTCCCCTCGGACAAGGTCGTCCATTTTCAAAGTCTGGTACAGACCCTCCTCCAGAAACCACGCCATACAGTAAGATTCTGCATGAAGGTTCTGGGAGTGGAACATCCTATCCTCTTGGAAACGGAAATCTCTACATCAGGAGATCCTACTGTCTCGTCCAACGAGGTCCTCCCTCCTCTGGTGGTTGCAATCCGATCACCTCACCAACAGAAGACGTCTCGGAGACCCTTGCTGGCGCATTCTGACTACGGACGCGAGCCTTTTCGGGTGGGGTGCAGTTCTCGAGGGCAAGACCGCACAAGGTCAGTGGAACCAGAACGAACGACGTCTACAGATCAACCTGCTCGAGATTCGGGCAATACGTCTCGGTCTACTACACTGGCAGCACATCCTCAAGGGCCAGGCAGTCAAGGTTCAGTCGGACAACTCGACAGCGGTGGCCTACATCAACCACCAGGGAGGCACAAGAAGCAGAAGCGCGTTATCCGAGATAAAACTCATATTTCAATGGGCCGAAGTTCAGCAAGTCCACCTGTCAGCCATTTACATTCCGGGCTTGCTGAATTGGGAAGCGGACTACCTCAGCCGCCAGTCTCTGGATCCGGGCGAGTGGTCTCTAAAGGACGACGTCTTTCAAGCGATAACGACACGGTGGGGTACCCCCGAGGTGGACCTCATGGCAACCAGGCACAACAGAAAGGTGCCGGCATTCATGGCCCGCTACAGGGATCCTCTGGCTCTACAAGCCGACGCCATAACAGCTCCGTGGCCCTTTCATCTGGCGTACGCTTTCCCTCCTCTGCCGCTCCTTCCCAGAACCATCAGGAAAGTGCAACGGGAAAAGACGACCCTCATCCTGATAGCGCCAAGATGGCCTCGACGCTCCTGGTTCTCGGATCTACTTCATCTGTCTGTGGCGGACCCATGGACACTCCCTCCGAGTCCAGACCTTCTCACGCAAGGGCCGATCCTCCATCCAAACCCGGCAAGTCTCAATTTGACGGCATGGCTCTTGAGACCCGAATCCTAGTACAGAAGGGTTTTTCCAGGGCCGTTGCCCACACCATGTGTGCTGCGCGAAAGCCAGTTTCAGCCAGGGCATACCATCGAGTTTGGTCTACCTACCGCCAATGGTGCGCTAAGCACAAGGTACAGTTCCGGACATTTTCCCTGCCAAATCTTCTGGAGTTCTTACAAGATGGTCTCTCCGTGGGCCTGTCTCTCGGGTCCTTGAAATCTCAGCTATCTGCTCTTTCAGTCCTCTTCCAGAAACGCCTCGCTCTTCTCTCCGACGTCAAGACCTTCATGCAGGGGGTTGCTCATGTCGCCCCCCCAGTTCGTGCTCCGGTTCCCGTCTGGGATCTCACATTGGTGCTGCACGCCCTACAACTTCCGCCCTTCGAACCACTCGCCTCCGTGTCTCTTCAGTGGCTCACCTGGAAAGCAGTCTTTCTACTTGCCATCGCCTCAGCGAGACGAGTCTCAGAGCTCGGTGCCTTGTTCTACAAGACGCCTTACCTCGTCTTCCATCATGACAGAGCGGTTCTTCGCACGATTCCATCCTTTTTGCCGAAAGTCGTTTCGGGATATCACATCAACCAGGAAATTGTTGTGCCTTCCTTCTGTCCCGCTCCAGCCAACCCCAAGGAAAGAGCCTTGCACACACTGGATCCCGTACGGGCCTTGAAATTCTACCTTCAAAGGGTCCAGGACATTCGCAAATCAGATGCCCTGTTCGTGCTTCCCTCAGGTCCACGCCAGGGTAACCCGGCTACCAAGCAGGTCATTTCCCGTTGGATCAGACAAGCCATCCAGAGAGCTTATACTGCTAAGGGGAAGGATCCTCCAGGCAGGGTCACCGCCCATTCCACCAGGGGTGTGAGTACGTCCTGGGCGTTCCGCAACCAAGTTTCGGCTGACCAGCTGTGCAAAGCAGCAACGTGGACTTCGGTCCACTCTTTTTCCAAATTTTACCATTTTGATACCTTTGCGGCATCTGACACTCGCTTTGGCAGACAGGTGCTGCAAGCCGCGGTGGTTCCCTCTTAATGGGCCTCTTCTCCCACCCGGTTCTAGGGACAGCTTTGGTACGTCCCAAGGTCCCTGTGTCCCCCAAGCTGACTATGAGAAAAGGAGATTTTGTGTACTCACCGTTAAATCTTTTTCTCTTACGTCACTTGGGGGACACAGGGCTTCCCTCCCTGGAATGAGGCCTTTACTTTCCGTCAGACATTTTGTGGTTACGGTTCCTATTTCTGTTGACTTTGGTACAAACTGACCTAAGCTCCGCCTGCTGGGGGTATAGCCAGTGAAGGAGGAGTCAGTTTTGTTTATGGTTGTGTCCTGCCTCCTAGTGGTACTAGCTATACCCAAGGTCCCTGTGTCCCCCAAGTGACGTAAGAGAAAAAGATTTAACGGTGAGTACACAAAATCTCCTTTTCTTTGCTGATGATTATCCATCTGCTCATTAGCTGATGTATCTGCCTGTTCAACCATATCTAAGTAGAGTTGCAGGTATATTACTTGAGTCTCATTTGTTTTTGTTTTTTTAGGGGATCGCTGTGGGGAACGGACTAAGCAGCTATGAGAGTAATGACAACTCATTGATTTTCTTTGCTTATTACCATGGAATTTTGGGCAGCCAGTAAGGAAATGTTCCATATTTCCCACTCTTTATAATGTGTTGTTTTTTCCACCTCCTCACCCCCCAAAAAAGCACAGATTAAGCACAGACATCCTCTGTCCATTCATATTTTTAAACTCAACCCAATTAGTTGTTTGCTAGGACTTGTACTTCTGTAATATCTGTTATACTGCAGGTTGATCTTCACTAGCATTTAATCTCTCACTCCCATCCCATTGGCAAGATGTGTGTTGCTTACGCTGTGCTTAGATCCCATTGTATCATGCTCCCATTTGTTCCTGATTCTCTCCTAGCCAAAATGATTTCCATTAGCTATGTCATGGAAGATTTTAGCTAATCGTGGCATACATTCTCCCTGTTCTAACCTATGCCGTCTACATTTTTTCTTCCCCATACCCTTTAAATGCTGGAACCTCTTGGCAGTTATATCCGTGCACATTTCCTGGTCTCTGTACAGCAGTACACTGGTCTGGTGCGCTCCGTACTCATCTGTTTGACCTGTAACTGTTATGTCTCCCTTTCTGTAGGCTGTGGTCTGGATTACAGACATATTGCTGCGCAAAGGGATCCTGCCAGTTCTATAACAATCCAGATGGGAACTGCACTCTCCTGGTAAGAGTGTGCTCCTGGGAATGGGTTAAAATGAAATGGATCAGTTCACGTGACCTGTAGCAGGGTCTCATGGACTGCAGAGATATTTGCAGAGTGGTAGAACTGAGTCTGTTTGTCTTTAGGATTATAGAGGAATTAGGCAGAACAAACAAGGCCACCAGTGTGTTCCACACCTTCTGTATTTCTAGGTACAAGAGGCCATGCATGATGTGTACAGTACAGGACTGAATATTTACAATCTCTATGAGTCCTGCCCTGGAGGGGCCCCAGGTGAGGTCAAGTAAGTAATTTCTACCTTTTATTATTTGGAATGAAGAATGGCTGCTTTCTTCGGGAGAGGTAAGAAAAGACACCCACAAATGCTGATAGATTGTCCTTATCTCCAGGGATAATGGTGATCATATAATTGTGTACCATCCAGGGATGATTTCTCCTCAACTACTCAAACACTGGAACAAGGTAGGCACATTAAACGTTTTGTTTTGTCAGTGAAGAGCGAGATTAAACCCTTGTTCAGTGCTCAAAAAATGAAGCGTTTACAAGGAAATTTTTTTTTAGTGTTTGTTAATTTCAGATCCTTTTCCTAATTCCCCTTGGTCACTGTGTCCTGCAGCCATGCATATTTCTTCTGGATAACATGCAAACTCTGAATTTAGAATTGTTCTAATATATTACATTGCTTCATGACTTTCCCCTACAGGAAATAATGTGCTGTAGTTCTATCCATATAAAGTGATGTGGGTTTATTAACTGTAACTGTATTTATAAAGTTCAAATATATTCCACAGCACTGTACAATAAAAATAGTTCAAAAATAGTTTCTTTTTTTTTCGTGTTTCACAAGAAGCACTACCAAATGTGACTTTATTCCAGTGTTTGATAATGACTGTCCCTGACTTGTTCTTTCTTTCTCTCTGTCTGGTGCAGAAGTTGCTATCTCTTTCACTTGTACAGAAACCGATACGATTGGACCCCCCATGCGTAAACAGCACAGCTTCCCGTATCTTCCTGAACAATGGGCTTGTTAGGCTAGCCCTCCACATTCCTCCAAGTGTGCAGCAGTGGGAGGTCTGCAGGTATGCAGAGTTATGGGGAAGCCACTGTAATATTCTGGAGTGGAAAATTTATATACTTTTTTTAGCATTAAAGAATTGGAACTTGATCTTTTTTTTTTTTTTTTTGTAACTTATATTTTTATTGCAATAGTTTCAGACATATCTTAAGTATGTTATATAACATGAACAATGCAATTTACGTTATATGAGCGTGCCAGCATATTTCTGATTATACAGTTGAAGACATAATGATACATCATAGAACTCAGTAGTTATGGAATCAAAACATCTAAGCCTTATGAAATGTCAATCCCCTAACGATAGTCCATCTAGTTCTGATTACGTAACTCCCATGGCGTCCATATTTCTGTAAACTGTGGCATAGTATTATGGATATAAGATATTCTAGACTCAAAATTTTTGTTAGAGTCAACTCTAGTGATTACTTCTGTCACGGTTGGTGAGTGAGGTTTCTTCCATTTTGCAGCAATTGCCAGCCGGGCCGCAGTTAGTATATGATTAATCAATTTTTGTGTCTTCCTTTTCATTTTGGGAAAAGGTTTGCCCAGTAAGAATGTTGATAATTCCTTTAGGATAGGTTGGCCCAGAACCAGGCTGAGAAGTTTCGTCACTTCATCCCAATATAGCTGTATTACCGGGCAGGTCCAGAAAATATGGTCCAGTGAACCTACATTCCCACATCCTCTCCAGCAAGTGGCTGGATGATCTGGGAAAAATTTATTTAGCTGTTGAGGAGTATGGTACCAGAACATCATTATTTTGTAAATATTTTCTTTTTGTTTTGCACACGTCACCATACCCTTAGCATTTTGCCAAATAGAGCTCCATTCTGCTTCCGTTAGTGGTTGTGGCAATACATTGTTCCATTTCAGCATGTATGAATGGTTTAGTGAGGTCTCCTGCAATATTTTGTATATCCTGGAAATTAAACCTTTTTGTGGTAAACCAGCTCTGGCTAATTTCTCAAATTCTGTAGGGCCTGTCGATTGAGCAGCTGCGCTATATGGGGCCACAAAATGTCGAAGTTGAAAATATTCGAATAATTGTAGGCGCACTTGGGGTGCAATCTTAATCATATCTGCAAAAGGCAAGATCTTATTAGTCACTGGATCCAGTAAATCACTAATAGTATGTAGTTTAGTTTCGTGCCATCTGGAGCAAAAATCTGGAGATTGTCCTGGTGCGAATAAGGCATTATTGAGGTAGGAACTTGATCTTTTAAAAGAACAATTCAGTGTAAAAATAAAAACTGGATAAATAGGCTGTGCATAATAAAAGCTGTTTCTAATGTAGTTAATTAGTCAAAAATGTAATGTATAAAGGCTGGAGTGAGTGGATGGCTAACAGAACAGAACTTCCTGCTTTTAGCTTTCTAACTCTGAGTTAGTGACTTGAAGGGGGACATAACTGTTCAGTGAGTTTGCAATCAGGCCCGGACTGGCAATCTGTGGGTTCTGGCAAATGCCAGAGGGGCTGTTGTATGGTCCTATAGACAGTCACTATTCAGTGGGCTGGTGGGGGACTATTTGGGCCTCTGTGTACTTGGAATGCCAACGCCTGTTTTGACTCCCAGTCCGGACCTGTTTGCAATTGATCCTGGTAACTAATTAGTGGAAAGCAAGAGAGCAGCAAAGCAGGAAATAGTGTTCTGGTTATTATGTTACACATCCAGTCACTCCAGTCTTTATACATTACATTTTTGGCTAACTAACTATATTAGAAACATTTTTATTTTGCACAGCCTATCTGTTTACCCAGTTTTTATTTTTGTACACAATTCCTTTAAGGTCGGAATGTCTGTAAGGGCTATGAGACACAAAATAGGTTCTCTGCTGGTGTAAATATGCAAAAAACCTAGGGGGACATGTATAAACAGGCTTTGTTTTCACAGCCATCCTAACACAGTAGAATATTGGGTTATGTTTGTTCTTTTGCAGCTATGATGTGTACAGTACATATGGGCGCATATATCAGAGCATGAAGGACCACTACCTGAAGTTACTCAGTACCATGGTGAGATACATGCTGAGATTGGTAGTTCTAAAGCCCCTAATATGTGGTATTGAGCCACCCTTTGCTTTTTTTTTTACAATGGTTCCCTAAACCATAATGCATGAAATTTAACACTGAATCTGTGATCACTGAATCGGGGAGGCAAAAGGCAAACAATCCACTTACAGGTCCTTTTTTCCTCTGCAGAAATACAGAATCCTGGTGTATAATGGAGATGTGGATATGGCGTGTAACTTCCTGGGTGACCAGTGGTTTGTGGACTCTCTGCAACAGAAGGTAAGAGTGAGAGAGTGTATATATGCAATGTATGTATATATGTACAGGCCTATTGTGGAACTAACATGGCTTCCCTGCAGTGGACAGTCAGGCAGTGTACCCTGCTGTTAAAGGAGAACTAAACCCTAAAAATGAATAGGGCTAAAAATGCCATTTTTTATATACTGAACTTATTGCACCAGCCTAAAGTTTCAGCTTTTCAATAACGAGAAGCTAGAGTTTGGGGAATAGGATTTTTTATCTTGAGATGCTGGGTGTAGAAGTGTATGGATGCAGGAAGCAAAGTACAATGGACAGTATCTTTATATGGTGAATAAACGTGTGATACTTCCCCCTATACCTACTTATATCACATACACATTTGCTTTATAGTTACAGGTACAGCGTCGACCCTGGTTGTATAATGAGGGGGGACAGCAGCAGATCGGTGGCTTTGTAAAAGAGTTTTCCAACCTTTCCTTCCTAACCATCAAGGTACATGAGCATTGAAATCTAAACTATTTTAGCACTGCCTCAGTCTCTTCCCCATCACTTTTTAATTTAAAATGAGATCTGTAAATGAGTATATTCTACACCGGTTCCTTTCTTTGTCCTTTCTTGCTATTATTATTCTTAACAACATAGAGTACATAGTAACAGCTAATATTGGTAAACATGATATTTTCTAACAGCTGTTCTGATTGGTTCACAGGGAGCTGGTCACATGGTACCAACAGACAAACCAAATGCTGCTTTTATTATGTTCAGCCGCTTCCTCCAGAATGAGCCCTTCTAATTGCAAGCTCCCCTGCAACACAGCACATAGGACTGCACAGTATTTAGCAGAGGGACGACGATCCATGTTTCTCACAGCTACAAATGCCCTATGCATTGTCTCACAAGGGGCCTTTCCCTTTTCTATCACTTACTTTATTTCCATACTTTCCTTTGTGCTAAGAAACAAAAACCCAAAGTCTGCTCTTTTTACTGTTGTACAGTAGTCATGTGCTTTTATGGCAGGGACACAGCATTGTGTCAGTTTCTTGGTTATTTAAATACTCTTTCATGGAATAACCACTGTTAGGTTTGTGGGTGACCCTTTCCTGGTTACCCAATCATATCTCAGGTGCCAGTTGTTTTTTGCTTAGAATACGATTATTGATTTGCTTGGAAAAGGGAGGCTGGTGCCGACCCTGAAATGTTGCACTTTTTACCTCTGCTTAAATAAACGGGGTAACCCCCTGCCCATTCCAATTGAGCTGATCTGTGTTTTTTTCATTCATTCAAAATACAGTAGCACCCCCATTTATGTTTTTTCAGGGGACCTGGGAAAGTTGTGTAGAATCAGGAAAACGGGTTAAAGCAGCTTAAGTACTCAGAGCATAATAAGCACAGGAGTCAGGTTCACCTTGAAATACAATATTTACTGTGTTAATGACAAGGGTTAAGCATTGCAGCAATAATGTTACACTATGGTGTACTATAGTTTAAAATGTCGGAAAACTTAAAATTAGAGTATGTTTCACGTATCATTTGAATCAAAGTCTGTAAATGATGTTCAATTAAAGGACTTTAAAAGGACATTTTCTGACTTTTTGTTTACCCTGATATTATGTTTAGCAAACTTGGGGATGGCTAGGAAATGGTATTCTTCTTTATCTGATGCCAATGTATTCCACAGCTCTTTACAGAGATAGAGTATCATTCCCATCAATACCTGCCCTAGTGGTGGTTACAGTTTAATCACCTTTATTGAGGCTCATCAGTGCAGTGCCGGCATCTACATTTGCTGATTCGAAAACCCTGCTCTTCACTTTTAAGCACCAATAAGGACTGTCTATATAGTTAGGAGTCAACCCTGATTATAAGGAGCTTATATAGTTACACAAGTACAGCAACCAAAGAAATATGCTTTCTTGTAGCTAACTGTTAGCTGGTTGCTATGCCCTATATTTGCCTGCAAACTGAGCACTATAGTTACCCTCCACTACAGCATTTGTTGATTATATTAATGGGATACCAAGTTTAGGCCAGGCATCTGGCATGCATCCTGAAGGCCAACCCTGGCCTCATCCACTTATTCAATCACTGCCCATGACAAATGAGGATGGACTTGGGAGAGCAAACTACCATACAGCAACCCACGGTCTGGGCCCCCTCGTTCTGTATTGTAGTTACACCATTGGATTATAATGTATCCAGAAAAGGCAAGTTTATGTTCTGTATGCTGAATGTTATGGTCTTGCCAGGGATACTGGTTAAGGTTTCCCATAACATGTTCAGCATTGGCGCTTCCCTTGCATTACTGTAATATATGTATGATTCCACAGCAGAAGCAATCCAGACATTGAGGAAGTGCCAGCTGCATAATGTGTTGGTGCTTTGTAAATGGTTTAAATTGCAACTGTACTATAATCATTAGTACATATCAGTACTTAAAAGGAAGGGGTAGCTGTTCAGGGTATGTAAGCTGGTAAGAGGCCAATAAGAGTTGTGTAAATGCATATGGGTATATAGGTGCTGTCCCTTTAAAGGAAAAACCCCTATTAAACAAAAAAAACCCTATCCCACATAGACTCCCTCACCCCCAGCCTAACTGCTACCCCGGGCAAATGCCCCTAACTTTTTACTTACCCCTCGGTGCAGAATCAGGAATTGGAGTTCACGGCAGCCATCTTCCAGGTCTTCGTGTCTTCTTCCGGCGCTTCGGCAATTCCTTTACATTTCAGTAAATGCGCGGTTGTTGCAAACTGGGAAATTGCTCCAACTGCCATGTGACGCACCGCCGGTCTCATTCTCAAATTACCGAAGACCTGGAAGATGGCTGCCGTCAGGGTCAGACTGGGGGGCCTGGGGCCCACCGGAACTGCTGGTACAGGACCCCCCGGCCCCCTACTGTGACGCGCCGACTGTGTGGCACTGCTCAGTGCGCATACATGAACGGTGCCGTGCGCAAGCAGCGCCGCTCGGTGCGCAGACGGTGCTGTGCAGCCCTGAAAACTTTTTCACCCAAAAATTTAAATATCGGAGAGGGGGTCTGGCCCGGCAGGGGGCCCATAAGGGTCAGGGCCCACCGGGTTTTTTCCCGGTGTCCTGCTGGGCCAGTCCGACACTGGCTGCCGTTAACTCCAATCCCTGAATCTGCACCAAGGGGTAAGTAAAAAAAGTTATGGGCATTTGCTGGGGTAGCAGCTAGGCTGGGGGGAGGAGGAAGGGGGGAGGGTTTTTTTTTTAATTAAGGGGTTTGTTTCTCCATTAAATATAAGACCTTACTAGTCTAGATTCGCAGGTAGGTATGTATGTAGGTATATTTTTATTTACAGTATATAGCACCCCTTGAGGGCAAAGCACTGTAGAGCACAACAATATATTAGTAGTAACAAACAAGGGGTCACTGCAATAATAAGTAACAATAAGTGCATTATTAGAAATACAATTTACATAAATATAAAATGTAATTACAATACAGATATGTGCTCAGTGTCAAGGAGACAAAAGGGTGGAGGACCCTAACCTGTAGGGCTTACAGTGTAAACTTTGTATCCTATTTGAAAATAAGCCGAAATAGTTTTAGTTTTCTGCTGTGTGTGTCCATGTGTGGGGTTTGCAGTACTAACCCAGCTTCTATGTGGAGATCCCTTAATGGAAGTGACTTATTACATGCCATCAACAATTGCCTCTAGATGGTGCTGTTCTGCTGAGATTTTAGTAGGGTATGAATCCACGTATAGACAGAAGGAATATGACGTGTGACAGTTCCCCAGTATTGTATTGCTGCCTGTTCCTCAGTACTGTTAATTCAAAGGGGACCAATGCGATCATACGTTTACTTAACTTCAATGCCCTGTATAACAAAGGTGCTTCAGTGTTGGAGAGACATTTTAACCAGGCAATACTCATTCAGAAATTCCAATTTCTAGAGGAGCAGCCTGACATACATATAGGGGTCTATTTATCATGCTCTATGGAAAAAGTGCAGTGAAACATTACCGGTGATATTGCTCATATCAACTAATCAGATCTTTGCTTTTGTTTTCTAACGGTTGAAATCTAATCGCGGAGTGGTTGCTCTGGGCAACATCACCAGTAATGCTTCACTCCACTTTTTGCATAGCGTGGTAAATAGGCCCCCATAGTGTTAAAAGTCTTATGATATATAGTGACATCATTTATTAAAAAAGAGAATGCATGCCTTGATCAAAATCATTGAAGATAAAGTTGGAGAGATAAAAGGAGGAAGAAAGCATTATCACTGGGGTGTGGGGGCAACTGGTGAGGAGTGATGGGGGTGGCACCGCACAAGGGGGCAAATTTACTTACCATCGAAAAATTTGCCAGGCGTAAATTCGCCTGGACAACGCTAATTCACGAAGATCCGAAGTTGTGCATAGGGTACCGAACGCTTGCGAAGTTGCGCTAGCGATAATACGATCAGCAGTTCGAAGTTATGCTAGCGTTGGCTAATTTGCATACGGTGTGCAGTTAAAGTACAATGGATGTATATGTTGCAGCAAATACTTTACACTACACAAGGCCAGGGAACCTTAATAAAATTATATAAAGTTGTTATAATGCCCTACACATGAGCCCACAATATAGTTTATGTGCCATATGTTATCAAATGTAGGGGGGAAGGAGGGTACCCCAAAAAAATTTTTTCAATCTTTTTCAGCCTATCACCCTATAAAAAGGAAAAGTCGCCAGCGTTTTTTGGGACTATCTACTCTATTGCACTTCGCCTGGTCTGAGGTGGCGAAAGCAAGTCTGGCGATAGAGGTAACGTTCAGTAAAATAAAAAACTTAGTGAATTTGCGTAGTAACGCTCTTTCGCCAGAACGAAAATTCGCCTGGCGTTAGTGTGCGAAGTTGCGCCAGATTCTATCTCCTTTGCTAGCGTAATTACGCAGTGCCCGTTAGTAAATCGGCCAAGTGCCGAAATGACCTTACAAATACTGCTTGGCCTAGCTCTGTCTTTACTTCTCCTTTAAATCAGACTTACATGCTGGTTGTTGTGTGTTGCCTCTGTGTATCCACCATGCTTTACTTGGCATATGGTTTCTGACTCCATTCCTCTTCAGTGATCTGCTTTCCAGAGCAGTGCAGTTCAAGGCACTTCATTGATTATAGCACCAAAGAGTTCACATTCTATTCATACTCATTAAAGAAAATGAACAGCTTTGTATTTTTCCTGCTGAATTGCGCTTGGTACAGGGATTGCCTATGTCAGCATCTCTCTGCCTCATTTACACGGTTTTAATTTTATTTTCAAGTGAGATGTAGGAATAGATGGGGAGTGTTATAGATTATTAAATGTGTAATAAATGTGTATAGGCCACAAGCAGCAGATAGGAAAGACTTACAGGCTGTATAGGCAATATCTATATACAGGATTATACTGGTAGGTGATATTAAGCAAGAAGTGGGATTAAGTGACAGGTCAGGTATGGGAGGATTAATAAATATGAAGGTTTTTTTTTCACAGAAATCCTTTAGGTCTGTCAGATGTGGTCAGTTTTGGGGGAAGGAAAGGCAGTCACATTATTGATTGAAAACAATGTATTAGTCCATGAGAAAGAAATTGGTCATTGATTTCATACAGAGCAGCTGGGGAGGAATTGACTGAATCAGATGAAGTATTATCAGTATTGTCAACAACGGTCCCTGGCTATGAAAAGAGAATTCCCCTGATCCTTTCCAGAGCTGTTGGGGTTATTCTAAAAACCAGACTGTGATGTGACAGGCTGTAAAGGAGAAGTAAACCCCCCCTACAGCTAAAAGTCTCCATTCGCCACCCTCCACTGACCCCTCCCTGCTTCCCCCCCCTCATAGTGTTGTACTAGAATAATTGTGCTGTCAGTAACACTGACCTATATTTGCAGAGTAGTGCAGCGGAGCTCAGGGGCACCATGTTCGGTAGCTTCCAGATCCTCTTCTTTCTTTTTGGAAATTTACTGAGCTTTCCCACTCCAACTACGCATGCCCCAAAAGCTAAAGTGCCAGCGCTCACTTCAGGAAGATACCGAAGCTACCAAACATGGCATCCCTGAGCGCGCACGCACACACACACTCTCTCTCTCTCTCACTCACTCACTCACTCACTCACTCACTCACTCACTCACTCTTAGGCCAGTGTTGCTGGACAAGACAGGGGGCCAGGTGGCTTTTAGCTGTAGGGGGGTTTACTTGTTTAATGAGTCCCGTGGGATTGTAGCAGACAAGGGTTACTGAGTTGATTGGTTTGAAAGCTTTAAATGGGGGAATGGATGGAAAGTTTCTTAAAGCCGACCCCAGGACTTTACACAAGTCATTTCCACTTTTCACCTTTGACCGCAGAGATCACAGAGGAAGGGCTGAATTTGGCAATTGGAAAAATGAATAACACAAAAGGCCCCAGGGCTGGGTGGCCTGGCAGCTGAAGTCTACAAGTCTTTTAAATAACTTTTGGTCCTATATTTAGTTAAGATCATTAATGAATGTTTGAATGATGGGCTCTTGTTGTCAATGATCCTCTCTTCTTGCTGTTTAAGGATACAGATACAAAGAGTATAAAGACCTGGAGGACAATTACCCTTTCAATTGTGATTCTTGCAAATATTTTGCCTTCTCGACTTATTTTTAAGGCACATTACTGTCCATCAGTTTTGCATGGTGAAAGGGCAAAGCATCTTTGAGGCCGATTTACTTTATGGGAAAAGATTCAGAATTTTGTCATGGGGGAAGTATTTCTTGTCCTTGGATCAAGCAAAGGCCTTTGATATAGTAAATCATGGCTGTTATAAGATTCTGGGTACATTTATTAGAAGGGCAAAGTGCTTCCCACTGATTAATAGCTGGGAGGGTGATATATATTAAAGTTACTGCTGGAGAAAAGCAGGGTTGTACTTTGCATGGGACAGCTTTTCTTTAGAGAAATTACAGTGGTCTGGGGATGAGTTCTTCAATAACCTTCTTTGATTGGATCTTCCTTAAATGGGTTGTTCGCCTTCCAAACAGGTTTTCAGATTGTTCACCAGAAATAAAGACTTCAGTATTAGAAAAAATGGTCACAGATGGAAAATAAAAAGTAATTGGAAAAAAAATCTATATCTGGTTATCTATCTGAAACCAACTGAACTGGAAAAAGTGTTGGAAGGTGAACAACCCCTTTATGTTTAACTTGGGTGAAAGAACCCTTTAATGTGTTTTAGGAAATTGTTTTGCTAATGTAAATCATCCCCACCCATAAGAGATACAGAAGAGCAGACAGTACCTTGAATGTATTGTTAAAGGAAAAATAAATGCTAATCACGGCACCTGCATTTTAAAGCATGACAATCCTTATGTGTTTGATTGCTATGCCGGGATTCTCAGCTGATCCTGCAAAACCACAAAATAACATCTGATGTCTTTTGTTATCTTAGCTGTCTAGTCTTGAGTAATTTGCTGGGGTTTTGACTCTTTGTGACCATTCACCCACATTTAATGTCAGTATAAGAGAGTACTAGAGAAGATGAAAGAGTCCTTCAGAAGGAGACATGAGTCAGCTTGTTTCACAATTGTTAGTGGTTAACAAACAGTCTGCATCTAATTATGTTATTTTGGAGTTTGTGTGTGTTTTTGTTGTTTTTTTAACTTGGGTTTACTGGAGTGCATAACCAAAAATGACCTCTTCTACAAAAAAGAAACAAGATCACAGAGATGCACCAAATCCTAACAGTTTTGCAGCACTCAGAATAAGCCAAATCCTAAATGCTACTATACACTTTCCAAACAAACATGACCAAAGAACAGAAATTGAATGAGGGACCTTAAGCGGTTTGGTCTCCATACTTTTGTTCCAATCAGAAAAAGAAGGTCCTGAAGGAGCTGTGGTTTCTCTTCATACTCTTTTTTTCCCCAAACCACTGTGAACTGGCCAACATGGTGAATTTGCAGGTTGAGTTTTTAAATCATGCACAATCCCCGAACAGACCATTATCCATACTACATGTATATTGGAATCCGATGGGCCGCCATATGAATTGTCATACAATTATCACCACCGTTAAGTCATTTACTTTTCCCAGGTGCTATGGGTCACAAGAGCCCCCCCCCATAAGTGCTCCTCTAAAAAAGCAGTTGCACCCCAGAGAAATCTGCACTCAGCACTCTTGTGACAGATTGAAAATCTGGCTTGAGGAGCAAAATGCAGCATCAGCAGGTACAGGTGAGCTATCCTATCCTTACTGTCTGCAACAGGTCCGATAGTAAGGATAGAGGCTCTATGGTTGCCTATACTTTCAGTGGCTCCCTAACTTGGAGTAGGGGGCAGGAGCATGGATGTCTACAGTATGTGACTCCCCCTGCCAGCCCCTCTTGGAATGAGCATTGCCTAACACAGGCAGAGCTCTATTCAAGGGGCTAACTGCAGGTTTCTGTGTTCCAAAATGTACCATGTATCTGATCAAGAATCTAAAAACCTGAGTTCCTTTAGGAATTCAGTGGGCTGAATTCCAAACACAAACAGGAAGCAGAGAAGAAGGGAGCACTGCAACTAGTAAAGCAACACTTTTGGTATAACTGCCAATTTCTTTTGTCATGTGTCTTATATTAGACATTTGCTCTAATCCTAGGGTTAAGAACAGGGATCCCCAACCTTTTAAACCCATGAGCAACATTCACAGTAAAAGGAGTTGGGGGAGCAACACAAGCATGAAAAATGTTCTTGGGCTGCCAAATAAGTGCTGTAATTGGCCTTTTGGTAGCCCCTATGTGGATTATCAATCTACATTGAGGCTCTGTTTGGCAGTACATTTGTTTTTTATTCAACCAAAACTTGCCTCCAAGCCTTGAATTCAAAAATAAGCACCTGCTTTGAGACCACTGGGAGCAACATCCAAGGGGTTGGAGAGCAACATGTTGCTCACAAGCTAGTGGTTGGGGATCACTGGTCTCAGTGCAAGATGTTTTTCCAAGGAAAAAGGGAGCAGAGACCGTCAAATGAGTATAACATGAAATACAATGTGCCCACACACATTTATAAACAATTTTGGCATTTTAGTAAATTTACTTTTGCAAAATTATACATTACACATTGTTCTCATTTATAAGTAGACAATTTCCCGTTACAAGGCTGGAGGTTGCATTCCTCAATAGCATTTTTTACAACTGCAAATAGAAAAAGATACATAGGGTAGAACAAATAATATGCCTGAAATGTTTTTGCAAGGGATTTAGAATAAAGTGGTTGCTCTATATTTGACATGTTAAAAACCTAGGCATCTACTGTTACAGTATGTGATATTGATTGGCTGAGATTATTATATAAGCTCCATGTTGGTTTTTTAGGAAAGTTAGGAGAGTCCTTCATTGCTAAAGTGGTTACTGTCCCTCTGTTTACTTTTGTACAACACCGTGTTTCTTGGCAGGGGGTCGGGCACCACCCAATGACCAAAATTATACTCTGATTGATAAAACTTTGATTGATTTTTAGGACCATCCTTCAGTCCATGGCTCAAGTGTCCAACAGAAAAAAAGATAAATAATTTTTTCATGGAGGTTGAGAACCCCAGGGGAAGATATTGGATCTTGAGAATCCTAACAAGAAGGTTTCAGATAGAGTCATTGGTCCCCATTGTTGTTGTCGCTGAGACAGTTGGAGCTGGGCGATATTTCTCAATGACTTCTCGAAGACTCTTGGAGAAGTGCAAATCCCCACCAATAAGGATAAAACCCTGAAAAAGATTGTTATAGGATTTTAGATCTCAATGAAGTGAAATGAAGTGAAATGAAGTCTATAAATGAAGAACAGGCCTACGTCCAGCATAGCTGCTACTTACAGCATGGTGAGTTGTAGTCTCTCGTGTAAAATCCAGTCCTTCTGGTAGTGGGATTTGAACACCACGCTTTGTTCTCTCTGGAACGAAAAAGACAAAGCTTTAGAGAAGAGATCCATCTTCTTCAGGCTGAGATAATTGGACGGACACTTACCATTAAGAACAGGCATGACAGTGAGCTGTAAAAGTGTTTTTAAAAAGGACTGCAGTGGGATGAGCTGTGGAGAAGGGCATGATTATTATTGACTTCTTGACTAACACAAAAATAACATACTCTGGAATTAAAGTCATACTCACTGCCAAGGATTCTAGTGCTGACTTGTTGGAGAATATCCGGAATCTGTCAGAAATAAAGGAACTAATTAATACCAGCTAATAGACATGAGTCATAGTCATGAAGGGCGAGTTCAGTAAATGCAAACATCTGGAGGGTCAAAGAGAATGACTGACTAGACCACAACCTAAGGTAACCCAATAAACCAGCTGAGTTATAGGCTATATGACCTACTTTATATATAACAGGGCACATTTACTTTGGGTCAAATATCGAGGGTTAATTAACCCTCGATATTCGACTGTCGAAGTTAAATCTTTCGAATTCGATATTCGAAGTAGAAGGATTTAACTTCGACAGTCGAATATTGAGGGTTAATTTACCGCAATTCGTTCAATCGAACGATCGAAGGAAAAATCGTTTGATCGAACGATTAAATCTTTCGGATCGAAGGATTTTAATCCATTGATCGAACGATTTTCCTTCGACCAAAAATTTGTTAGAAAGCCTATGGGGACCTTCATTGAGGTAGGTTTTACTTGTCAAAGTAGGGGGTCGAAGTTTTTTTTAAAGAGACAGTATCAGACTATCGAATGGTCAAATAGTTGAGCGATTTTTAGTTCAAATCGTTCGATTCGTAGTCGAAGGTCGAAGTAGCTCATTCGATGGTCGAAGTAGCACAAAAAATCATTCGAAATTCGAAGTTTTTTTTATTCTATTCCTTCACTCAAGCTAAGTAAATGTGCCCCAACCTGTATATTGCACAAAATATAAAAGTGGTCATACCCACCTCATCTTCAAACCTTTACTAAAAGTATATAATGAAGGTAAAGTGGGCTATGTTACCTTTTAAGGTCCAGGTGAACCTGCAAGGTCTTCTTTTTCAGAGTGACTTTTGCACTGAGGCGTGATTCCTTAAATACAAATTAAATATATTCAACTATTTTACCTGTGTTGCAGGCTACCAGGATTCTATGGCAGGTATTTTAGTGGGTTCCATAGCTATTGTCATAGAATAAAGAGAGTAACATACCATGGTCAGGCTGCTCAGCTGCACAGGTGGTAGGTCCTTTGGTATGAGGAAGATATTTATAATTGCATTGACAGAGACGCTGGTTCCAGAGGGTTTGATTGTAAAGCGTGGCGGGGATAAGACACGTAACTCCATCTTCATTGGGGAATCAGCCACCGAAGGATCCTAACGTAGGGTACAAACACTGTTAGAGAGATGCTTTATGGAGATTGTATATTTTATTTTATTCAATAGCTGGTGACAGGTTATCAGAGCACAGAAGTGGACATGGGCAGTTGTATACATAATGTGCTCTCCACAACATTTTTAATAGACATTAAAACAGATGGGTACAGACTAGGGAGTATATTGGTGAAACAGCTGGGTTTAAACTAGGGACTATATTGGTGAAACAGTTGGGTATAGACTAGGGAATATATTGGTGAAACAGTTGGGTATAGACTAGTTAATATATTGGTGAACTGGCTGGGTATAGACTAGGCACTAGGGAATATATCGGTGAAACAGTTGGGTATAGACTAGTTAATATATTGGTAAACCGGCTGGATATACTGTAGACTAGGCAATATATCGTTGAAACAGTAGGGTATAGACTAGGGAAAATATTTATTGCTGAAACAGTTGGGTATAGACTAGAGAATATATTGGTAAAACAGTTGGATATAGATTAGTATACATATTGGCAAAACAGTTGGGTATAGACTAGGGAATATATTGAACACAAAACTGTGAATCATGGACCCAGGCTGAAGTCCCAAGAGGGTGAAATGTTGAAATTGGATTTATAGCAGTGTTACAGCAGAATGTTTTTTTACTATATCTATAATCTTGTTATGAACCTGACCAGATGCTGGGCCACAAAGGTGGACTTGAACTATTAAAGTCTGAAGGCCAGTGATATAGCATTATGTATGAAATTATTAGTATTTAAGCATTAGTACCACTCATATAGCAAAATTACAAGTAACCACAACATAGGATAGGGTTAAAGACAAAGTACAGTTCTACGCAGTTTCTTACCAGCAACATTAGGCTTCCAAAATATGAAGTGCGCAGCAAAACATCCATGTCTTTGGGCATCTAAGAAAATGGATCTCTGTGTTACCAATAAAATCCACAATGCAAATATACAGTATTTATCTGCTGACAAGAAGGCCCATACATGGGTACATGTTGGGTCTGCCAATTATCCACTTGCTCTCCAACCACATTAGGGTTCAGATATGGTTTGCCAAAACCTTTGGTGCATTTAAATTTTGAAAAAAGGAGAACCTTGGATACTGTATACGTCACTCCCACTGTCTTTCAGGGTGTCTGGCCACAAGTGTTAGGATATTATAACAAGAGAGGAGAGATAAGAAGCCTATAGGGGCAAGTTATGGCAATCTAAGGCCATTAGAAACAGAACTCTCCATTACTAGGAACAAGACACCACATACTGTAAATATGTCATTATAATAAACTGTATCAAGAAGACCCAACCAAAGGAGTGTGTGGATAACAATTGGGTTCTGACCTATAGGTTGAGAATCCCTGTGTGCTGTACACAGTCCAGATTTGGAGACAGAAGGTTTATCTATTGAGGGCCACATAGTTGTGACTACTGACCATGCAGTACCTGGTGCTACTAAACATACCTGGTCAGCTGCAATTTCCAGGCTCAGCACATTAGAGTAGAAATATGCATGCATTCCAGAATCAAAGAAATACTCTGACAGTGCTATGTACACCATGCGTTCTTTTTCCTTGATGTGTAATGCCGGTGACATATTGGGAATGGTCTCATTTTCTGCAGAAAGCGAGAAGAACATGCCCTGCAAATAAAGGAAGAGTGTCAGCCACCAGCTAAAGGAATAGTCGGGTGAAATATTACAGCTACTCTTCCTACCTTAAAGTCCATATCCAAACTGTCTTCAGACACATCCGGGTCACTCATGAGGGAATAATCAATTCCTATATAATCATCTACTGGATTGCGCACTGAAAAAAAATACTGGAAAATATAAATGTTCTGCAAGGGTGACCCAAGGTTAGACCCTGCTATGTGCACTTTCACCCTCAGCTAACAACACCACCCAGAGTCCAGGAACTCACCTGGCACCGTGTGTAGCAATGAGTTCAACAACACAAGGCCGGCATGCTTGAGCGCTGGACAGATCTGTAGTTTAAAGAGACCACAAAAAAGAAGGAGGGCTGCTGTCTGTTAAATTGTATTATTGGCGAAAACACATGCAACAGATGTGAATCTTTGAGTAAGAAATCGGTATTGAGTTCAAGGTGTGGGTTGTTGGTCGTTTCTTATTAAAACTTTATTTTTATTCAACACTCGCAACAGGCACATTGGTTTGTATGTTCTTAATATTCAGCCACTGTGGCCATTTTTCTAACTTTGCATATAAATGTAATATAATAGGGACTTTGTTTTTTTATGTGTTTGACCATAATTGTTTAATAATATGGCAATCCGGTCTTGGCATTTTCTTGGACATTGATCTATAGTTTAAAACTTTTTTAAAGTTTTTGGGGGTGAGATACCAATCATGATATACTTTATAAACATTGTCTTGTTTTTTTCCCCATTTGTTTTCATCTAAAGATTTGGTTGGGTTTTTCCATTTTACTCTCAGATTGGAGAAGGTCTGCATAAAGGATAAGTGCACAGATGGTCAAAGAAGAATGTATCTGGATATGATTGTCCAAAAGTCTGTGTAGCAAAATGTTTAAGTTGCTGAAATCTATAGTGTTCCCTGTTCAGTACAGTTATGGGACCTGCTATCCAGAATGCTCAGGACCTGGGGTTTTCTCAATAAGGACCTTTCTGTAATATGGCTCTCTATTCCTTAACTCTGCTAAAAAAATCATTTAAATATCCAATAAAGCCAACGGGACTGTTTTTACTCCAATAAGGATTAATTATGTGAGTTGGGATCAAGTAAAAGGTACTGTTTTAGTATTACTTAGAAAAAGGTAATAATTTCTAAAAAAAGATGGCCTTCCCCTAATTCTGCGCTTTCGGGATAACTTATCCCATACCTGTATATGTTGCTTTGTATGTAGATATGTCCAGGTTGGTGGTAGTTTCTAATCGTCCTCCATAGCATTAGGGCAATTTAACTACAAAGTACTAATATGCTAGTATCAACAAAGGGGGAGCCAAAATAAAAATACATTTGTAATTTAATGATAGAGCAGTACTGGAAATTATGGGTTGCTGAAGGAGGTAATTATAGAGAAAAACTGGTCTGAACACAACTAACATGTAATGGTCTGTTAGAATTCTAGTGCTAAACAGATGGCCGCAGGGTTAAATACATATGAATACATCAGTTCTGGGATAAGTCTAAAAGGAAATTACCAGGTATGCACAATATAAATCTTTCATTAGAAAGAAAATGCCCAGACAGGACAGTGTCCGTGAAACAACAAAAGATGGTAATGCCAAGTGTCAAAATTCTTCTGAAGGACAATAACGCTATAGCAATATTGAGATTAGAAAGTGTGCAAGCATTAACACTAGCCATGACTGTTAGTACTAAAGCTGCAAAGGGAAGTGTTCCAATGTATCACTATTAGATTATCAAGTAAAACTCTGAGTGTAAGGTTTTTAAGGATAATTTTAGGCCCACCTACCTGCTGGTTTATGAGGAATCTCATTCCTGTAGTTATGAAAGTACCAAGAAATTCATAAACCCTCCTACAATGAGAGCGTGGAATTATTCAGGAGGGGAATGGAACAAAGAATGAGGGGATGAGGTAGCATAAAAACAAACATTGGAATTTGAATGCAAAGGGATGAATAGGATATTGTGTGTACAGAAACCTGTCATACATTTTTAAACCAGTTCTAAGTGTAAGAGTTTTAAAATAAAAGTGAGAATAATGTATAATAAATTGTGCTTGGGAAAGCATATCCACTGTAGATGCCCACCACATGGCAACCATAGGCTTTAATAAGTGTGTTAGGTATTACGTTACTCATGATGGCGCATAATGAAGAACTCTTTGGGCATGAATGTGTTTGCAATGTTTACTTGTGAGTATAACAGGGAAGGTGCTTGTAGGGAATATGGTAGACTAGAGATTCGTTGTCATAGGGAGATAGATGGGTTGAAACAAAGGAAGAAAAATTGAAATAATAAATAGAAAGACTTGGTATAATACCAGTTGAAATGATATCTCTAGGGATACTCATCATACTCACTTCAGGGTTCCACTGAATCCAGCATGCATTCTCTCAATAGAGGCATCACAAGTCATATTGGTAATCTTCAGCCGCCCCAGCTTATCCCTGGCAAGATCCAGTTTTGTCTTGATGTGCACCCCTTCAGCAGAGGCGTTAATGATCCCAACATCATAACTGAAAAAGAACAAATACAAATATGTCAACCATTGTCTATTTTAGTTCTATGGAACAAAGCCTTCCATTGTGAAAGTTATGTATTGCCTGGGAGAAGCTTATAGAACTGCTTTATAAAAATGAATTCCCATAATTTTATGTAAACATGAAAAGCCTCAGGAGGAGACGATGATATAGTGTGAGAATACTTACAAGAGCCAATAGAGAAGCTTGCGTTGGAAGGTCAGACTGATAGACGCGTTGTTAATATCCAACACCAGCTGTTTGTGTGGCTGGAACCGCAACTCTGAGAGAGCCATATGCAGATGGGTCACACGCACACTGAAACAGACAATGTAAGAGGTGCTCTCTTTGGTCAAGGATGTCATTTACTGGCCCAGATATGATATACAAAATATTCTCCTCACTTGTTGATGCTGTAGCTGAAGCTCCCCTCTTTTCCACTCAGGTCTGGAATGGTGATATTCTCAAGTTCTTCTTCCACAAACCTCAATCCCTCCTGTTTTACTGGGTACAACACAAAGTCACTCAGCGCATGATCATTTTTGTACAACAACCTGAACCCAGCCCAACCTGCTCCTGATAAACACAAGAGAGGCAGGCAGAGCCATGACAACCGACTGGACACATTGACCAGACCTGCCCTCAGTCTACCCTGTCCGGGGTCAGCCCAAACCTGCCCAACTCATGGAACATGAAATGGTCAAAAAGCTTAAAGGGATACTGTCATGGGACATTTTTTTTTTCAAAACACATCAGTAAATAGTGCTGCTCCAGCAAAATTCTGCACTGAAATCCATTTCTCTAAAGAGCAAACAGATTTTTTTATTTTTAATTTTGAAATCTGACATGGGGCTAGACATAATGTCAGTTTCCCAGCTGCCCCCAGTCATGTGACTTGTGCTCTGATAAACTTCAGTCACTCTTTACTACTGTACTGCAAGTTGGAGTGATATCACCCCCCTCCCATCAGTTTAACAACAGAACAATGGGAAGGTAACCAGATAGCAGCTCCCTAACACAAGATAACAGCTCCCTGGTAGATCTAAGAACAACACTCAATAGTAAAATCCAGGTCCCACTGAGACACATTCAGTTACATTGAGTAGGAGAAACAACAGCCTGCCAGAAAGCAGTTCCATCCTAAAGTGCTGGCTCTTCCTGAAAGCACATGACCAGGCAAAATGACCTGAGATGGCTGCCTACACACCAATATTACAACTAAAAACACTTGCTTGTTCAGGAATGGAATTTTATATTGTAGAGTGAATTATTTGCAGTGTTAACAGTATAATTTAGAAATAAAAACTACATCATAAAAATCATGACAGAATCCCTTTAATTATATCTTCAAATATTCTTTATGTTTGTCCACCAATTGTAAATTGTATTTCTGGAGAGCAAGGGTCTAAATATTTAGTTAATATGTCAATAATTAATATTCAAAGTGAACCCTACATAAACATCAGTTATTACTGATACTGTATGTCCACTTTTCCTTCTACTTACCAAATTGCAGCCCCTTGGAGGTGATCCTGATTCTGCAGCCAGGATTCTGCAAGCTTGATGCCAGTGCCATGGCAAGAACACAAAGGAAAAGGAAGACGTTTGATGGTGCCATTGTTCTTCACTAGAGGGGAGAATAGGCGAGACTTAACTTTATACACAGATTTCAGTCATCAGTGCTAGTGATGATCTAAACTGTCCTTTTTCTCTTCACCAAATATTTGCCAAATTTAAATCTTGTAAAATGCATTTGGCGATTTTATCGCAGTGACTGTAACTTTTTTTTTCCCACTGCAACTTACATTGGAGCCTATTGGCATTTTGTTTTTTTTGCAGCGAAACCTGGCATATAATAACACTACAGGAATGTGCATGTGGAAGAAAATATTTCAGCAGCACTCTGATGTTGGTGAAATAAAGTGTACTTTTATTCGTGCCTCAAGCTAAGCGGCGTTTCGAGCTTATCCAGCCCTTTATCAAGCTACAGGTATGTGCAGAGACATTAAAACAATATACATAGTGTATGATGCTATAGTGGCCAATCTATCTAAGCTTTTTAAATGTTTTCAAGCTGCAGCAGCCAGCAGTTGTGCAGCATCTTAAGGGTGACTATTCCTGATCTATGCTTTGCTTATTTTGTTGTTTTTAAAGCCTGGAGCTAATTTATGTGCCTCTCTTAATGGAATTAAACGCTCGGTTTTGTGGTTTACAGCTTGCTGAGATGCATGATTAACACAATTGATAAGGCAGTAAGAAATATACTTTTTCATTTTCTAAGAGGTGAGTGCGCTACAGGCTACAGGTTCACTTGTACTCTCAAAATATATATTTTATATAACAGTACCTTGTACTTGATCCAAACTAAGATATAATGAATTGTTATGGGAAGCAAAACCAGCCTATTGGGTTTATCTAATGTTTTCATGATTTTCTAGTAGACTTAAGGTATGAAGATCCAAATAAGATTTATCGCTCTCTATCCAGAAAATCTCAGGTCCCAGAAAGGGAATACTTATGGGAAGCAAGGTCACACAGGACAGTGTATTTTGTTTACTGTTATTCTCTTAAAGAACCCCCCTGCAGCCAAACATCTCCTATGCTATGTTAAAGGTGGCCATCCTTGGCCTGATCCATAAAGTGCAGTTTTCATTAGCCCTTCAACCAATGGATCGATACAGAAGAAAATTCTCTGTCAGGTGGATAATCCTTAATCTGGGACTGTGATCCCCAACTAGTGTCTTGTGAACAACATGGTGCTCACAAATCCCTTGGATGCTCCCAGTGACATCAAAGCAGGTGCTGATTTTTGAATTCCAGGCTTGGAAGCAAGTTTTGGTTGTATAAAAACCAGGTGTACTGCCAAACAGAGCTCCTACAAAATAGCCAATCACAACCCTTATATATCATGCTTGTGTTACTCCCTATCTCTTTTTACACTTGAATATGGCTCACAGGTGAAAAAGGTTAGGTACCCATAATCTAGGATCACAAAATTATCTGTTAGAATGGTCAACATACACGCCCAGATGACTGAACAGTATGGTCAAAATTGTCCAAACTGCCCAAAGAAATCTACGTGTGTATGGTTTGCTTCAGAAGCTTTGTTCATAAACATGACTTTAGTAGACTCTGTACATCAATCCAGCTCCCCAAATAAAGCCGCCCAACCTAACTGAAAATAGTCCTTGGACTGATAAAAACAGCACAAATATCTTAAATATTCCATTGAGACAGACACCACATTTAACTTATCTTTATGGAATTGTAAACAGCCTGCAGTTGAACATTGGATACAGAACTTCTTAAAAGCGGCTAGAAATATGCTTAGGACCCTTGAGGCTCAAACATGTGGCTTATAAAATCCATCCAATGCATATGTATGATAGGGAGCTTAAAATCTGGCAAGCCTCTATGGGTGATCCTGATGTATGTTATATGGGAACATCTGTGCTTTTAGGCCAGAACACATCTGAGAAACTCAACAAGCATGAGACCATTGCAGTTACAGATGCTAATTAAAAGGCATTTTAATGGTAGTCAGCTATTTGTCTGTATAGCCAGATAAACTATTTTTTAAACTAGAAAAAAAATTGATATTGCAGTACAATCTTACACAACTATCTTTTCATTAAGTGTAAACTCTTCCATGAAAGTCATATGGCATCTTTAAGTCTTACAATACAGGCCCTCTGTGATGTCATAACACAACACAACAACATTAGCAGTACACTTAGGTGTGAGAAGAAAGTTTGCTAGCCCGCAAAACAGACAATGGGCACATAGGCAAGACTAAAACTACAGGCTGAGACAGTAACCCATTATGTAGATAAAGCAAAAGGAAAATCAATGCACATTTAAACCAATATCCCCATTGGTAAAATCCATAGATATAAATTAATTGAAGGTGTAATAACCTTTTAATAAATCTAATTAAGGCTTATGTTTTGGAAGCTGCTTCTTGTGACTGTTAAAAGTGTGTTTCATTGTATCTGTGGTCTGGAGGGAGGTATTACATATTAAAACAACAAAAAAACTCTTTTCGGAAAGCTGCGTGATGCAGCTACTAATCTGTGTGCTGTTCTTGTTGGCCGGGCAATATTTCCTGTGCGGATTCTGAGGACAAGCGTAAACTGAGCTAATTAAACCAAGCCATTGATGTAATGTGACCCATAAAAAGTTAAACCGAGCAGCTTTGGGAGGGAAATTACTGTTCCTGAGCACACCCTCTAATTACTGTTTTCTTGGCTACATTTGCACATGAAAAACAAAAAACATTTTTGAGAATAGTTTCCCCCCCATCTCAGCTTAGATAATCAGGTTGTTTGTACCTAGGGAAAACTGCCAATCAACACGTGAATTCATTTTTCTTAATAGGATAAGGCACATACTGTATATATATTTTAAGGCAGGGGTCCCCAACCTTTTTTACTTATGAGCCACATTTAAATGTAAAAAAGAGCTGGAGAGCAAGCATGAAAAAGTCATGGGAATGTCAATAAAGATTTGTTATTGGCTCTTTGGTATCTCCTATAGGGACTGCCAGCCCATAGGAGGTTCTGTTTGCCAGTACTCCTGGTGTTTATACAACTAAACTTGCCTCCAAGCCAGGAATTCAAAAATAAGCACCTGGTTTGAGGCCACTGGGAGCAACATCAAGGGGTTGGTGAGCTTGCGAGCTACTGGTTGGGGACCACTGTTTTAAAGTAACAGCAACAAAATCTCAAGATTCTTAAAAACACTAAAGGCATGCAATATTATACACATGTAAAAGGTGCCCATATACATTTACTGTATGTTTTAATGAATTCTGTACTACAGGTCACTCTGTGGTGTGTTTGGTGGATCAAGATGGGAGACATTTGGTCAGGGTCCCTCTTAGCGCATAACATGGTTAAATTTAGAAAACAGGATTGAAAATTTAACAAACAGATGGAAGCTCTATTTGTCATTTTACAAAATATTCAGATTTTTTTCATTATTTATATCTGAGAAATACTGATAATAATTTGGAGGAAGAGAAAGGAAAAATTCCATATTTTGGTATTACTATATAGCACAGGTATGTCTGACTGAGCAACCTCTGATTTAATTTATTCAGAGTACAGAGTTAAATGAGGTCCTGTTGAAATGATGAACCCAAAAAGTCTCCTGGAATCCCAAATTATCAAGAAGATTATGGTGGGGCATATATTAGGCTGAAGGGTTCATGGTGGGGCACAGGTGAGGCTATATAGTTCATGGTGGGGCAAAGGTGAGGCTTTATGGTTCATGGTGGAGCAAAGGTAAGGCTGTATGGCTCGTGGTCGGGCAAAGGTTACACTGTACGGTTCATGGTAGGAGAAAGGTTAGATTGTACGTTTCATGGTAGGGGAAAGGTTAGACTGTACGGTTCATTGTAGGGCAGAGGTGAGACTGTACGGTTCATGGTGGGGCAAAGGTGAAGCTTTATGGTTCATGGTGGGGCAAAGGTAATGCTGTATGGCTCATGGTAGGGGGAAAGGTTAGACTGTACGGTTCATTGTAGGGTAAGGTGAGGTATGTTTCTCAGTGGGGCCTTATTAAGTTGTGTGTTATTAAGTAATGTTTATTTCCTCATAGCATCTCTGGCTTTCATGTCTGTGATTAATCTCTCGGATTGAGGATAATTGCTTTGATTTCAGAGCTAGGGATTAGTCCTCTCAGTTTGGGCAAATCATTCCGAAATTGGAGTTTTTAGTAGTTATTAGTGACCTGCTACATGCAGCCATTCTCTCTGGTTCACCTAGAATCAAGTCATTATAAATGGGCACCAATCTTAGGGTGATAATGATGGATTTAGATTAGTATGAACGCTAAAACAGACACTCCAAAGAAGTCTGTCAATGTGACATCCACTCAATAATATGGCCAAATGAACTTGCCTCATTCTAGATACAGAGGCTCCCCTTCCCATACAAGCCCCCATTCTCCTGAACATTCTATTCTTGCCACCCCACTCCCTGCTCCTATCTGTCCCCTGTCACTCAGTCATAAATAACAGATAATAAAGCAATGAAATACCTGCTCCACTTCAGAGGTTGCAGAGAAGACCTGTGTCTTGGTGCAGCTGAAATCTCACGCAGCTGTTGCAGCCAGCACAGAGCTCAGCATTAGAGAGCAGCAGCAGCAGCCTGCAGAGCTTTATATACAGAGCACATACACTCACCCCACCATGTGCAGTCCCTCCTCCTGCCCAGAGACCACACAGCTGGCTATGGAAGTGCTCCTGGGCTGTACACAGCAATTAGCACTGGTGTATATGACTGTACAACATACACTAATGTGTGGGTTATCACACAAGGGAAAAACACACTCACTACACTAACAAATACACACAGAAAGCACAATCAGTCGTCTTAGATTTGGGCACAAGCCAAGAAATGTAGATGAATAGAGATTTATATTGATTAATCACCGTCACACATAATGATGTATAGTACAGGCAGAGTCCGGCATGTGCTCTACGTTCAGATCATTTGTAGTGAACATGCCTCTTCCCATATGTGCTGAGCTGCAACTCCCATGATATGATTTAGCCACCGCTGTAGGGCTGCCAGTGGACCACCCCAATTTAAAAACCCTAGAATTAAAACTGCGAAGAATTAGTAAAAAGAATAAATATTTCTTTCTCTTTTTTTTTTTCAGAACAGAAATTTACTAGAGGTTCCCAAACTGTAGGGCTGGTACTCCAGTACAGTGGGTACAGGTACAATATGTGGGTCCAAATGGAGTGGGACTTGCAGGGTAGTGGGTGGGTTTTCGGCAGATAGTGGATGGGGGTTTGTCATAATGGGGCAAAGCTGTAATTGATCAGGGGCATTACCATTAGGGTTGCTACCTTTTCTGGAAAAAAATACCGGCCTTCCTATCGATTTACCTACATACATAAACTATTACTTTCCAACTCATGTCCTATTTTATATGTGAAAGATGTTCATTCTATACTTGTCCAGAGAGCCATGAATGGCATTTAACTGTTTTCCCAGTTCATGGCTTATCAGTTATTTGCTAGGTAAGCATTTAACAATACATTTTGAGTTACTGGACCTTTAACTTGCTGCGACATATCTTGCATTGTTTACCATTTCCTTTTCACAGGATGCCAACAGCAGCCCCTTGCTCTGCAGAACAGGAAATGAAATAACACAAAAGAAAATGTGTAGTCAGCTAGGAAGAAACCCAAAGCAATTTGTCTGTTGTGGTTAGTGACAGGGCAGTGCTTGTTGATAGACTTACATGCCCCCTGTCCTTTCTGATAACTTCAGAGAAGGAGCTGTCAGGTGGGATTTTTTAATTATCAGGTTGGGTTAGGGTAGTTTAGGATCAACCAGAGCACCTTCAGTGATGAATATTACATTTAGAGCAGCCTGGGCAATGACTGTGTGGAGCCTGCTAGGCATGGGGTGATAAAAGCAGAAAATCTGAGATTTAGGTATATAGAATACAAGTTACTCATTCAAGCAAATTGAATATATTTTGCCTTTAAATATCCACCTCTTTTGTTCTGAAGCCTCTTAGTAAGAGTTAATGTTTTGCAAGTACATGGTGTTACAGTGAGGGGAAGTAATGTACAATGTATAGCAGGTAGAGGAATTGTGCAGTGGATGTGCTGGGTTAGGTTTAGTGTTTGAAGCCAGTTAAGAGATTTGTAACATGGTTAAGCAGATGTGAAGTGGAGGGGATAAGCCCAGCTGCTGTGTTATGGAAAGAGGATTGTTTGAATGGGAAACATTTTTGGGAATGTGTTCCTAGTGTTCAGTAATTTAGGTTTCATATTCCCTTTACAGTTCAACCCTATAGAGGCATTTTACCTAAACCCAGGGTGCAAGTATAGTCTGAGGAATATTGCACGTTCAACCAAGCACTGGATTAAAAATCCAGCGATCAATGCAGGGAGCATCATTGGGGGTTGCACTTGCCACAGGGCGGGTGGAAAGAATGGGGCCCTTTTGAGGCCTGTGCCCTCTGCCACTCTTTATCTATCTATCTATCTATCTATCTATCTATCTATCTATCTATCTATCTATCTATCATCTATCTATCTATCTATCTATCTATCTATCTATCTATCTATCTATCTATCTATCTATCTATCTATCTATCCCACTCTGCTTTCATGATATAAGCAGATTCAATGCTACTGTCATGAACATCTACATCATGAATATATATATATAGTATATTAATTCCATTTGCCATTATGAATTGACCATATTGGAAAACCATTTAATAGTCAGGGCAGGCTCATCTTTATTTTCAGAATGTTTCCTTTAATGGAACCCAAGAAAGTGGTTTGAATGCTGAAAGACTGCTTTGAATAGCTAGCAAGTGCATTTAAAGTGACCTCAAATCTATTAAAAAACAACACAACCTTAAAAACATTACAACATGTTTGGGGTAAATAGAACATTTAAACTGAGCAGTATGCAGGGATGAGAACATTGGAAATTATGGAATGTTTAATGTGTACAATGGGTTATGCCCTATACATTCATAAGGACAAATAAACAAGGGTTAAATTGCTTTATAACAGTACTGAATGGATAAGAGCAAGCTCACAGACTGTTGCATCTATCAAGCATATGAAGCAAATGCTTAGCCCACCCCTGTTTGCTTTTTAAGTTCCAAATGCGTCAGAGATAAGTGGTTTATCGTCATTTCAGAGAATGTTTGGTCCTTGGCCCTGGCTTGCTTACAAAACACCCCTGTAAATTGTACTGCTGTAACATCTGGAGGTGCATGTACTATAAATGAAAAGAGAGAGACTAATGAACAGTACTGCATTTGGGTTGGTTTTTAAGAAGACTGCAGAGAGATGATTGTCCCTGAGCCACAAAATCAGGAATTCAGAATGGCTTCTGTACCTGGCACGTGCCTCATTGCTGCTGATTCAAATGCCCAGGGCTACTGTCAATAAGTTGGGCTTGGGGACCAGCTCACATTATACAGTTTATATACCATGTAAAATATATATATAATTTAGCTGTTACTCCTATTAACACAAGAGAACTCTGGGTACATGCATCTCCTCCAAACCAGGCAGTAGCTCCAGGATTCCCATAACAGCCTCATCAATGGGTGCAGTGTAGATGCGCCAAAAGAATTGGACACACACCTCATTTTCGTGCTGAAAATGACATAGAAATATGTGAGCACAACAGCATCAATTGTATAGCATCAGCTGCAATTGCATTAGGTGCATTGTGAGTAAATACTGTAACTTTGCACACTGTGTCTGCAGTACGTAAGGTTAATTAGCAATTAATTCAGATTAACATGACATGGCAGAATCGTACCCAGTGTATTCTGTGATAGGCCCTAGTCTATAGCCTATATACCCCAAATATGACCTGAAATGGTAGGGTCCACTCCTGCTTGTAGGGATTACTTTCTATGGACACGTTCAAACATGCCAGTAATAAACATAGACTGGAATTAGTGAAAAGGCTAAAGGATATAAGGACGAGACACGGCAGTACATTTTGGCAAAGGTATTGGGAACTGATTGGGATTTTTGCCCAGTAGCAGCTTTTATGTTGCATTCACTTTTGCTCTGAAACTGTTCCTCTGATTTATTTTTCCTTGCGGCTGCTCGTGGTTTCAAGAGGAGGACAGGCAGTAGCATTGGATTCCAAGTATAAGTTACCCTTAGGTTGTGCAGTTATGTAAAAAATGCTTTAATGCTTAAAGGGGTTGTTCACCTTCAAATTAACTTTTAGTATGATGACAGTGGTGAGGGAGATTCTGAGGCAATTTGCAATTGGTCTTCACTTCTTATTTGTGTTTTTTTAATTATTTTGCTTTTTGTTCTGCAGCTCTCTATTTTGAAAATTCAGCAGATATCTGATTGCTAGGGTGTAGGTTAACTTAGCAACCGGGCAGGGGGAATAGGAGAGGGCCTAAATAGATAAATAAGTAATAGAAAGTAACAATAACAATACAACTGTGACCTTGCAGAGCAATCATTTTTTTGGCTGCCTAGGTCACTGGTTTTTGATTTATTTAGCTTTTGGTTCAGCAGCTCTCTATTTCGGAATTTCAGCAGATATCTGGTTGCTAGGGTACAGTTTACCTTAGCAACCTGGCAAGGGTGTAAATGAGACACTGAAATATGAACAGGAGAAAGCATGAATATAAAAATAAAATTGTAGCAAAATTTTGGCTGTGGGTCAGTGAGCCCCATTTAAAGGAGAAGCAAACCTAAAAGTTAAAAAAACCCTACCCTCCTACTCTACATAGACCACCCTCCCTTTTTTCCCCAGCCTAAGTGTTACCCCAGGCAAATGCTCCTAACTTATTACTTACCCCTCGGTGCTTTCAGGCTTTCTCCTATACATATTTCAGTGTCTCATTCACACCCCTGGCAGGTTGCTAAAGTAAACTGCACCATAGCAACCAGATAGCTGCTGAAATTCCGAAATAGAGAACTGTTGAACAAAAAGCTAGGGTAGGGGGGTAGGGTTTTTTTTAACTTTTGGGTTTGCTTCGCCTTCAAAAGCTAGAGTCAAGTGAAAAGAATTGGCCATACTAACATACTGTGTGTAGATGTAAGTTTAGGATCAGCCTGTATTTGTTCCCCTTCTGTACTGACTAAATTTACTAAAGGGCGAATTGACTAATGCTGGCGTAAATTCGTTAGCGAAGGAAATAGACTTTAGCGCTACTTTGCACTCTAACACCAATCGAATTTGTGCTCTGGCGAATGGACGTAACTACGCAAACTCTCTAAGATACGGATTTTACTGAACGTTACCTCTTGCGCCAGACTTGCCTTCGCCACCTCAGACCAGGCGAAGTGGAATAGAGTAGATAGGAATTCCTCAAAAAATTGTTGAAATTTTTCTAAGTCCCAAAAAACGCTGGCAACTTTTCAGATTTTCAGGGTGATAGGCTGCAAAAGATCGTACATTTTTTTAGGGTACCCGGCTTCCCCCCTACATTTCCTAACATATGGCACCTAAACTATACACTGGGCTCATGTGCAGGGCAATAAAACAACTCTGTTTTCTTTTATTAAGGTTCCCTGGGCTTGTGTAGTGTAATGTATTTGCTGCAGCATATACGTCCATTGAAATTTAACTTCCCGCCGTATGCAAATTAGCCAAAGCTACCGCAACTTCGCTTTGCTTGCCGAATTAACGCTAGCGAAACTTCACTATCGTTCACTATCGTTTTCGCCTGATGAAGTGTGGTGATGTGAAGCCGCCTCTGCCGAATTTCTGGAGATTAGTGAATTTGCCCCTTAGTCTCCCTGCTTACAAAAGCTGCATTGGTGGGCCCTTTCCCATGGGGCAATTGGTCAGGTTTCCCAAATCTCATAATGCACATGATACATATACTAGGTATGGAGTTATCTGTATGACAAGTAATGGTTTAGACTTTAGGCAGAGACTAATCTTCATGGAAAATGTGGGTCTTCAAGGAATATCCTAAATATATTGATTTTTCCATAAAATGATGTATTTTAAAAACACCGTGAAATTGTTTTCTTTGTCTCCCTAAACATTCCCTCATCAATCAGTATGCCTGTTAAGGTCTCAAAATCCTGCAGTCATGTAAACACTGGGTTTCAGAAATCGTTTTCTGAATGGTCAGTTGAACAGCTTCTACTTCCTTACGAAAGTGAACTTAACCTTCCCATTTCAAGCACAAACTGACACCAGGTATGGGACAGACGTACATTCCTCAAGCATGGATCAGCCTTAGGGTAGGGGCACACTGGGCGATTCGGGGAGATTTAGTCGCCTGGCGACTAATAGCCTTGTCTTTGCGGCGACCAATCTCCCCGAACACCTTTCCTCTCTCTTGTGCTGGCTAAAATGAGAAATCGTCTGCGCTAAATCGCACGCGGCGATTCGTTTTCTGAAGTCGTCTGAAGTTTCCTCGTGAGGCAACCAAGAGATATTTGGATGGGTGACTAAAAGAGGAGGTATGAGACAGACAAGGTTGTTAGTGAGATACAGCAGCCCAGTCAGAGAGTGTTTACAAATAAAAGCCCAGCAACTCCAGATAATGAGAATTCCTATTTCTACAATACAATACATTATTACCAGAAGATTACCCTTTGCCATCAGAAAAAGCTTGATTCCATCTTGGAATACTGTCATACAAGTCCTGAACTGTGTGTAGAAATGGAACCACTCTTCCACAAGGAACACTTTGATTTCTCTGAGGGATGGAGGGGTGGAGTTCTTTGTAACTCTCTCTACTCCAAGACTTCCATGAAGGATGTTTACATCTGGTGTTTGTAGAGAAACTGAAAACCAAATTACAGGAAGACCATCTCCCATTTGAATTATGCCAGTTTTTTTTTTAATGATGACCTTTTTCTCCTTAATAATTAAGGTGCGGTGTCGGTGTTCATATGAATGGCAGAAATAGCAACACCCTTTTCAATGGATACATCAAGAAGGTATGAGTTTTAATCACAGCAGAGTTTTCCACAAGACATGTATTCTTCTTTAATTCTTAATTGTGAACAGACTAGCAGACTGGTATTCAGACTGGAAATCTGAATATCTTGGAAAGTTGCTTTTTGATAGTGCCTCTGCAATTATTAAGGAAGCTCAGTCCAGCAGTCTATTGTATATTTCTCCTCTGCTTTCTCAGCTGCATCAGCTTGTCTTCCCACTTTCTGGACAGAGCTTACTTTAAAGAGGTTGTTCACCTTTGAGTTAACTTTTAGTATGATGTAGAGAGTGATATTCTGAGACAATTTGCAATTGGTTTTCATTTTTTATTATTGAAGGTTTTTTAGTTATTTAGCAGCTCTCCAGTTTGGAATTTCAGCAATCTGGTTGCTAAGGTCCAAAGTACCCTAGCATCAGGGGTGTAACTACAGAGGAAGCAGACGCTGCTGCAGGGGGGCCCAGGAGGTATAGGGGCCCCATGAGGCCCAAATAATGAGCACTTTTAACATCTATTAGTAAATCAGGACAATTCCTGAATATGTTGGGGGTAGTGTTTGCGAATTTGCGGCTAATTTCCATGTTTTGCAGCCAGTGAATAAATTCACAAAACTGGGGTGAAAATTCGACAGTGAAAAATCAGCCGCATCAAAAAAATCTGGTCGCGCCTCAAAATTAATCAGATGCCCGTTGACTTTTAGGCATGCGTATAAAATTTGTCATGGGCGCCGTAATTGAAGCGCATCAAAATTATTTTGATGCCCATTGACTTCAATGCATTTCCAGAGACGGGACCAATTCGCCCATTACTAGTTGGGGGCCCTAAAATGAATTTGCTGTGAGCCCATTAACATTTAGTTACACCACTGCCTAGCATCCATGCAGTGATTTAAATAAGAGACTGGAATATGACCAGGAGAGGACCTGAATAGAAAGATCAGTAATAAAAAGTAGCAATAACAATACATTTGTAGCCTTACAGAGCATTTGTTTTTTTTAGAAGGGGTCAGTGAAGTTGAAGAGTCAGAAGTAAAGGCAAATAATAATAAAAAAACTATAAAAAAAATAAATAATGAAGACCAGTTGAAAAGTTGCTTAGAATGAGCCATTCTACAACATACTAAAATGAACTTAAAGGTGAAACACCCTGTTAAGCCCCAATCCCTTATATTGGGTTACTTCTGCATGCAGCATTGTAGAGTAGAGCATTACATTAAAAAAACAAACAGGGATCAATACAATAAAAAAAAGAAAAGACATGTAAAGGGAAATCCCTAGTGCCAAAACCAAGCAATATTACAAGCTACATGGTAACTCCTACTAAGGTATGTGAATAAATATACAGAAAAAAGTGTTTTGTGCATACAGTAAAGTATACCATGTATTTATTATTATTGATGTATATATTGTTATGGCTGTAGAAAGACCACTATTTATGCAGTTTTGTGTTTTATACCACAGCTATTCCCTCCACCATTTTATAGAACTGCACAAAATGCTGGCAGCTTTATGAACTTCTAAAAAAAGACTATTTAGAAGATGAAGATCTAGGCTTTATATATGTTAGCAACATGTTCATCTGTATATATTGTATACACTAGGGTTTCTTCTCCGACGCTGAATAACTACAGTTGCCATGGCATCGATTTTAGCCAATCACAGCGCATGGAAACATTGTATGTTTCTAATTACCACCTATCGCAGAAGCATATTTTGAACCAATCAGCACTTCCTTACTTGTGATGTCATGTCAGGGTGTAGCAGGAGACAACCATTTTGAGTGTGGCAATTTTTACCTTCATTGTAATTGTCTGTGAAAAGACAGAATACATACCTCCCAACTGTCCTGTTTTCTGCGGGACAGTCCTGATTTTGAAGGCTTACTAAAATGTCCTGACTTTCTCTTTGATCTCCTGCACTGATGCCAGAAAATGATACGATATGTTTCTGAAACTTAAAGGGGTAGTTCACCTTAGAGTTAACTTTTGCAATTGACTTTAATTTCTTATTATCTAAGGTTTTTGAGTTATTTTTATTCAGCAGCTCTGCAGTTTGCAATTTCAGCAGTCTGGTTGCTAGGGTCAAAATTACCCTAGCAACCATGCATTGATTTGAATAAGAAACTGGAATATACTTAGGAGAGGACCTTACTAGAACGATGAGAAATATAAATTCACAAATACAGTACATTTGTAGCCTTACAGAGCATTTACTTTTGAATGGGGTCAGCGACACCCATTTGAAAGCTGGAAAGAGTCAGAAGAAAAAGGCAAATAATTATAAAACTATAATATATACCTAAAATATAACTAAAATAAATAACGAAACCCAATTGAAAAGTTGATTAGAATTGTCCATTCTATAACATACTAAAAGTTAACTTAAAGGTGAACCACCACAATTTTAGATAAGCAAAGATACAATTATAACTATTTAAAATAAGCAGGTCTCTTGGGAGAACTGCTTAAAGGGCAATTCACTTTCATTAGCAAAACTGTTATAAAACATAGAACATTGCATTAAAACTGCCAAAAAGTGTTCCAACTTTCATAACCTGCCAAATTTTGTAAAACTGGACATGGTAATTTGGGGTGTGGGGTTAAAAAAAAATCTGCCACGATAAGCAAGGCACAACTTTTTCCATTTTTTGAATGTTGGCAGGTATGAGAATATGAAGTGATATTTTAAACAGAAAAAGACCGTAAAAATGCCTGTAATATGTAAACGGTGGAATATTAATTTATAATTATTCCACAATATATAATACTTATTATAATTTGGGATTCTTGGCGTGTTAACAGTGTTGCTTATACCAGTCTGTGCCTGGGCAGGATTGCTAAAATTCTCATTATGTTTTTAAGAGGATTTTACTAAGTCCTCTAATTCTTCATCTTTTCAAGAGAAATAAGCAAGAGTCAGAGTAACTCTTCATAGTTCTCAGAGACAGCGCTAAATAGAACTGGTACATAGCTGAAATTAAAGGTACATTTACTTACTAGGCGCAGTGTGCAAAGTGCAGTATTTTGATGCAGTTTGTTTTTCTCGAATACTAGCATCATTGTGACCATGTGGCACATGCTATTGTGGGTGTTTTCGGATTTGTGCCTAAAAATTTTTGGGGCAGATTTACTAAGGGTCGAATTTCGAAGTTAAAAAAACTTCGAAATTCGACCCTCGAATTGAAATCCTTCGACTTCAAATATCGTAGTCGAAGGATTTTTAGCGTATTCAATCGATCAAACGATCGAATAGAAATTGTTCAATCGAACGATTAAATAGTTTGAATCGAACGATTAAATAGTTTGAATCAAACGATTAAATAGTTTGAATCGAACGATTAAATAGTTTGAATCGAACGATTAAATAGTTTAAACCGAACGATTAAATAGTTTGAATCGAACGATTAAATAGTTTGAATCGAACGATTTTTAACAATTGATCGAAGGATTTCTATTCAATCAAAAAAAACATTGCACTTCGGTAGCTATGAATTCGAAGTTTTTTTTAAAGAGACAGCACTTAGATGATCAAATGGTCGAATATTCAAACGATTTTTACTTTGAATCGAAGTCGAAGTAAATTCAAAGTCGTAGTATCCTATTCGATGGTCGAAGTATCCAAAAAATTACTTTGAAATTCGAACTTTATCAACTTTCCAAAATTCCCTCAAGCTTAGTAAATCTGCCCCTTAGAGTTGGGGATGGGGTCACTTTTAAGTAGCTCCTAAAACAGCATTAGCATGTGGTTCCTTTAGTCTTTTGTAAATATTGATGCAACATGGTGTGGGATTTGCTGCCTGTCCACGGTTGTGGTAACTTCTGGGTTCCTTGTTAGTGATGAGCGAAATAATCATCGATGAAAAATTCACGAAACGCAGAAAAATTTCACAAAACGCTGCAAACTTTGCAAAATGAAGCAATGAAGTTAAAAACATTTATACGTGTGACAATTTTTACGCATGCAAAATTTTTTCTAACTCCAAAGGCATTGAAGTCAATAGGCGTTATTTACTTTTTTGCCTCATCGACAATTTTGTCTTGCCAACTTTTTTGTCTCTGTGACTTTTTTTTGTCCAAATGCATTAAAGTCAATGGGCGTCAAAAAATGTTTTAACAACTTTTTCTCACGCAACTTTTTTGTCATGCAAGTTTTTTCCCAGCAAATTGTTGCCACAGTTTCATAAAAAAAAAAAAAAAAGAATTGCAGGTGGCGAAGCATGGAATTCTGCCGTAAATCCATGCCTGGCAAATAAATTCTCTCATGACTATTACTTGTCATTCGTAGGTGCACTTGCACATAATTCATCACAAAAGGCAGCTTGGGATGCATTGCAGAACTATGTAGAAGTCTTACGAATAACGTAATGGATACACACACAACTCAGTGTCTGTTTTAGCACACTAGAGTTTGCATTTGTAAATGAACCTATACATTTTTCTATATACAATTAAACTTCTTTTATTTTCACAGGAGCAGTAGAGCACATTGTTCAACATGAATTCAATGAATATAGCCTCTGCTGAATATTCAATTTTTCAGAGAAATTGCATCTACTTCATACTCAAATGCACCTGTTTCTTGTAAGGATTATCAGTTGACATATACATTTTCTGCATAATGGACCACTACTTCTCTGTAAAAGGTGAAGGGAGGGATTTACTGCATTTAAACAAAACACACACAGCCTATGTAAAGATTTGCTGCCTGCCCAAAGATCTGTGCCAATGAAGGTGTCCCAGTAGCTCCCCATCTTCGGTTCTGATGATTCATAGCGCATGCTCTGGGCTGCGACCTGAGTAGCAATTCACATTTAATCAGTTAATCAGTCTCTGATGAAGTGCAGTGACACGAAACGCGTCAGACCTCATGGCGCAGGGTTTAACAGTTTGTTAATATGTTCAACAATTAAATAAAATAAAGTTTTTTTTTATCGATGAATTAATGAGCATGCGATTCCTTGATGTGTTCCGAAGAGTGCGATGTCCGGGAATTTGGTGTGTTCAGTATTTCGTTCCCCTTAGCGACGGACTCAGGGCGGCTGCACCTGGGTCACAACGAAGTCCGGGTAAGATTATATACCTTTACATACCTTGGGAGTTTGATCCGGTGATTTAACGAGGGGTCTGGGGCCTTGTGCACGAGGGACAACAGAATTGAAGGGTGAGCTTGAAACTGGCATTGAGCTGATTTAATTAATTTGGAAGTTTACCTCAGGACTCGTAGAGAATTTGGAATGCCAATAGCAGCGCTGAATGTTTTTGTGGCATTGTTTAATCAGTTACCTAGGCTTAAGGACCAAATCAAAATATACTGTGTGTATATATAGAATGTAACATTCACAATACAAGGCTGATTAGTAATTAATTGAGATTATTAGCACATATTACAGCACTGAAACCAGTGCAAATAGCATCAGAACTTTATAGTTGCCCTGCAACATTAACTTATGACCTTAGGCCAGTCTGCATGTGCAAACATGCATATGCCATAGCATCCAATTTGTCACGTGTAACTGTGGTGGACACAAATCTGTGTGTGTACACAATTCTGGTGAAATTCCAAATCCAAAAATTGCACTTTACACACGGCGTCTGGTAACTAAATGAGTTTTGTCATCTCTTATGGTACAGGCACATGATGCTATTTGGGGGAAATAAGTCGCCTCACCGACTAATCGCCTCTTCTTCGGGCGACTAATCTCCCTGCGATGCCTTCCCGTTGGATAGAATCTAAATAGCCGGCGGGGTGGCACTCGGAATGCTTTGTTTTCCAAAGTTGCCTCACGAAGAAATTTAGGACGACTTTGGAAAATTAAGCAATCCAAGTGTCATCCCGCCAGCGATTTAGATTCTAGCTGAAGGGAAGGCATTGCAAGGAGATTATTCGCCCGAAGAAGAGGTGATTTGTCGCTGGGTGACTAATCTCCCCCAAATAGCATTGTGTGCCTCTACCCTTAGCTAACCTCTACCCTAAGCTAACCTCACATGAACAGGCATAAACCAGGTCGCTTTAGGGATTGCGGTATTCTCTTATCCCCTGCTTTATAAAGTATGGTTGGCAATAAAATTCTTCATTAACACCTTCTGGCAAATCAGAGAACACTGGAATCACAATATGACCTTGTTAAGATCAAAGCACTGTTTGCCTCCATATTAATCCAGACAGTTAAGCTGGGGTTAATGGCTGGCGATCGGCCACAGTACTTGCCCACACAAAGTCTTTTTGTAGACCTCACATGAAAGCTCTCTGTGTGCAGCCACCATCTGAATTCAGAGCACACAGCAGGACTAAGCTGGGACTAAACACTCGGTCTCAGAGCTAATACCAAGTAGATGCCGTCCATACCCCCCAAGAGATATACGTTACAAATAGACAATGGTTTTTCTTCCTTCCTTTAAAACTGTGAGTGCTGGCACTGCTTTATCTGCTTGACCACATCATACATTGGTAAACTCCTAGAAGTACAATAGTTTTACTGATATTGACACTTCCTTCTATAGTTCGTTTTACAAATCATGATTCTGCATTCGTTTATAAACCAATGCTGCCAGTATTAATCTCAATAATGTGATTGATACACACGGAGGATTGCAATGGATCCTATTACTGTTCCTATGGTGCTCCGTCCAAGCACCTAAAATTGAAAAATTGAAAAAGGGCAGTTGCGCCCGAAACATGTCGTGTGTGGATTAAATAAAATTTGGCACATTAGCAGTTATCCTGCGATTTGGTCCTTTGTTCCAAGCTGCCAGTATTAAGTATGGGTAGTAAAAAGAGGGAGCACTGTAACAATTTTATCTTCATATTGCCTTACCACTCATATACATAAAGACTGATTTAGTGTCCGACTGGGATGCCAGGGGCCCACAAGAAAACTTTAGACCGTGGGCCCATTTTCCAAACTATTATTCCTTCTCTTCTCACTGAAAATCTTTATTCTCCTAGTCTTTTATACCTACTTATTATTAAGCATTTTTTTCCATAGAGAATGAAATAGGGAATGACCATGAAATAGGCTAAAAGGTTAGAAGCAAGAGAGCCCACTGACACCTGGGCCCACAGGGAGTTTTCCTGGTATCCCAGTGGGCCAGTCTGACACTGATTAACAAACATAGACGCTAAACTGCACCAGTAGTAACCAATCAACTATTAGCTGTTTATTGGTATGTATACGAATATGATGAACAGCCCATAAGTAGTACAAAATTCATGAAAACAATGATTTATTGTGTCAAAAATAGGCCTCTTGGCACTTTTCAGCTGCTGTGTTGTGTATCTTATAGAATAACTTCTCATGTAAATGTTTTTATTGAGTTTTAAAACCAAAACAAGTAGGAATTTAACAAAAATGCAAAGTTGTAAAATGAGGCATCTCCAAACTGGTTATGGAGACTCGAGATATAGAACAGGAATACAATAATGATAACATAGAATAACTTCTCAATGTAGTGGTGTGTGCTGGTGACACAATTAATTTCATCCAGGATGTGGCATACTTGTAAAAATTGGCAATGTGGTGCAGCTAAGTATACATTTATGCATCGGGAATATAAAAAATGAGCAAGCAAATACACATTTTATAAAGACCCATGTAGAATGCGTACTGCAGTTTTGGTCCAATTCTTAAAAAGGACATTAATAAAATAGAGAAAGTCCAAAGAGCAATTAAGTTTTAGGGGAATGTGAGGTCTCAGTTGTGGGAGGAAAGGCTGGCCAAGTTGGGAATGTTTACTCTGGAGAAGAGGCACTTTAGGTTTTCTAATCTCAAATAGGGTAAAGCTGGCCACAGACGCAAAGATACGAATCAATGTACGATCGGGGCAGATTTATAGTGAAAACGTAATTGCTGTCCTAGATGCACTAATGGGGGGGTTGATAAAATAATGGACCTCAAAATGGGTTTGAAACTTAAAACTATTGAAACTATTGATAGAAGGGCATAACTAAACAGGAATAGACCCTACCACAACTGGAAGCCCTGGAACCATGCCTCAGGGTAAGGTTGGGGTACCCATTTCAACAGTTCAAAGTCTGTGGGGCAATAATCTATTATACTAGCAGTCCAATCTGTAAGCAAGACACATACGTTGGTGTATAATAGGTGGCACCAGGAGTGTGATATGCAGACTGAGTGGCATAAAAATAGGAGTGCCACCATATCTGTCTGCCACTGGGTCAGATGGCAACTAGGGTTGCCACCTTTTCTGGAAAAAAATACCGGCCTTCCTATATATTTATCTTTTTCCCTATTAATAACATTGGGATCAACCATCATTTTTACCGGCCAGGTGGCAACCCTAATGGCAACCGTTTGGACAGAGTAAACATGATTACCTTTGTTCAACTGCACCCATTATCTAGCCTTTGTTTTGCCCCTGAAATGTGAAAATCCGGTGCTAGTATTCACAGAAATCACATGGAAATTCTGATGTCACTGTGAAAAAAAGAGCATAAAAACTAAAATTTACGGGTAATTCCACCCAAACTGGCTCATTTGTATGAAGAATACTGAGACCTCAGCTGCCAGAGTAAAAAAGCTCTAATTCAGCCCTTGTGTCCCTATATTGTAAAAATGTGGCACTTGTTTTTGCATAGCACACTAGGCCTGAACTCAAAATAACAACCTGTTTATGAGAAACAATGGGTAAATATTGTGTGGTATAACTCCTCCGTGAAAAAGGAAAATCCCTGCCAGTACTGTGGGAAAGAGGCCCTTTAGTGGGGCCGAATGAAGTTAGGCTGGGGCCCCCTCCCCCTGGTTTGTACGGGTTGAGGCACTCCTTGCTCCTACCCCTCCCACCCCCCTTTGGCTAGAACAATGGGCTAGTAAGTCTCGGCGGGAAAAAGGGGGGCGGGAGGAGGGAGGTGAGGGGAGTGCCGTGGGGGTGGTTTAGGGGTTAAAAGGGGAAGCAGAGCAGGAGAGCGGGCATTAATTGTTGTTTTTTGTCTGTCTCGTGGTTGGCTCTACTGTTTTTTCCTCCGCCACAGGCACTCCCAGCTCCCTTAGCAACTGCAAAAATATCCTCAAATTATTCTTACAGATATCAGATCTGCTAGGCCCCATAATCAAGAAATCATCCAAATAATGTGCCGTAGCTCCATTCCCTGTCCTTCTATCCAATTCCCAATGCAAGTACGTGCTAAACATCTCAAAATAAGAGCAAGAAATGGCACAACCCATTGGCAGGCAAAGATCAACGTAAAATTCTCCTTGAAAACAACAACCGGTTAATTTAAAGCTGTCTGGATGCAAAGGTAACAACCTGAATGCAGATTCAATATCCACTTTTGCTAACAATGCCCCCTCCCCTAACTTCTTCACTTCCTCCAATGCCTCATCAAATGATTGATATTGTACCCTACACTGTTCCTTATCCAAGGCATCATTAACTGATCCCCCTTCTGGGTATGACAAATGTTGTATCATTCTGAACTTCCCCGTCTCCTTTTTCGGTACTATTCCCAATGGTGACACCACCAAATCTGCAATAGGCTTCTCAATAAATGGGCCTGCCATTCTACCCAAGCCCACTTCCTTCTCTATCTTTTGTTTCAGTGCCTCTGGGTGATTACTAGCAGATTTCAAATTTTTTACTTTCTCGTTTGGCAGGGGGGGGGTTAATACTGGTATCCTAAAACCTTCTATAAAACCTTTTTCCAAAAATTCTGCTGTCTTCCTGTCTGGATAATTTGCCAAAGCCTCACTTAGCCTTTCCGTCTGAATTGGCGTTTCCGCTCTTCTGTGTAGCTGCTCGAAAAGGCTGCCTAAATCCCTGATTATCCCCCTTCTTCAAACAATCGCCTACCACATGCGAAGCTCCACATGATAAACACGCATGCTTAAATTTGCACGCAAATCCCCTACTGCATCTCCTCTCATTGTACGCAAAACATACATTCCTCTGTTTAAATGTGGATCCCACTTTGACACTGCCAACTGCGTTACCTTCCCTGGACACCCATCTAGTCCACAAATCAATATCCTTCTGCCCAAAAGACAACATCTTACAACTGACCATTTTCTTCCTAAAAGCTCTGTCATAATCAAACCATGATGACCCCTTGTAAAACAAGTATGTATCCACTATCGTATCCATATATTTTATCACATTCAAGCCCTGCTCTGGTTGCTTCTTTAAATATACACTAGCGAAAACGAAAAACCCTTTCAACCAATCAAAAATAGACTTCTTTCTGCCTTTTTCATCTGTTTTTTCCCCCTCCTCTTTGGACTGCACTGCCTCCCTCGTTATCTCATATATATCCACAAATTTTCCTGCTTCTATATTTCTCACTACCTTTCTTGGCAAATGAGCAGATGTGTCCGTTAAAGCACAAGCATATGTGTCTGCTGCCCCCATAACCGAACCTACTACTCCGCTTTCTCGTACTATCTTCCCCCCCATAGTCTTTCTAAAATACCGTTTCATGACTGCTAAAAATTTCTCACTCTCTGTCCCATTCTCTGAGTCATCGGAATCTGTCTCAGAATCAAAAACATTTTGCTCATTCAACTCACCAACAGATGCATCTCTGACCCCTCCTGCCGCTCTTACTTCCTGTGAAACCGCCACCTCCTTCTGTGCCGCTTGCCCCGTTCCATTTCTATGTCTCTGAGAAGGTCCGGCTTCTTCCATCCTCATTTCTTTTTCCTTCCTCCATTGCCGCCAGCTCTCCTCCTCTTCTCTATTTCTGAAATAGAAACTCGGCATCCCATTATCATTGTGCCTATAATCCTCCCACTGACTAGACCTCCCCCCCCTCACCCATTGCCTGCTTATGGGAAAAAATTGCATGTTATTAGCATATGCCTGTTCCTCGTGCCCACCATAAAAATCATACTCCCTTTCCCATCCCCCAAAGCCATAACCATCCCTGGCTGAGGCCATTTCGCGGAACATTGGGACTGGCCCCCCCCCGAAACCCCCGTTGCCCCCCGGTCTGCTCCCCCTGAGCCTGGAGCTCCCCCCACCTCTTGCAGCTGGACCCATCCTACTGTGTGACATGCTGCTGCTGGTGGCTGCTGCCTCCATCCCCCATTCCCCCTCGTCCCTGATGTACCCTCCCCAGCTGCCACCCTCCCCCTCCTCCAACCACTCGCAATCCTCTTCCTCAAATGCCGCTCCCTCCCTATGTGGGACGGTGTTGCAACCCTTTAAACCCTTAAGCCTGCTGGGTGCCTTGTGCCTGCTATGGGCCGTGGTCCTGCTGGAGCACCCCCTCCTGCTGGGGGTCTTTTGCCTGTTGGGGGTTGTGGGCCTGCTAGGGGCCGTGAGCCTGCTGGTGGCCAGGGTCCTACTAGTGGCCATGGGGCTGCTGAGGGCCGGGGGCCTGTTGGAAGGCATGGGCCTAATGGGGTTTTTTGGCCTACTATTAAGGTTGGGCCCGCTGGATAACTTGGGCCCCCTGGGCGGTTTGGGCCCGCTGGGTGATTTGGGCCCGCCTGGGGGTTTGGGCCTGCCTAGGGGTTTGGGCCTGCCCGGTCGATTGATCCTGCCTGATGGCTTGTTCCTGCCGGGGGGCTTTGTGTTGGGCTTGCCCGATTCCTCCCCCTCTTCGTTTCCCGCTGCTCCGCCCCCCCGTTCCCCGTTCTTTCCCCCCCCCGCTGCCGGGTCCGCTCCCCTCCCGTTCCCCCCCCCTGGACCCTCTTCAATACTCACCAGACCTTCGCCCGAACCCTCACCGGGAACTCCTGCCTCTTCGCTGCCTTGCCGCCGAATGCCAGCCGAATCTTCCTCACCGTCGCTTACGTCGACGAAATCCCGGTCCCAATCTCGCGATGTCTCGGACAAACCGATCACTTCCGCATCTTCCCCGCTGGCGATCAGACGTCTCCTCTTCAGCTGCGAGATGGACCCTCGTACACCGCTCTCTTCTCCCAGCAAAGGCTCCCCTGCTACTCCTGGCTCTTCCCGGAACCTGTGGGGCCTGAGAATCTTCCTCTTCCCTCCTGCCGGACGAAATTCTTGCTTCTGCTCCATCTTGTACCTAGTAAGTAAGGATGAGCAAAATGTTTTTGATTCTGAGACAGATTCCGATGACTCAGAGAATGGGACAGAGAGTGAGAAATTTTTAGCAGTCATGAAACGGTATTTTAGAAAGACTATGGGGGGGAAGATAGTACGAGAAAGCGGAGTAGTAGGTTCGGTTATGGGGGCAGCAGACACATATGCTTGTGCTTTAACGGACACATCTGCTCATTTGCCAAGAAAGGTAGTGAGAAATATAGAAGCAGGAAAATTTGTGGATATATATGAGATAACGAGGGAGGCAGTGCAGTCCAAAGAAGAGGGGGAAAAAACAGATGAAAAAGGCAGAAAGAAGTCTATTTTTGATTGGTTGAAAGGGTTTTTCGTTTTCGCTAGTGTATATTTAAAGAAGCAACCAGAGCAGTGCTTGAATGTGATAAAATATATGGATACGATAGTGGATACATACTTGTTTTACAAGGGGTCATCATGGTTTGATTATGACAGAGCTTTTAGGAAGAAAATGGTCAGTTGTAAGATGTTGTCTTTTGGGCAGAAGGATATTGATTTGTGGACTAGATGGGTGTCCAGGGAAGGTAACGCAGTTGGCAGTGTCAAAGTGGGATCCACATTTAAACAGAGGAATGTATGTTTTGCGTACAATGAGAGGAGATGCAGTAGGGGATTTGCGTGCAAATTTAAGCATGCGTGTTTATCATGTGGAGCTTCGCATGTGGTAGGCGATTGTTTGAAGAAGGGGGATAATCAGGGATTTAGGCAGCCTTTTCGAGCAGCTACACAGAAGAGCGGAAACGCCAATTCAGACGGAAAGGCTAAGTGAGGCTTTGGCAAATTATCCAGACAGGAAGACAGCAGAATTTTTGGAAAAAGGTTTTATAGAAGGTTTTAGGATACCAGTATTAACCCCCCCCCTGCCAAACGAGAAAGTAAAAAATTTGAAATCTGCTAGTAATCACCCAGAGGCACTGAAACAAAAGATAGAGAAGGAAGTGGGCTTGGGTAGAATGGCAGGCCCATTTAGTGAGAAGCCTATTGCAGATTTGGTGGTGTCACCATTGGGAATAGTACCGAAAAAGGAGACGGGGAAGTTCAGAATGATACAACATTTGTCATACCCAGAAGGGGGATCAGTTAATGATGCCTTGGATAAGGAACAGTGTAGGGTACAATATCAATCATTTGATGAGGCATTGGAGGAAGTGAAGAAGTTAGGGGAGGGGGCATTGTTAGCAAAAGTGGATATTGAATCTGCATTCAGGTTGTTACCTTTGCATCCAGACAGCTTTAAATTAACCGGTTGTTGTTTTCAAGGAGAATTTTACGTTGATCTTTGCCTGCCAATGGGTTGTGCCATTTCTTGCTCTTATTTTGAGATGTTTAGCACGTACTTGCATTGGGAATTGGATAGAAGGACAGGGAATGGAGCTACGGCACATTATTTGGATGATTTCTTGATTATGGGGCCTAGCAGATCTGATATCTGTAAGAATAATTTGAGGATATTTTTGCAGTTGCTAAGGGAGTTGGGAGTGCCTGTGGCGGAGGAAAAAACAGTAGAGCCAACCACGAGACTGATGTATTTGGGAATTGAAATAGACACAGAGGCTAAAGAGTGCAGGTTGCCTAAGGACAAGGTTAAAAAGATGAGACAGGAGGTCAGGGCGGTGTTATCGGCAAATAAGGTAGCCTTAAGGGACATGCAGAGGGTCTTGGGCTTGTTGAACTTCGCCTGTAGGATCATACCAATGGGTCGTGTTTTTAATAGGAGGCTAGAGAAATCTACAGCAGGAGTTAAGAAGCCTTTTCACAAAATAAGGGTTACAAAGGATTTGAGGGAAGATTTGGTTGTATGGGATAGTTTCTTAGAGAATTTTAATGGAATTCGTTTTTGGAGAAAGGAGGTTCAGGCTAATCAGGAAATAAAGTTGCTTACGGATGCGTCAGGCAGTATTGGATTTGGTGCTTACTTGGCAGGACAATGGTGTGCGGCAAGGTGGCCGCGAGCTTGGCAGGAGAGCGGTTTGACAAAAAACTTAACTTTGCTGGAATTATTCCCCATTTTGGTGGCGCTAGAATTATGGTCGAAAGAGTTGGAAAATAAGGCAATTAAGTTTCTTTCTGATAATATGGGAGTAGTTTATGCGGTAAACAACTTGTCGTCAGATTCCATGCCTGTTATTCGCTTATTGAGGCATTTAGTGCTGGTGTGCTTGAAATTTAATATATCTTTTAGAGCACAGCATGTCCCAGGGGTGCAAAATACATTAGCAGATGCACTGTCAAGGGAAAAGTGGGATATTTTCTTTAAACTGGCACCGAATGCTTCAAAAATAGCTCATGCATGCCCTGATAATCTGTGGCAGTTGGTGACCCAATCCTAGAAGATTTATTTGAAAGGTCGGTATCAGAAAAAACTGTTTCTACCTACAAAAGGGAATGGGAAAGATGGCAGCTATTCTGCAAGGATGGTAAGAATGACGAAAATGTGAATGTATTGTTAGCATTTCTAACAGAGTTAAGAAAAGAAGGCAGGTCAAAAGCGGGGGCAAGTACAGCATTAGCAGCAATTGCTCATTTTTCTATAGCGCACGGGAAGTTAGACATAACGCATTCCCCAGTAGTAAGGAAAATAATGAAAGGATGGGCAAGGATGGAAGGAACAAGATTAGATAAAAGGGAACCAATAATAGAGAGTAGGTTACAGCTGATATTGAGGTCATTAGAAACAGTTTGTTGGAACAAATTTGAGTGTGTATTGTTTAGAGCAACTTTTGCGTTAGCATTTGGGGGGGCATTTAGGGTAAGTGAACTAGTACCCCCTTCTAAGAAGACACTGGGGAAGGGTTTAATGCTTAAACATGTTTTGGTACAGGAGGAAGAGGTTTTAGTATACATTGCTAAGTCAAAAACAGATCAGTTGGGCAGGGGAAAATGGGTTAGGATTGAAAAAACAGAAGGGGTAGCGTGCCCAGTGAGAGCAGTAAAAGAGTACATGAGAGTAAGGCCAGCGGGATTTCAGTGGTTTTTGATACACGAGGATTTATCTCCTATTTCAGCTTTTCAGTTTTGCCAAGTGTTAAAGAGGGCAGTGGTGGCCAATGGTTGGGACCCAAGTAAGTTCGGGTCGCATTCTTTCAGGATAGGGGCGGCAACGGAGGCCGCAATGAGAGGAGATAAGGAGGAAAGAATAAAAGAACTAGGGAGATGGAGGTCGAGAGTGTTTAAGAAATATATTCGACAGGTAAAAGGGAAGGAGTAGGAGTATAACGGTGGTTGATGTCTGTTATTTCGTGTTTTTCAGCAGGGGGTACAACTCCTTGCAGAATCGTGATCATAGGCCATTCATTTGTTTATTGGGCAAGCAGACATGCAGCAGGGCAAGAATGGGGGTTACCGGAGGAAAACATGAAGACTGCATGGCTGGGTTGGAGAGGTATGAGGTGGGAACAATTGAAAGGTAGGTTGGTCTCTACCCTCCGGCAATGTGAATTTGTTGATCTGCTAGTGATACATGCAGGCGGAAATGACTTGACAGTAGGAAAGACTCCAGCACTGATAGAGGCCATGAAAAAAGATATGGAGGAGGTGATAGGAAACCCGAAGGTGGGGAAGATAGCATGGTCGGACATTATACAAAGGGGAGAATGGCGAGGAGCAATTGACCCTAAAGGTGTGGAGAAAGCAAGGAAGAAAGTAAACAGAGCCATGCACAAAATCATGTATTCCTCCGGTAATGGGATAATAAGGCATGAGAATATAAAATACAAGCAAAAAGGTCTTTATAGATACGATAGAGTGCATTTATCGCGAGAGGGTTTGGATTTGTTTTTGAAAAACATTGGTAATTTTGTGGAGGAATGGTGGAGGTCACGGGCCAGATAGGTGGGCCATGGAAAAAGGATAGTAGGCACCCTTCCCTATTTTTTCCAGTGGGTGGCGTCAGCACGGCTCCGGAAATGGTGAGATTTACAGTGCAGGCCTACCCTTGGAGAGTCACTAGCGTGGATCAGACTGAGACTGCACGGTCTTGTCTGAGTTCAGCTGAGAGGCTGGGTTAGCGCCACTATTGCACATGATAGGGAGCAAGAGGATGGGTAACCGTAGGTCACAGAGTGCGTTTTGCCCTGAATCTCTGCTCCCTGTAAGTCGGTAAAGGTATGGGCGGAGGCCCAGAGGAAATGATAGGAGCCGCAGCTGTGGGTCAGGGGTGCCTAGTCCTTTTGTGAATTTGTAAATAAAGAACGTGACCTCCACAGATTTTGCCACTATTCATGTGTTTGTGTTTTTATTTAATTGAAATGTTATGATCCAGTTAAGGTAAAGTTAAAAGAAGGGAGTAGGGGGATCCTTAGCCTAGTGGGAAAGAGGCCCTTTAGTGGGGCCGAATGAAGTTAGGCTGGGGCCCCCTCCCCCTGGTTTGTACGGGTTGAGGCACTCCTTGCTCCTACCCCTCCCACCCCCCTTTGGCTAGAACAATGGGCTAGTAAGTCTCGGCGGGAAAAAGGGGGGCGGGAGGAGGGAGGTGAGGGGAGTGCCGTGGGGGTGGTTTAGGGGTTAAAAGGGGAAGCAGAGCAGGAGAGCGGGCATTAATTGTTGTTTTTTGTCTCCCACCCTCCCACCCTAGGAGAAGATGGAAGCGAAATATGGTACTCCAGGGTTCTTGGAACCGATCGCCTTAGAGGGGTCAGGAAGGAATTTTTCATCAGGATGCAAATTGGCTATAAGCGCCTGAGTTTTTTGCCTTCCTCTGGAATGCCATTATCTGTGTAGGTCAAAGATAGTGGTTCCCCTGACACAGCTGCGGTTCCACATTGGGCGTCAGCACGGCTCCGGAAATGGTGAGATTTACAGTGCAGGCCTACCCTTGGAGAGTCACTAGCGTGGATCAGACTGAGACTGCACGGTCTTGTCTGAGTTCAGCTGAGAGGCTGGGTTAGCGCCACTATTGCACATGATAGGGAGCAAGAGGATGGGTAACCGTAGGTCACAGAGTGCGTTTTGCCCTGAATCTCTGCTCCCTGTAAGTCGGTAAAGGTATGGGCGGAGGCCCAGAGGAAATGATAGGAGCCGCAGCTGTGGGTCAGGGGTGCCTAGTCCTTTTGTGAATTTGTAAATAAAGAACGTGACCTCCACAGAT